>OY735204.1:215000-507500 GCA_963457665.1 Thysanoteuthis rhombus | reverse complement strand
TACGCGTGATACATACATACAGACAGACAGATAGACAGACAAACATAGGCAGCCAACCAGAACAACAGGAAAGTGCGACTAATAACAGAACAGAAAAGATGTAAAGAGAAATGAAGTACAATGTGGATTTTATAGATGGTTGTAATGGTTTAATGAACGCCCAGGGTTGATTTATTGTAAAATGTCCATCATTTGATTTCAGTTCTACGCTACGAGGACTAAACTCCTCTTCATAAAGGAATGACAACGATGTCGTTTTAGCAATCTAGGGAAGGAACATCATTTCGGCAACGGAGGAGGGATACTTTTTCCTGACACATATTAATGATATATTTGAAATCTACATCTGACACTTTCTTGTCATACGTTGACAAAAAATTTTTGGATTGAAATATTTTGTTAACGTGCGACAAGAAAGTGGAAGGTTTAGTTAACGTGTTGCAGGAATAGATTTCGCATCTAAACTTTTAAAAAGGGCCGATTTAGCATGAACATTGCAAATTGAGCACCCACAAAAATCATTTAGGTGGGTAATTTTGAAAAAACAATGTTTTTTCTCAGCATAATAAGGAATAAGTGTTCAAATATTCAGCTGTTCAGCCCATTGGTTTCAAAATTGGGACACTCAAACCACTGGGGATTCATTATTTATGCTTGGGGTCTGAAACAGTGTTCCCTCTGAATCTGAAAACGGACAATCATCGATCATCGCACAGATATCGAAAAACAAGGATCAAATAAGCGTAGCCATAAGAGTTCTAATCTTTAAATAAATAAATATATATATATATATATATATATATATATATGCTTGTGTTCTATATATATATATATATATATATATATATATATGCTTGTGTTCTATATATACATATATATATATGCTTGTGTTCTATATATATATATATATATATATATATATATATATATATATATATAAAATGCGTGTTATATATGTGTGTGTGTAGGCATGCGTTTGTTTGTGTGTGTGATTGTTTACTTGTTTGTCTGTTCCAGTGCACCTGGCCATATCGTTTTGTCTATTTGACTTGAAAATTGGCATCGGTACTCCATTAGACCCCTTCTGGATAGTTTGTTTAAATTTTTTGAATAAACACTTTCTGACCTGTTTCGGATCTTATTCTGACTGGTTATTTGTTTGTGTTTTCCAGCCCTCCCCGCGATACTGTTTTGTCCACAGAAGTTAAAATTAGTACCAGTGCTCCGGTACACCCGCTCTGAAATGTTTCTTCTATATTTAACTGTCCTTTCCAGGGCCTTATTTTGGCGGGTTAAATTATCAATTTATTTGTGTGTTCCAGCGCTCCTCATTTTGTGTACAGCATTGGACATTGACATCGGTACGCCACTAGACCCCTTCTAAAAATTCTAGGGATTGGGGATCAAAACAGAGTCTCTGATATGTTACCTCTTACGTAACAACAGGATATTGATTAAATTCGTTTACCAAAAAATGCATTTCTGATTGGAAAAATCTCAACGAAAAAAATTTAGATTGATTTGCTTCGACAGCCACGATTTAAACTTGAATCTAATATGAAATTAAATTTCATTAAATCGTATGTTTGAATTCAAATTTAACTATACATCTATGTTTGATTTTTTTAATTATTTTTTCTGGTATATTCATCATTGACATATTCTGTCCCACTCTTTCATAATCATTTCCCAATTCTTTCCAACAATGTGACAGTGAGAGAATTCTGACCAATACAGAGAATAAATGAAGAAATTCAAAACTATAGGTAATGTCCGTAGATCGGGATGGTGATAAGCATTACGTCTGCTGAAATGAAAAAATATTGCAGCATTATAGAAAAAGAGGATTATGATTGCAACTCAGATTAAACATCGTGACGATCAATGTAAGAGACGAGGGAAAAGGGAAAAGACAGAATACCTTTATGTATGGTCGGATTATTTTCCCCGTCCATGAGTCCATTTGTTCACAATATTTCAGTCGTTCCAGTCGCAGCTCGACGAGTTTTGATCCTAGAATGTGTAATCACATCTTAGAGAGCATGTATATGTCATATCCGTTTTGGGGTTTTGTTTTTTTTTTATATTCGGGGTTTTTTTCGGTGTTACTCACTGAGAAATGATCCAAGAACAAGCAACACCTGATGAAGGCCGGTTGGTGCACGGCCAAAACGTTGTAAACAAATGAACGGATAGACGGAGAAAATAGTCTGATTAATACAGCCTGTCTAACAAAATTCAGACAAGATAAAATCGCATTCCAATTGATTTTGTGTGATGATTTTTTTTTTTACACCCAGACCACTGTCTCATCGTTGTAATGTTGCCAGTTCTGCAGTTTTTTGGCTGTTAATCCCATGGTGTTCAGCCGTTCAACTACATTCCTTAGTTCTTCTTGTCGGGAAATGTTCAGTTACAATTAGTTCTGCAATCCCAGCACATCCAGACATTTTAGATATATCAAGGATTCGTCGCAAGTTCTATGTAAACATCTTCTCAAGGATATCTGCCCCCTGGAATAAATTCCCTTCTGAATATTTCCCCGATGTGTACAATCTCGACATTTTGAAATTAATTGCTAACAAGTGCTTTACCCGTAATTATTCTTCTTAGTCTTCATTTTAAATATATCATGTTTTAGTATTTCTAACTTCATAATTTCATATTAATTTAGTTTAGCTTTTTTGATACTATTCTTAATTCAGTGCCATAAATAATCCTATCTTTACAAACCTTCTGATGTGAAAAGTGGCCGAAAGGCCTTGCTAGGGGGGGGGGGGCTAAAAGTGAAAATGCAGAAACAAACTATTTAGGGGTGCCGTATATTTTATTACTTGATCAGTTACTTCACTTAATTTTATCATCAAATAATTAGTTCTGGTACATGCGCTGGCTAAGGCAATTCACTTATGAGAAGTACATATATCAATCACTTGATCGCTTACTTCACTTGCTCTGGTCATTAGGTAATTTGTTCTGGTACACGCGCGAGATATAATGATTCACTTATGAGAGATACAGAGATCACTTACTTCACTTGCTTTAATCATGGCGATGATTCCCGTGGGACAAAAGAGGAACATTGCAAAAACCGCTAAACATGTGTAATTCTTGAAAGGTAGGATCGAAGATGGAGTCCGTGGGATCTACAGGGAGAAAAGAAATCAAAATACATGACTAAATTAATCGGTTTGTTGTGCACGTAGCATAACAGAAAGAGCAAAAAAGAACAAGAATCGACTCAGTTCAAAAATTTCGACGTTGTTTATACAATTTTCAAAAACATTTGGCACATTTATTTCTGTAATAAAATTATTTCTTTCTAATTGAATTTTCAAGTCGATCCCAGTTAAAACTAATAAAATTGATAAATAATCATTGCATCAAAAATGCAACAAAAATATCATACGAAATGCAATATAATCCATTTGGATATATATATATGTGTGTGTATCTGTGTATGAGAGAGAGAGAGAGAGAGAGAGAGAGAGAGAAGAGTATACATTAATTATAAACACTGCATAGTCTGATTTCTTTCCTGTATTCATTTATTTTGAGAATTGATTTAAAAATGAATACGTAGTGTGACCTGAAAAAAGACCAAAAAAAGGAAGAAAGCTGTTTACCTCCCTTTAATCACTATCTTTTCAGGTCACTTAATTCCTTACAAACGCTGATGACTAATTTGAATCTGGTCTTGACAAGAAAAATGCCATACATTACGTCCTGTTTACCACCGGCGACTTTTCTAAAGTAAATTTGCCTCCATCCTGTTTTGTTCAGTAATTTGAATTTACACTGTTAGCATATTAAAGAAACCGACAATTGCAACATTTTAGAATACTGTTTCAATTTAATCATTCCAAGCTCAAATAGCAAAATCCATCTTTGTATTAAAAGGCTTAGGATGTTAAAGATGATAGGATATAATTAGCTCCCACGTGGCTGAACCGACATTTCCTGGTTGGCACCATTAGTCTGTGACGTCATGGGGGAGATAAACTAAGAGGGAGGGTTGTATTGAATTTTTAAAAAGCCGCGCTTGAAGCTCATTGGAAAACTAACAACAATTTTCATCTTAATCTAGATGATTTTTAGACATGAGCTAACGTTGTTTCCAGGATTCTGCCCCCCCCCAGCCCTTCCCAATAATGACAACTTCCACTTTCCGATAGACAAATTGGAGAAATCTATGGTGTGCACGCACTGTCGTCATCAAATTATAATTTGTAACGTAAATATTTCATGAAAACTCTATTTGGATATTCTAGTATATACACCATTAAATATCATTGACAAAAAATCAGCTTGGAACTAGTCTTATCTTGGGCTAATTCTCTGCAAATGGAATCACATTAGAAGTACAAATACTTCGGTTGAGATATTATATTGACTTACAACTACTGATATTATAGCACACTCGAACATTCATGCAGTATAAAATATTGACTTTTCTTTATGACTGACTTGACCGTAATGTTCATAAATTTTCATGTATTCATTTGTTGATGTAAATGTAAATAAAGGGTGGGGAATTATCGGACAGAGCCTTGTCCTGGTCTTTCTTAATGACTGACTTGATTATAAGTTGAGGCATTAACTTCAAGCTACTTTTTAGGTAAAAGAACACTCGACTTATATCCAAAATGTTAAGTTCTAATTTTCTAATACAAATTTTAAATTTGGTAAACTTACCAAGAGTGTTGCTGGATTGTTGATTCCTGGTGTTGGCTGGATATAGGGGTAGTTGGGGTAGACAATCCCTCCTTGCGTACCATACTGTGTTGGATATCCTTGTATTATTGATGGATGTCCTGCTGATTGTGAACCTCTTTGCTGTGTTGAGCACATGTCTGGGGATTGGAAAGTGCCTTGTGGGTAAGATACACACCCATATTGATGAGGATAGTTAGCAGTTTCCGTTTGATCAGGGTGTGCCGCGGGAGTATGCACTCGGGATTGCTGGCCTGACGAGAGAAAAACAATATTCTTATCATGGATATATGTGAGAGGAGTCTGTGCATTTGTGTGTTCGTCTGTCAAACTATGAAATTACCTAAACATGGGTACAGCCCAACCAAATTTGGCATGCCTACTCAATGGACCTTGGGGAGGTTTAAAGCAAAAAGTCTTGAGAAAAATATTCTTAAAGAGTTTTAGAGGCTCATATTTAGAAGGTAAAAATGATACCAAAGTGGAACCTCCTTTCCACCCATATAAATAACTTTCCAGCTCAAAATTAAATCAAAATGTTTTGGAAAAAAAGTATTTTACAACATTTCTGAAGGGAGCATTATTTACAATGCAACTATATTGCAAAACTGGACCCTTACTTTCTGTTCAATATGTGTATATACATATACAAACCGGGCAGGTATTCGGCTAGGATATAATATGAACTACCATTGAAACTTGCATCAATTCCTTGAAACAGGCTTTTTCTTTTTCTTGATTTACAATGTTTTTCTAAAATAAAATAATTCCCAGGGAATTTTTATTTTAGAATTCATTGCATTGTTTTTCCAAAATAAAACTATAAACAATGGATGAACATTACGCCTAGAATAGTTTCAATCTGTTGGATTAATTTGTGGGGGTTTCTATAAGTTCAATTTTGTTGTTGACTCTATTGGGATAGGATTTATAGTATAGTCTCAGAAGGTTCCCACGGATAATATTTGGTGCGTACTCACTACTATTTAAAAAGAAGTCCGGTTATATCACTCAGCTATGTAGGGTGGGGAAGACTTGTAATTTAGATAGAGACAAATCCCTACGGAATAAACAATTCGTAAAAATGCAACACAATTTTTTAATGTATATAAATTAACATATCAGACAAATGATTTTGTGTAATATGTAGTGAATGTAAAGTCTGTCCAAGACGTAAAGTAAAAGTTTGTATTCAAGGTACTTAGCTTGTGATTGAGCCGTTGCGTTGTTATATACACCTGTTGTTTATCAAAGTGATTTTGCCGGGCTGTCCCGTTATTTTTTGGCTTCCCCTGAATAGAAAAGGGGTTTTGCTTTCTTAGAACTCCAGGCCTTTTCCTGGGAATTATTGCCATTTACGGTGAAGGGAGATAATCACAAGGTGAAATGTTTAACCTTCGGTGAATTCTCAGAAGTGATCGATTTCGAAATTTAGTTGTTTTTTCAGGTAAATAAACCAAAAAGAGTGAGAGAGAATGAGAGTGAATGAAAGAGAGACTGTGTATGAGTATTTGTAGTATGCTTAAGCAAGATATTTACTTTAGTTACATTTCTATATTAATAAAATCTTATATGTACACACACACACACACACACACACACACACACACACACATATATATATATATATATATATATATATATATATATATATATATATATATATATATATATATATATATATATATATATATATATACTTTTTTATTAAATCAGGCTCACAACAAATTCCTGACCATTGACAACTGCGTCCATACTATCAATGCGCGACGTAAGACTTCGCGTGAAAAGTTGCTGAAATAATTTTCAGCTCAAGCGACTCAGCCACATCACTTACTTTGGGTGGGGGTGATGTGCTCCGAAACTGACTACCCAAATCCTTCACCAAGGAAACACCTGTTCCTACTGAGTCACCGATCCAAGAGCGACCATTTAAACACAGCCCTAAGACTGTCAACAAAAGGACAAATTTATACATAGGCACCTACAACGTCAGAACACTGTCAACTACCATGCACCTAACCAATCTAGAAAGTAAAATCAAAAATGTCAAATGGGACATCTTAGGCATTAGCGGGGTAAGAAGACCCGGAGAAGAACTAATCGAACTGAGGAACAGACATCTTCTTTACAGCTACGAAAAGAGAAAGTAAAACAAAGTGGAGTTGGTTTTCTCATCAATAAGGACCTGAAAGACAATATAACTGGCTTCAAAGCCGTCTCTGACCGAGTAGCTAGCGTCACAATACAACTTTCAAAACGATACAAACTCAATATAATCCAAGTCTACGCTCCCACTTCGCAATCAACTCAACAGGAAATAGACAACTTCTATGATGATTTGAACTCCCTACTCCAAGACACCAGAAAACACTTCAATGTTATCATGGGAGACTTCAATGCACAAGTAGGACAAGGAAATGAAGATTGCATCGGCAATTTTGGATATAAAGTACAGAATGATAGAGGAGAAGATCTTGTAAACTTTGCACCGGCTAACGGGTTCAAAATCATGAACACTTTATTCAAGAAGGGACCCAATAGGAAATGGACTTGGAAGAGCCCCAATCACGAAGCAAAGAACGAAATAGACTACATCCTAACGGACAAAAACGATATCGTCAAGGACATCCAAGTCCTGAATCAAGTCAATGTAGGCAGCGACCACAGAATGGTACGATGTAAAATACAGGAAAACACCAACAAAGAACGTGGGAAAATGTTCCACACAAAACCACAGCCTCCAAACATACCAAAAGAGCACGCTCAGTCTTCCAAGCTCGAAGTGAAAAACAGATTCAGAATTCTTACTGAACAAGACGACACCAACATCAACGAACTAAGCAACAAAATGACAGCGTCAATAATTGAAGTAGCCTCTACATTCAAACCAATGAGCACACAACCCATGAGCAAAATCTCAGATGAAACTAGAAATCTCATGGAAAAACGCAGAAACTTCAAGCCACCGACAACAACGAGAGAGAAAATTGAAGAGGCTGAACTAAATAAATTGATCAAGAAAAAACGAAGGGAAGACAGAAGGAGATACACGACGGCAGTCATCGAATCGACTCTTGAAAAAGGTCGGGGATTCAAAGCTATAAACAAACTCCTCAACTCGGAACGAAGGCAAATAACTAGCTTACTCGAGGAAAATGGAAACCTAACAACAGACAGAGACAGGATTGTCGAACGTGCCAAAGAATTCTACCAAAAACTTCATCCGTCCAAACAAGGACTACAAAACAATGAGCGAGATACGCAAGACGTGAGAAATCAACTGGAGGACTTCCCAAAAGTAACCCCGTGGGAGGTGAAGGAAGCCATTAAACAGACGAAGAAAGGAACTGCCCCTGGACCAGACAACATCACCATCGACCTACTCCGAAAAGCGGGTAAAATCATCACTAGGAAACTGGCCGTCCTCTTCAACTTGTGTCTAAAACACAGTAAAGTCCCAGACGATTGGAACACTGCTATCATAATGATTTTATATAAAAAAAGGGAACCCGAAAGACCTCAACAACTATAGACCTATAGTGTTACTATATTTGCTTTCATTCATAATGTTTTTATTCATTCATAATGTTTCTATGCATTCATTCATTCATAACGTTTCTATGTTTACATTCATTCATAACGTATAACGTATGATATTTGTTTTCGTTAATTCTTAACGTTATCATGTTTACTATCATTCATTCATACCACTGTAAACAGCATTTAATTGCTCTTATTGAGACCACACGAGTGAGAGTGGGTGTTACAAATTCTTCTGTAAGCGAGGTCAAAATTACCTTTTGTACCAAGTGCCGGATTATTAAGTTGACAATAAGGAAAAATAGTTGTATTCAAATCAAACTCATTGTGCTAACATGTCTCGGCTTTCAGCGTCATCAAATTATCAATTTCGAATGAAATATTATTGAAATGTTCGTTTATTTCAAGTAACAACGGCCACAATATCATAACGCGTGAGCGGTAAACGCAAAATATTGTGAAATTGTGAAGAAACCGCAAAACTTAGCCTTGCCCACAAGCTAATCAATCACAAACATACACACTTACACGAACACACACACACACACACACACACACACACACACAAACGTAATCTCTCTCTCTCTCTCTCTCTCTCTCTCTCTCTCTCCACTCTATCTCTCTCTCTCTCTCTCTCTCTCTCAAAGTTAGATGACCCACATCAAGTAATAGACTCGTACAATTAAATCCAGGACATCTTATTCATTAATCAAATAACAGTAAAATAAAATAAAATATAATAATCTAAATAACTATAGACGAGTGTAAGTCAAACAAAAGAAAACATAAGTATCCTAAATTGATATTAAAGTTGAATACACCAGGGAAGTTCGTGTCCGATCAACATAGCTGCGGGAAGCCATGGTAAAATGGCTGTACTGTTTGAAATCTCCGAAACAGGTCTGTGGTTGAACAGCAGATGGTTCTCCCACAATGATATTTAACGTATAACATTAGAATCCATATATAAACAACAATAATAAAATTTGATATTTGGAGTAAAACGCAAAATATCTGAACGTAGTACCTAAATAGGGGTCAGATAGTAACTGGTGTCAAAGACCTGTCATCGTAAGATGGTTTGGGCGACTGTTTGTTTCAAAATTATGAAATTTCTAAACTAAAATTTGTTTTCAGCTAAAAACTATATCTTATGAGTCTGTGTGTGTGTGTGTCTGAGTGTGTGTGTTTATTTATTTTGATATAAAATAAGGAAACTTAAAACAAAGTGGAAGTACCACTTTCTTAAGCGATTTGAAATACTCTTTTAGGCCTCTCAAGTTAAAAGGTTTCTGGCAGAACAGAGATAAATTTCAATTATCACCTTTTGAAACAAACAAAACCTGTCAACTTCAGTTTTTGAATTGGTCTGACAGGCTGGCTATGCATATATTGCGTGTACAGGCCGCACCAATGGAGCTAGACGGCTGAAATCGTTAAGATTTACTCCTTATTATGTCTGTAAAAAATGCCTCCCCCCACACACACACTCATGTATTTTTTGTTAGGGTTTCAATTTGCAATGTAAGTTTATGTCAAATTGGTCTCTTAGTTTGTGTCCGGCAGCGTGTTTTTTTTTTTTATTATTGAAAATTCCAACTTTTTTCTACGATCACAGCCCAAAAAAAGGTGAGAGAAATGACTTATTCATTGATCACTTTTTTTCCCATTTTTTAATTGATCCACTCATGCTACCAAAAGACATTGGTGACGTGACAGTTTTTATTGAGTGACTAACCAGACCTATTTGTTTTATTTGTTGATGCTTTTGATTTATGCTGCATCACTAAATAAGATTTGTGGCTCTTAAGTATTTACTCTCATCAGAAGTTTCAATACATATACTAGCATTGCTCACGGACTTTTGACAACAAAACGACGGATGTCAATGAAAACATCCACTAATCGTAACAGGTCATTTCTATCGTTATAATCTTTGTGCCATTAGTAGGAAAAAAAGATTGTAGAAAAGTTTGATAAAAAATCTTTTGTGTATGCAGAATAAACCAAGAGATATTTTAGTTTCAAAAGTTGTTTTGCTGCGCTAATTGGTGTGATGTAATAATTTACATCAGAAAACACCCAGATTTTGAAATTCTACCAAAAATTAACTAATGAACCAATTAATTTTAGGGAAGAAGTCAACCAATATTTTTGTAAATACTGAACTATGAAAGAAAGGTCCTCGAATTCTCTTCTTTTTTATTTGGTGAATCAAGAGTCGACCAATCTGTGTCGAGCAAATAAACTGTCTGTAATCTGAGAGTCGGGAAAATGACATGGACTCGAATAATATATCCTCAATGTTTTTGTTTCTTCTTCAGAAAACATCGACGTTATTGTTGAATAGGATAATCGTCGGAGTTTTCTTCTTGGTGAATGAAAAACAAAAACAAAAGAACAGATTCGGTTCAGAACCAGCGACGTTTCATGTACAATTTTTGACAGCATTTGATGATATTTGTCAGCATTTATTTCTTAAATGAAAAAAATGTTTCTAATAGATTTTTCGAGTCAGCCCCCGTTGAAACATCCGAAACAAAAGAATCATTGCATCAAAAATAAAAGAAGAAATATCGTCTGAAATGCAATATAATTCATTGGCAAAGGAAAAAGTTATATATATATATATATATATATATATATATATATATATATATATATGTGTGTGTGTGTGTGTGTGTGTGTGTATTTATGTCTGAATTGAATTGTATACATTAGTTATAGCCACCGTTTGGCATTTCTTTTTTTCTTTTTTTTCATTTCGAGAATTGATTTTTTTTTTTAGGGAATATGATGTAGCATGATGTAATGAAGGAACAATTTCTTTTCCCTCCCTCTTTCACCCCCTCTTGATTAGATAACGGCTTTCTTTCTCTGTTACGAATGCTGTCTAGCTCTCTTTTAACTACTCTCTCTTTAGTCACCCAATTCCTTAAAAATGTCGTTGGCTCATTCAAATCTGGTTTCAACATAATATTTTCCTCGTTCCTAGAACTTTCAACTCACGTTGCAGTTACAAAGAGTAATGTATTCACTCTTAGTATTTCTCTAGTCAAAGTGAAAAAATGTCCCGTTTAGTTTTTGAACTTTGGAACGATGACTGTTCCACTGACCGATTATTCACATGGTCTGATAGCTTGCATGTATTTTCAGAGATAATATCTTCTGAGTATAAAGTTCCCCGACAAACAGTCGAAATAGAGAGGGGGCAGTTGGCTCCTCTTTAGGACCGTCAACCCCGAGAGACCCATTTTTTTTTTTATTCAAACCATAAAATTCTTAAAAACGTTATATATTTCCTGTAATTAGGTATGCCCAAACTTGTATAATAATTTTCATTCTAATCGGTTCAGCAGTTCCTAAGTTGAATATTTTTGCATGCTGATTCATGGCTATTTATATACGAACTATAAATAAATGATCAGATAAGCCGTATTTCTCCATTTTTTTATTCAAAGAGTTTGTCAACATTATGGCTAAATTTCAGCAAAATCAAGATTTGACAAATATTTTCTAACTGTAAATAAAAACGTCTCAGCTAATAAAATCTAAACAAACAATCGAATTGGCCTTAACTCACTATCCTCGTCGTAGATTCTCCTCATTAGCCGATAAGCCAAATTTTCATGGAAATATATTAATGGTTTACAAAGTTATCCAAGTTAGAAAAGGGAGATGATGATACGAACAGCAACAACGACAGCCATTTTGCAGGGGGGGGGGGCATCCCTCATCCAAAAAAATGGCAACACAAACCTCAGTGTGAGTTCACAAACTAAAAACATCTCAAATTACGCTATTATGCATAAATGAACAATTCCATTATTAGCTCTCAATCTTTTCCATGTTTCGTTGGATAATTAGTAAATAAATGTCTCAAGAGAAAATAAATTGACTCCATTTTATTGATATGAATACTCGGTGGGTTCCAGTTGATAGGGTTGCACCTGGACCAACCATTTTGGACCCAATGACTGGCTGGTCTGATCTACCGGACAACTTATTGTTTTATCTACAAGACACCATACGGGACAACATGAACAAAAACCACGACTTGAGCTCATTTTTCTTTCATACTTTTTTCTTCATTTTTAAGTCATCAGCTAAAAATATTTGAAAGAGAATTGTTTTGAAGACTAAAAAAATATAGCTTTTGTAATTCTATCAGCTTTTATTTCCAAAAAATTAACTCCGTCCGTGCATTAGTCACAACACGCGAAGCAAATAAGCAATGATTGCATTCATTTGAATCGGTTTTTATAATATTGGCCCTATTGTACGACTTGACCCAATAACCATTGACCCTATGAAGTGAAAACCACTGGATTTGTTTATACGTAGTGCATATAAATATGTGATTAATTTGAGAAAACACCATCTTTTCTTATATAATCGTATGCCCCACTTTCGTAACTTTGATTCAGGCCATTTGTTGCTTCCTTTCGCCGAAAGGTTTTTGTGGTGAATGATCAATGTTCATTGAACATATTCAAGAATGTAATGTTCGTCACATTCAATGTTGCCCACTCAATTTTTTCTTCCCGCTATAATAACCTTGAAATGCGTCAAAATACGCCAAGACGCGCTACAAAGCTCTGATTGCCATTTCAGGGCCATTTAATGGCTTGAAATTGGCTAAAATTGCTGGAAAAAGCCCCCAAAATAGGCTGTGAATAATTATGAATAGTGTTAAATTGAATTTTTTGCTACCAAAAGAAGATACGCGCTAAATGTTGCGTGAGAGCGCTAGGTTAGCATTACAGCATACATACCCATATTTTTGTAGAAAACAATCAAAAATCATCTCCGAAAACTGATCTGTAATTTGCTAATACCGATCTGTAATTTGTCGAAAATATAATCTGTTCATAACACGGTGCCCCTCATCTGGTGCCCCTCATCTGGTGCCCCCCTCCTCCTTTGGGTGTCATCTTCTCTTTTAATGCCGTAAACATGTGCTAAGTTTGCTTCATGGTTAATCCAGCCCTGGCTAAATGAAGGAAAATGTCAGTGAGAAGAAGGAGTGAAAGATTATGTTGCGATAGTCTTTCATTCAAGTAGAACGTACCTGACTTGGGAACCATTATACTAAATCCTTTTTTTATTTGGACACAAACAACAACCAATGCCAGGACGTAGGTGGCTTTCTAAGGCCCCTTGCTAGGGTACAGCCCTCTAGCTCCTTTGGTGTGGCCTGTACGCGTGATATACACATAGCCAGCCAGCCTGCCAACCAACCAGTCAGCCACACGAACTTAAAAACTGAGAGAAACTTATGTTGGCAATTTTGGTGACAGTTTTGGTCGACGATTTTCAACCAGCCGACCGGACCAACTAAAGAACTGAAAGAAACCTATGTTCACAGCTTATGTGACAATTCTGGTTGACGGTTTCTGACAAGGAGTCTTCAAAAAATATACTAATAAAACTAAAATGCAAATAATTTTTTTTTCAAAGTGTTTTTTCAAAGTCCATCTCGAAGGCTGTGTTGTGTCACTGCTGACACACACGTCATAAATTTGCAATCACTGGATAGATAGATAAGATAAGATGATTTATTATTTCTATAATTATTCGGACCATTCTCATCTTGGTTGTTTTTCATACAACGTTTCGGCCGTACTCGCCTCTATGCATTCCAATAAAAAGTATCTTGTCATACATACATGTTTCCAGATGACTAGAATCATCGTGTCAATCTTCATAGTGTAATCAGTAAATAAAGATATGACATTCATGGAGCAGATAATCTATGATCGGGCATGTGTGCAAAAAATTGGATGTTTTACATCTAAATTTAAATATTTTTGTTTCATTACGCTGAAAGAACTCGTTTTTTAGATATTGTATATAAGTTGAGATATTTTTTCGATAAGGCTCAGATATCTTTAATTTGTGTGCATGTGTGTGAAATCGCGATGTATTTAGATTTTTCTACAAAATCTTGATATTCTTTTAGATATTTGATAAAGTGACGTTTTCGATATCAAGCTGAAAGAAAGGGTTTGTATTTAATTCCCAAGTAAAAGTAGGGGGGGGGGGTACAGGGGATCTGTCGTCTGCTTTCGGATGGAAAAATGCGTGAAAATCGATATAAATCTCCAAAAGTTATCAACGTTTTTTCTATCAAGCCTAAACTAAATATTCTGCTGACAAACTGTGAGGAATTTTAGTCGGAATAACCAAAACATGAAGGAATAGAGACAAGCAAGATTCTTCAAAGACCAATTCAGAATGAACTTGATCGAGATTGGACCCGGATGTTCATCATGACGTATTCGCCGCTCTATTTCTTACAGCTAAATCTCTTCGTTTGTCTCAAAGTTTATTTATTCGTAAAATACACTGATACAAACTAATAAATTTAGCTGTGAGAAATTAAAGTACATTTTCAAAATTGGTCGACGTAACATTTTTTCAATGTAGGGTTCAAGATTTTGGTTAAGATTCGATTCTTTGAACCTCGCACTTCTCGTAGGGGAAGGGTTTTTTCTTTTTCATGTTTTAGGTGCTTTCAATCAATTATACCCGAGAACCTTCCGGAAATTTGTAACTTGAACAAAAAAAAGTCTTTTAAGGGTTTTAAGAAGGGGTGGTCCATTCCCAATGTAACTGATACAAGGTTGAACTGGGCACTCACTTTCCGATGCTTTTACAGAGATTACATGAGTTATGTTTACTTTGTTTGTGTTTGTTTTTTTTTTAATGTTATCATTTTCGATTTCAGGATGTTTACTTTTATTCATTAAATAATTTTGCAATCCTTAAAATTCAAAATTACATCAAAGTGAAGTTAAAAGAAAGCAAACTTGGATGTGGCAGAGAAAATGATGGAGAAATTGTCTTTTACTATGAACATTTCCGGCTGTTTAGAACTAAAGCTTGACGATTACTTTAATGTTTTTTCCAAATTTGACCGACCTATTCCGCATTGTTCTCTATTCTAATTTTATAAATGTACATTCAATATTGGATTAAAACTACTTTTGCATTAAGAAATCTGGATTTAAACCTGGAAAAAGTGAAAAAAATGCTCGTATTCAGGTAAAATTCGACTTGACGGAGCTTCACAATCAACAGGTAAACGTCTCCTCCTATAAGTCTGTCCGTTAAACCGAGGGCCTACTGAATCATCATTATGAGTTATAGGTTTTGCCCATACAACATGTAAATAAACTAGCTTAAACGCAGAAAAAAACGTGATTTTTAAAACAATGAAAAGGGCGAAAGAAACAGGACAAACAAATAGAAAGAAAGATATCTTACTATCATTATCATTATCATTCATGATTCAAGTCAAATAGTTCCTTTTTCCCGGCTGGATATTTTTTTGAACTGAGCAGTCCTATCTGATGTGCACACATCTATGCTGTCACCAAATAGATAAATACACTTTATTCATCATGTGATTTTACTAAGCGGAAAATACTGACCACCTTATCAGATAAACACATGAATAATTCGAAACATTAAAAAACATAGCACAAAGGTCAATAGGAGTGGGGCAAAGAGGCTGGTCTTACCTTTACTATACTACTCTTATATATATATATATATATATATATATATATATATGTATATATATATATATATATATATATATATATATATATATATATATATATATATATATATATATATATAATTTCATTGAAGAATGGGTATACGCTACACAAACGTAAATGTTTTAGCCCTGTCTTTCGGCGAACCTGAAGAAGCCCAGATATTGCAGAAAGATAAACGTGTTTTGGTAGCGAATCCCCATTCTAGTATATCTCCAGCTCTATTAAAAACCAACTTGATATTCAAAGTTGAATGTATCGAATATTCTATGAAATAAACCCATCATACATCGGATATTATATTATATTTTATAATACTATATTGCCTTTCTGATTTGTACTGGTATATATATATATATATATATATATATATATATATATATATATATATATATATATATATATATATATATATATATAATACAAATTAGGATTGCAATATAATATCATACGATATGATACAATATCTGATGAGTGATAGGTTTATTCCAGCATTAGATATTTAGTTGGAGCTTAACGTATAATGGAGTAAGGGTTTGCTACACAAACACATCTATGTTTTTGTCCAGTTTAGGCTTCTTCGCCTAAAAAAGCCCAAGCAGGGTAGAAACCTAAAATGCGTTTTTGTAGCAAACCCTTATCCCATTTTATATATATATATATACTCTTAAATTTCTTTTAAAAACTGGAAAAATCCATGAGGGGGAAAATTTAATTTAAACCTTTTCGTGAGCCATCATCCTGATCCCCTAAAACATGGGGGTGCTTCGCAACCTCACCACCCCACGTCTTATGTTTACATTTCGAAAAGTTGGCAACCCTAACCAAGACTTCAAAAGTAGTCAAAAGTTTTAAAACAATTATCCATCTTTACAAAAATTACAATATGCAATTGACCTTATGCGTTTCTTCTCACCTACTCGGCAAAATCCATTATGATTATTGAGCTAACATTGTGTTTTCCACTTCCTGCGTGGCCATTGCCACACGTCCTGTCGTGTGCATTTTTTTTTTTTTCGATTCGAGGCTTTTTTAGTTGATTTGTAGGGGTTTCTCTATTTGCAATAAAAACCCACACTAGAATGAATGCATATTTTCCCCTTTTTCTACCAAAATCAATAATTTTTATCAAGCTTACATTGCGGTCTTCATCCCTCTGCTTGGCCATCGCTACATGTTTTATTGTAAGTGTTTTTCAATTCGGGACCTTTCTAGTCGATTTGTAGGGAGTTTTTGGTTTTCAATAAAGACATACTGCACTCATTCTATAAAGAGTCATAAGCTATGGAGCCGGCTTCAAAATCCACGTTCATTTTGCAATGGCTTCAAAATACACTTTTATTTTGAGAAGCATAGGAACATATCTGACCTACGTATGTTTACAGCAGAGAAGAAAGACAGATTTTTTTTCAGATTCATGCCAGTTTCTCATGTGATACGGAGGCTAGAATGAGCAAAATACTAGATACAGAAAAAATTAAGGAAATAAGCAGAATTGATGCTTACACTCTACTGGGAAAGGTTCCAAAGTTTACTCAACTGCCTGAGTCACCAAGCTTCTAGAATAGTGATTTTCAATCTTTTTCATCACACGGCACGATGAGCCAGGCGCTGAAATGGCAGAGACACCATTAGTTTCCAAGGGTAGATTCACCATTCAAAAGAAAATTGATGATAATAATGTATCGAACAAACTAATAGTTTAATTATTTTATTGCCAAAAAATATATTGTTGATCGTAGTATTCAAAAGATTTGCAAGTTTTAAGCTTATTTGTTATTACTTCACATTGAAACATGATGTCATTCATTGAAAAAATAATGAGTCTAGTGGTTCTACACTATAGTATTCAGGAAAGAATTTAAAACTTCCATTTGGGCCTTTGATGAACAACATATTTATTGCACCATTGAAAAAAGGAGATTAATGTAGTACATATAAAGACCAGTTTTATCAAAACATTCAAATGTTATTTTTGTATTCATATTTGGAACACTGACACAACCTTTGTTGAAGAACTGATCGACCCTCCTTAAAACTCATGTGGTAAACCTACAAAATGCTTCGCGACACAGTTGTTTTTGAATAAGAAGTCTGAACTGTTGACTTTCATGCCCAAACAACTTGTTGCTTTTATCAATTTTCATGTATCTAATTAAGTTTTCGCACTCACAGAACCTCTGGGACATCAAGCATGACCTTCTTAATGAAAACCAACAACTTGTGGAATTTAATTTGAAAAATTCACTTCTATGCCACCATTATCGTCGCAGCTGAAGAGAAAATTACACCATTTGCTTCATTCAATCCAATGGTGGGGATACATGGAACAGTGTTGGTTTTAGCAAATATATTTCCCAGAAAGTTATATAATGATATCGTAGTATTGTAAATATTAATCAAGTTATTTCCCATGCACCGCAAAGGCATAGCCATTTGACCAGAATGTATAAGTACCAAAATGTATGGCTGTATTGCTTTCTTTTATATCAGCACCCACAGTAAAGCAGGCGTCATAATAAGGACCAGAGACCATGAGACAATACACTACGCGTTAGGTAAAGACAAACTAATGCAGGTGTACTAGGAGTGGGGGCCCCCATAACATATGTAACACACATAACACCAAATAGAAACACACACATGTATATATGTGATGTGGAAAAGTTGACCATATGAAAATGGGAAGACTTGAGACTTCATAGTACATCTAATTTTTTTCAATAAAGAGTGTAAAAGCATGTGTAAATTTCACCCGTGGACCCTGGGTTTCGTCAGAGCTCGCAGAGCGAAAGTGGTTTTGAGAGAAATGGTGAAAAATACAGAAATGCCCAGATGGTAATTGAGACAAACAAATTGTTGGGCTTGGCCAGAGGAAGTTTTTTTTATCACTCAGTATTAGAGAGGAAGGGATTTTCTTATTTATGTAAGTTGTTGTTGTCCCTTGTATAACAATAAGTGACAACAAATTCGATGCTGGCTAAAGGTAGGATTTTTCATAACTCCTCTTATATACACATTTTTGCATAACTCCTTTGACAAATAATCCCCCTTCTCTACAAAAAAACTTTGACCCCTTTTCCCCACGCCTACCATATAACCAAAACACATTCATTTCCCTCTCCAGAACAACCTTATCTAAGAAAAAAGACACCTACTTGTCTAAAGTCCAAACTTGGCAATATCAGAAAATCATCCCCCTTTAATACTAAGAAATAAAAGAAAACCTTCACCTCCACCCACCCCAACAATATCTCTACCCCAACTATCATCGGAGCCTTTCCGTCAATTTTATCTGGACAAATTTCGCTCTCAGATCTCTGACGTCGACGGTGAATCACATTCAGATTTATTAAGTCTTTTTCCTTTTTCCATATTGTCAACTTTTCCAATATTCTGTCATATCTACATCCTTTACCTTCAGATACACACACACACACACACACACACACACACACACACACTTATATATACATATATATATACTATACGAAATAGTATAATATAATAATATACAGTATCTGATGCGTGATGGGTTTATTCTACTGAGTGCTAGATATATTCAGCATTGAACACGAAGTTAATTTAGAGAAGAGCTTAAAATATAATGTAGAAGGGATTCAATACACAAACTTGTTTATGTTTCTACCCTGTTTGGGTTTTTTCATGCAAATCATTCGATTTATTTCAGATTTCTATTCAAGACATTTTTAGGGGTGTCGATTTTTTCAGGTGGTAAGATCTTCCTTTTATTCCATTATATTGTTCTATTTAGTGATTGGTCCTTGCCTGTTATGCTTTTCTGTTCCATTCATTGGGGATGCTGTGCTTGTTGGAAGTTATGAATAGGTGTGGCATTTTCGTTATCAGTATGTAGTTAATCCATCAGTTCTTTTCGGTATGTTTCCTCTTTGAGAGTATTCTATTCTCACTTAGATCAGTTTCCAAATGTTAGGTTTCCCTCTTATATGACTTTAGTTGTTAATTTAATTATTCTAGGTGTGGTCTGTTTCCAAATGTCTAGAATAATTATAGTGATTGGATTGTTCTTCAAAGTGGCTGGGGGAATAAGATATATATATGGTGGTTAATTTTTAGTACATCTATGTGTGGTTCATTGATTTATGTTTGTTAATGGAAATTTTAAGCGATTCCAGTGTTTCAACGCTACTTCATTTTTTCTGTTCGATAATTCTGTTTTTGCTTCTTTCTTCCATTAGCAAAAGTGAGGATTCCAGATTTCTCATTTAAGCATAGGTGAAATGTTGGTGTGAAAATATCATATTACATTACAGACTACATGAGTCATGTATCAGTGGGGAAACGAAATCCCTTCTGGCCTCTTTCAGCTGAACCAAGCTTGTTGCACGTACCCATCTTTCGTTGAAATCTATGTGATGCAATCTTTTCCTATCACATCTAGTTTTCATATTCAACTGATGTACGGAGAAGTCAATTAGATTTTGATAAGGAAAAAAAATCGTTCTCACAGATCGCCTATCGCGTCGCCTATCACCATTCTTCACACGGCCAGCACTGTAAAATACACCATTCGTCTCACCCCAGTCCACGGGGGCGATATGTTGTCACACACGTATGACACTTCTAGTAGGATCTTCAGATTGGAGTCAAGGCGAGCCGTTCATCATTGATGTAGCTCCAGAAGAGGCAGACCCCATCACAGTAGAAAAAGGTAGGCAAAGCTGTTCCTTCTATGCTACTGAGAGAAAATTTGATTTTAAGTTATTGAGGTAATTTGCACCTGGCATCTAATACCACAGCCCCCCTCCAACATGCCAAGCCGTTCTACGAGTGGATCCAAAGAGCACCCACCCATGGTCTTAACGCAACGAATATATTGATTGGCTCATCGACGCATTTCTTCCTTAAGCATATTTGCGTCACGTTTCACGGCTTGTTGGATACTCTTCCAAACTTAGTTCTGACTACTTGATCTTGGTAACACTCGCTGGCTGATGGCTGCAGGTCCCTCCTAGCTATTTCTATGGTTAGAGAGTCCCCCAATCCTGATACCACCCGGTTCAGATTATCTTCTAGTAACGCTTCCGTCTTAGCCTCATTGCCTCATCAAGGGCAAGTCGTTGGCTATATTTGACTGTGAACGTTCAATCTTATGTTTCAAGTTAGACCGCCAATTATTTCTCGTAACCACCCCACTGAATTAAACCCTCCAACTGTTCCCGGAAGTCCCATCCCACCAGTAAGGAAGTATTGCACTTCTTGTAACTAGCCAGACTATCTGTTACCAGTCTGTTACCAAACCGCATCTAGGCCATCACCAATTCATAGTCCAAATTCCCTAACCAGTGTAATATGGGGCAGGTTAATAAATCTACATCAACTGTTCTCACTAACATTCTATCTTGGTAACTTTCATCCTGTCAAGAAAGTTTGCAATTTGTCTACGTTCACATTTCCCTCCCCTGGTGATCCACACGATATCTATCAACCAGGTCGTGTTCAGCAACCAGATCTGTCAGAGCGCACTCACACCACGCCTTCTCGCTAGATTCTCGCTCACCCTTATCTACTTTAGGGTCCAGGATGGTATTCAAATCGCCCTTCTGAGCTTTGGGTCAGTCAAGAGGGGCTCTAACTGCCGGAAAAGGATCGCAACTGCTCACGGCAACATCGGCCACTATAAACCTACCTGCCGCGCCAGCATAATCAACATCGACCTTCACGAGGAGACGCCTCAGGCACAGGGATCACCGTATGCTAATTAGGCAGAGTCGTTTGCCAGCACACGCTCATCATCTTTAATAATTCCAATTCAGTGGTCCTACACCATACTACTTTCAACTTTCATGAAAAACCGGGTGCTTTAGGCTAGCGACTTTGACTAACTATCACCTTTATTTGGGGTTATTTTTTTTCAACAGTAATTAATGGGAGTGTGGTATCTATGTGATATATACATATACATATATACCACATATAAATACGACGGTATTTGAAATTGAAATCATAGCCACTGCACAAAAACCAAAACGAAAACAAAGTGATACCATTAGTGGAATGTTAGATATATTTATCGTGCTATCTGGTAGTATGACAAATGAAAAGATCTAATATGCAAGTAAAGAGGGGCAGGTATTCATCTTGTGATGTTAATGTCCTTTTTTAATTCATAGTAAGAAAATCAAACACACACTAGAAACCATCACGTGATCAACGTCTTTTGGCTGCATGCCATGTTGGGAGTGATCAATCAAAAAATTGGAGAAGGGGGATCAATGGATAAGTTATTTCTCTCATATTTTGTTTGTGCAGTGATGATTAAAAAATTTCAAAAGGTAAATAGACACAAACTAAGTGATCAATTTAGCATTAACTTAAATTACAAATTTACCCCCCCTCCCCACTAGAATCTATCATGGGGTGTCAAAAAGATTTTTTTGTAGACATTTTAGGGAGTGAATGTTTTAATTTCAAGATTCACTAGACCTCTCTCTTGTGGGCGTCACAGAGCCAGTACTTTCTGAACATGTGTAGTTCGTCTTACCACTTATTTTCTGCCAGCCACAGTGTTGCATATGATCTCTGGGGATCCACATTGTGAGTCACGATGTCCAGCGGTTGTCTACCATTCTTGCTACATGACCAGCACGTTGTCATTTGAGTTTTCTGATGAATTAAATGATATCTCTGACTTTTGTTTTCTCCCTAATATATTGTGATGTCTTATGATTTGTCCATTTCACATGCAATGGTTCTGAGTTTGAGAATCAATCTTTTGGTTAGGTTTCACGTCTCAGCTCCATAGGTGACTACCAAGAGGATGCATTGGTTGTAGATCAGTCTTTTTAGGACGAATGGAATTTCTTTGTCTTTGAAGGTTGAGATTGCTAACCTAGAATGATTCTTTACTTGATTTCCTCTTCCTTCAAGGATTTCATGGAGATCCATTGTCCTCGGAAGACTTACTGATCTATTTACTTCAGGTTTGCATTTTCAATTCTAATTTTTGTGTCTTTGTCCTTAATATGTTTGTTGAATATGATATTTGTTCCACTGAAGTTCATGTGGAGATTTATAAAAACGATTTTTTTGTTTTTTTGAAAATCTCCTATCATATACAACAAACATATTAAAGACAAAGACACAAAAATTTCAAGTGAGAGGATCAATTTACAATGTAAGTTTTTGCTAAATGGATCCCTTAGTTTGCACCTGGTTTTATCCACACGGGTTTTTCGAAACTTCAGACTTTTTTCAGTAGTCACTGACCAAAAAGAGGTGAGAGAAACAATATTCCTTGAAAAATAAATATCGAAAATGATGAGACAAAAAACAAGTCTAAGACTATACGTTATAGGTCCCGAAAGAAAGGTTAACAAAAAGAAAGAGGGGAAGGAAGAGAGTAAGAAAGAGAGAGTGGAAAAAAGAAAGCATGGAAAAAAGAAGGAAAGAAAGAAAGAAGAGGTGGAAGAAAGAAAGAGAAAAAGAAGAAAATGAAGAGAGAAAGTAAAGATAAAAGCCAGAAAAAAGCATTACATTCACTTTGAGTCAGTGACATATGAATCATTCTTTCAGGTGACAGCATTTCAAATTGCTTTTCAAAATTGAGAAACAGAGATAAAGAGAAAGAAAGGAAGCAAATTGAATCATTGATATGGTGACACTGACAGACCTTGATAATCCTGAATAAAACTGAATGTGTCAAGTAAGAGAGAAAACAATGAATTAAGTGCAGTTAGAGGATAAAAAAAGAGGATATATTTAGTTTTCAATCAATTGTCTCAAGAACACGGACATTCTACTATGGACATTTACTAGCTGAAAAGCACCCAATACGGCAAAGTTTCAGCTAGTTACAATAATTTTGCTTGCAGCCATTTTAAAAAATGACCACTATGGATGACACATGGAAAATTCATGATTGCTTAATATCTAGATTCTTTTGAAATGCCTTTGTCCATAGGTGTACTAAGTTGTCTGTTTTCATCACAAAATGTACAATTGTTTAGCTCAGTTGCCCCACTATCGGTGATTATTTTGATGGGTAGAACCAGTGACAGAAATGTGTTTGGGAACTAGGTATATGGTAAGTCCATGTTTGGGTATAGATAGGTTTAGAGAAATAGGTATAAGGTAAAGCTGGGTTTGGGGAACTAGGTAAATAATAATGTCTCCATTTAGGAGACATTGAACATACAAAAACTGATGAGTAAGTAGATACCCCTAAATACCCACCTTATTCATCACTGTAATAATCTTGTAATAAATATTTCAAAGATTCAAATTCCTGCCAGAAAGTTGATAGAACTTGTTTGCAAAAAAAAAATAAAACAAATGAATGGACTAAAAACTTGCCATCATTGTCAATATTAGAACAACCATAGAATTAAAATTTGAAGTCATTTTAAAAAAATCTTATCAAAGAACAAATATGGTTTGAATAAATTCTATGTATGACATCACTGGTGTTTTCCATTAAATAATACTTGAATAGAGTAAAAAGAAACATCTTTTAATAAACCCATCAAAATAAGGCCCCAGAAATGTCAAAGAAAGCTTTTTCTTCCAAAAATCAAAGAAATATTTTCAGAAAGAGGCTAGTGGAGTACTGATGCCAATTTTCAAGTCTACTGACAAAACAATATGACAAGGAGTACTGAAAAAAAAAGAATAGAACCCATCACCCCTTGACTGGCTACAGTTGTTCAGCACTTGTTTCTTAATCATTAACTTCTAATATTTTAATTGACCAATATATAAATAGATATATACAGCTATGACTAAATTAATTGGCACAGTCTAATTTCTCTTGATTTATTGAACATGATTACTAAAATAATTGAGTTGTAAAGATAACCAGCAAAACACAGGTAGCGCTACTTATGAGTTTAGTAAATATATAAGCAAAACTTTTAAATTTTTGTTTTCAAGTAATTGTGAAAAAAGGGAAAATGCCCAGATTGATGGGCATGAGAAAATTAATCCCTTTTTGAGCGATAACTTTTTCTAATCTTTTTCAATAATCTGTTACTAGATTTGAACAAACATCTGAAGGGATATTTTGCTACTTTTCAAGCGCATAATGTTCAGTCTTCTCTTTCTTGTGGAATGATGTACTGAACAGTTGATTCTGGGATGATAAATTGTTAAGAGAAGACATTATATTCCCTGCCTCTCTTGGAGGCCCCAATAATCTTGCTTCTAATTTCTGAACTATGTTCAGAGGTCTTCACTATTATCCAAATACATAGCGTTTCTAGTGCTAAAGTAATTCAATACTTTATGATGTGAATTAATACAGTGCAAATACCAATCTAAATTTTTCTCGAAATATGTGAATATTAACACAACTATTTTATCATTTAATATTCAACATTTATAAGGAAGACTTGGGACAGTTGCAAAAGTTTTTACATTCCTCTCAGTAAGTCAGCAACTATTTTGACTAGATCAACCAAATGTTTATATATTAAACTCACATCTGTCTGCTAATCAACCATACCATTCAAAGATTATTACATTTGATATATCATTCGAAATATCAGTTAGAAAGGAAGAAGTTCAATGTTGCAATTTACTTCAACCATGTGAACTGATACAACACTAATCAGTGACGGTTGCAAAATGTTAGAAATACATTCAATTTCACCAATCAAACTTTGCTTTTAGTCTAAATGAGCAAAGTATACTGAAAATATGTATTGTCTAATAATAATATTATAGTAATATTTATTTATGCACAATATTTATTTATCAAATAGCAGTTATGGGGTTCTGTTTGTTTATGCATAGAACATAGGCCTATCTTGAGTCAATGTGCAGATATTACAGATGTTATTCAATCTCTCCATATTTCAGTATTAGACTGGAAGAATGGAGCAATTTATACAAACTTTAATAAAGACTGTATACATTGTACAAAACTGCGTCTGCTTCAAAATTCCTGTTACAACCCAGTGAATGTGAACTGAAAGGCTTTTAAAACTGATTTTTAGAAACACGGACATTCAAAAATAACACAGCTAATATACCTTTTTAAAAACTTATTTTCGACAAATTGCAACCGTTCCTAATCCTATCAGTGATAATACAACACCATACGCTAGCTAAACACACTGACTTTGACACACACTATCCATGCCACTCAGAATTCAACAAAACAATCATTCAAAATTAAGTTTTTAATAATTCATGCAAACAGTCGGGAGATTACGACAAAAATATAGCTCATGAAAAAATTACTTTTATAACCCTAAAACAAGTCTTCTCAATATATATAACAGCAAATGTTGAATATGTCTTCTGTCTTCCTGGTAGTGATGGTGCAGTGGTATAACATCGCATGTTCGGTATGAGTGTCATGTTTCTGATTAGGGGAATAAGATTTGTTGCAACCATTCCTTGTTACAACCATCTCCAGTCTCCCCAATATGAAAAATTACAGTTTTCCCTTTTATGCTTTTGAGCCATTAATTTTAGACATTACATTATAGCAGAAGATAATCATATTATTACTAAAAATTAAATAAATTAAAGGTGACATTTTTTCATAATCAAAATCATTCTCTACCACAATATTTTTTAGGTGCCCCAGTGGTCTGTGCTGGGTGGTGTTTTTTCCCTCCCGAGATAGAATCTCCATGGAAAAGGTATCTCAACCTTAGTGCCCTACCAATGAGCCTAACATATATAAAAATGATTTTTGATTAAAAGTAAGTTACATTTATTTGCTGGATGAATGAACCAGGATTTTCCCAACAATAGTTTCAGGTTCTTATACATTATGAAGCTATAAAAAAAAAGTACTCATTAGTGCTATATTATATTGGGGCTCAGCGTTATACAATGAGCCCGACATATATATTTACAATGGAGAATTCACAAAGGCCAGAACAAAATCAAAAGAGGATGCTACATCATAAAATTGCCATAATTAGAGAATGCATATTGGAACATAGAATAGGAAGGAAAAAAATTTTTTAATTCTTTTTTTTAAATAAATCCATTGAAGCTTGTCTTGACTGACACTCATCAGAGGATGACCCATCAGAAAATGTTAAGATATATAGTGTGGACATAATTTGAACAATTTCAAAAAATATCATTTAAAATGGCAAACAAATGGCAAGGAAACACAAGCATGATGATCAAAAATCAAAATACTCTTAAAATGCAGTAAAATTTTAAAATATTTTTAAAGTTTTAGCAAAGAAACAAATTTTTTTTGTATACACACCATTTTTTTGGTTTTGATAAAAAAATTCGGCTGTAATGTGATTGACTCCATTGATAAAAAAAAATGAATTTCTAGCTAAAATGAATTTTTTTCTTAATTTTCACAGTAAAATTGTATATCTTTTTCAAATCAAAAGAACTCAAAATTTCCTTTAAATCTTTTATCAGGTATAAAATACAGAGAATGATGATTTGAAATGTACACATGAATCTCATATCTAAAAAGCTTCAAGAAAAAAGAAGACAAAAATCAATAATAAATCATTCTCCTTTTAGAGACATAAATAGTCTCAGTGAGACATCAATTAAAGAATGAACTGATTTTATATTGAAGAATTGAATTTTGATTAACGAAAAGAAAAAACTATTTAATTTAATATTCAAAAGGTATTTTGTCCACCAAAGATCAAGTAAGTACTTCAATGTAATGATTTTGGAAAATAAAAACACCTATGGAAGAGATGCATAACACTGAAATCAAAAAGAGATTAAATTATTTGTACGGAAGTTGTAAATAAAAAGATGCTTAAAATCCAGTTTGTTTTAAAAATTCTTCATTGCATATTTCTCAAATTTTGTAAATTTAAGAGCTGACTAAAGAAGATTAGATAAGTAGTTCCCAAACTAATTGGAGACCCTTATTTTAATTCCTGATGAATCATGCAATGTGTCACAGTGATTTCGAGTGCTAATTTCTCCACATTTGCCACAACCCTGGAGCACCCTCCTGTCATTGATGCTGCACCATAAATGCATATGCCAATGACCTTCCTCTCAACAGGGTATTTGCCAGTTCTGAAAAACATTTTAATCAATGTTTTTGAGGAGGTTCCATTTTACCATGTTGTTAAAATGATAAACTGAATGAACCCCAACATTCCATTTACCATACTGTTAGATACTGAGACAGTACCACTTATGCTGTATAAGGATTTTTTTTTTAAACGCCCAGGTTTCTGACAAATATGAAAAAAAGAAAATACAATTTGAATAAATAAAAGATACATGAACAAACTCTTTTGCCAAAGAGATTAGATATCTTTGTTTTTCCTTGTTTGATCTAGATAAATCTTCAATAAAACATTATCGAATTGTGAATTAATGCATTTGATAAAAACAAAAATTATTTTGAGGATAAATCAGATCAAAAGACTTGAAATCATTTTTAAAAGCCCCAAATAGAATGAAATATAATATGCATACGAATATACTGATCATAATATTATATAAACTAATATTGGCATTACAGAAATAGTAATATGTAACAATAGTTCACACCAGTTACCTCTTTCTTCCAGAAAGCTATTATACAGGACTAAAAAATCATTTGTGTTTTTACTAACCCTATTTCAAGAGATATGGCTCTATTTAACTCTGTTCACTGTATAATTTCAGGTTTTCCTATTTTTTTTTTAACCTGAAGGGAAAAAACCTGTTTTTCATTGGTTAATTCTGTCTCTCTTTTTTTAATTCTCCAAGAAAAACTTTTCTCAACAAAGAAATAAATAATAATGATTTTAAAATTTGATTCTGGGCCCTTTAAATAAATCAATAATGCAAAATGCATACCTAAACCGATGGGCCTCATACATACACATACTTACAAGTGGACAGATGTTACTATTACACATGCACACACATGCATGCACTTATTCCACATACTTGCATTTATGGACATGAGTATGTATGCGTTTGTGGCATGTGTATGTGTGTGTATTTTTCAAAGTGTCACAGATGGCACCCGCTTTCAATTCCCATTTTTTATGTCACTAGGAACTCAACAGGTATTTGACAACATACATGAGTGTATCCGATGAGAGAAGTTTGATTACCTGTTGTGAGGCTATGATGTTTATTTCTTTGAAAGTTATACTATTTGAGCTGAAAAAGTACTATAAAAATGAAAAGTTATAATTTGTTTTGAGAAAGATTCAAATACGTCCTGGTAATATCGTTATAGGATTGAACTTTGCAATGTGAGTGAATATTTTTAGGATGTTCTTGTGAATCCTCTCTATATCCTTTTCAGACCCCACTCTGAATTGATATTTTTAAAGCCATAACATAGTCATGGGGCTTCCGATAGAAGGAAGCAGCCAGTGCATGATCAGATGTGTACTTTGTGAATTCTATAAAAATGTTGATCCACACACCTCACAATGATATGCTTTTACTCAAGTATGTGTTTTCATGTGTCTCCTGAAAGATAAATTCAGTGAAAATGCTAATCCACACAAATCACAGGAATATGGTTTCTCTCCGGTATGTTTTCGCATGTGTATCTTCAAAGATCCATTCTCTGAAAATTTCGAATCACACACCTCACAAGAATATGGTTTCTCTCCAGTGTGTATTCTCATGTGTTTCCTAAGAGATGAATTTAGTGAAAATGCTAATCCACACACTTCACAAAAATATGGCTTCTCTCCAGTGTGAGTTCGTATATGTTTTTTTAAAGATCCACTCTCTGAAAATGTTGAACCGCACACCTCACAGGAATATGGTTTCTCTCCAGTGTGTGTTCGCAAGTGTTTCTTTAAAGACGAATTCAGTGAAAATGCGGATCCACATATTGCACAAGTATATGGCTTCTCTCCAGTGTGTGTTCGCATGTGTTTTTTTAAATTTGTATGTCGTGCAAAGGATGATCCACATACCTCACAAGAATATGGTTTCTCTCCAGTGTGCGACCGGATGTGTGCTTTCAAATCAGAATTCCATGCAAATGCTGATCCACACACTTCACAAGAATATGGTTTCTCTCCAGTATGTGTTCGCATATGTATCTTCAAAGATTTATTCTCAGAAAATGTTGAACTACACATCTTGCATATATATGGTTTTTCTCCAGTGTGCGTCCGCATGTGACTTTTTAAAGTTCCATTCATTGAAAATGCTGATCCGCACACCTTACAAGAATATGGTTTTTCACCTGTGTGTGTTCGCATGTGTTTCTTTAAAGCTGAATTATGCGAAAACGCTGATCCACACACCTCACAAGAATATGGTTTCTCTCCAGTATGTGTTCGCAAGTGTACTTTCAAATCTGAATTCCATGAAAATGCTGATCCACACACCTCACAAGAATATGGTTTCTCTCCAGTATGTGTTCGCATGTGCATCTTTAAAGATTTATTCTCTGAAAATGTTGAACCACATACCTTGCATGTATGTTGTTTCTCTCCAGTATGTGTTCGCATGTGTATCTTCAAATATCCATTATCTGAAAATTTTGAAGAACACACCTCACAAGAATATGGTTTCTCTCCAGTATGTGTTTGCATGTGTCTCTTTAAAGCTGAATTCTGGGAAAATGCTGATCCACACACCTCACAAGAATATGGTTTCTCTCCAGTGTGTGTTCGCATGTGTGTTTTTAAATGTCCATTCTGAGAAAATGCTAACCCACACACCTTACAAAAATATGGTTTCTCTTTTGTGTGCGTTCGCATGTGAGTTTTGATATTTCCATTCCGTGAAAATGCCAACCCACACATTTTACAAGAATATGGTTTCTCTCCAGTATGTGATCGCATGTGTGCTTTTAAATCTGAATTTCGTGAAAATGCTGATCCACACACATCACAAGAATATGGCTTCTCTCCTCTGTGTGTCTGCATGTGTGTTTTTAAGTGTACATTCTGCAAAAATGCCAACCCACACACCTTGCAAGAATTCTCCCCAGTGTGTGATTGCATGTGGGCTTTCAAATCAGAATCCTGTGAAAATCCTACTCCACACACCTCGCAAGAATATGGTTTCACTCCGGTGTGTGTTTGCATGTGTTCTTCTAAAATTGATTTCTTTGAAAATGCTGAGCCACATACCTCACACATGTGAGATTCCTTTCCAGTGTGTGCCAGCATGAACACAATTTCTTTTAAATATTTTGAAAATGCCTATCCATACATTTTGTTACGATGTCACTCTGCTGTGTGGAATTGCATGTATGTTTTCAAGATGATTTCTTTGAAAATGAAGATCAATGCATCTTTCAAGAATCTGCTTCCTCTTCAGCATGTGTTCATATGTTCTTCGTAGAAAAGAACTCTATGAAATCCAAACTGCATAAGAATGTAGATTATTTTTGATATCTGTAAATAAAAAAAGAGGTATTAAAAATGTAAATAGTAGATCTATGTATTATTTACAATTGTATAATAATGTTGAATCAGTTTGTGTTCCAATGAACTGCAACATTTTCTATATTAAGTCAAAAAGTACAATTTATATACCACTGTTTCCACATGAGCATGATTTTGTCATATATGATCATTTGAATATGTTATTTTCAAGTTGTTTGATCAGAAACAAAAGACATTGCATTATTAATTAAACATAGAAATATTGATTGCATTGCAATCTTTAATCTCTTTCTGCTTTTTCCTCAAACAAAATATTTCCTATTAGTGTTAGAGGATGGGTTTTTTAGCTATGTATCATGTCTCCAGGCCACACCAAAAGAGCTAAGGGGCTGAAAATCTTAATATTCACTACTTATGTCAAGAAAGAATGTTGACATTTTTTTTCAAATGGTGCATGGAAAAACATGTTAACATTAATGGTTTTTAGTGGGGAGTTCAATTTACGATTCAAGTTCATGCTAAATCGATCCTTAGTTTGTATCAAGCAGAATTCATTCTCTTTTTTTTCAAATTCATGTTTTAAGTGTTTTTTTTAGTTCATGTTTTTAGTGATCACAAAAGGAGAGAAAATTAACTTATACAGTGATCAACCCTTTTTTCCATTTCTTTTAATTGATCACCCCAACAGTGCATGCTGCCAAAAGACATTGATAAAGTAGTAGTTTCTATTGAGTGACTAACCAGACCTGTTGTTTTTCTCTCCATTAATGCTGTTTTAAACCATTCTTCCAAACAGTACTGTTATAAAGTGAATGACTAATACATAAATCGTCATAGATCAAGATCCCTAAAAAATAATCAAATGGATCATGAATTGGATAAAGATACATGATGTTAGAAATACTAACTGTGGTTGAAAATGGTTAATAATACATAAGTCTCTTATCTCATCTTTGACAATGAAGCTAGCATGCACTGATAAGAGGAACAAAAGACAAATCACTTACTCTGAAAAATTGGAAACAAACGTGAAAATTTTCATGCACAAAAAAACATAAAATCAAATTAGATGCAGACACCAAGCAGCCCAGAATCAAACTGTTACTTACTTTCACTCAACCAGTTATGCACCACTCCTATCAATCACAATCACACAGACACAAAATAATTGATAAATTGTGTGGTTTTGTGGTATTTCTACCATATTAGACCTGGTTCATAAATTACACACCAAGCTATATAAAAATTTGGCAACATATATTCTAAAAAGTACTTGTATTAAGTATTCCTAAAAACCTTACTTTGTATTTATCAAATGGTTGGATGCATTCAAGAGACAAAAAAAACTTATTACCCCCCACTAGGTTTCTCAACGTTTTTTGTGGTATCAGATGTGTTTAATAACATACTAGAAGTTTATCACAGTCTTACCAAAGGAAAGGTATAATTTTCTAGATGGGTGCCAAATCCTTATTGTATTACATTATACACCCCAGGTAAATTTTTCCAATGGTTTTCAGAAGTATCAAGAGTGCTTGATAACATCAAAAGTTTTACTCAGTCTGATCATTGAAGAGGTATGATTTTCAAAATTGCATACAAGATAGCCATCAAATCCTTATAATGACCATTACTCATTCGTTATACCACCCAGACAAGTTTTCCCAACAGTTTTGAGTCTCTGACAAGCTTCCTCCTATACCAGTTGCCCTCGAATTCAAGATCCTCAAATGTCAGCTAATTTACACAATATGGAAAAATTTCAACTGTCAGGAACCACAATCACCTGATCCAACTAAGTATGGGTGAGAAATTGAGGATGGTATCTTTGTGCCTGTCTAAACAGACAGACTCTAGGGTTAGTCATTGAACCAAGTTTATGCAAATGCAAAAAAAAGGTTGCAATACACAGAATTGCAAATGTCATAAGAATGAACTTCTGTGTGAGATGTGCCTTTGTGAGAACTGAAAGAACCAAGAAGACTCAGGTCATCTTTTATCAAAGGAGCAAGATGAAGATATTGAATGACTAACCTTAGCATTTCAGATATATAGAGAAATCTGATGTACCGTTTTTAACATTGAGTGTGTGGAAAATTCATGAAGGGAAGACAGAAGTTAATATATGAATTATATTGTTAATACTTTGGATAAATTAGTTTGTTTATCATTATAGAAATGTGGTCAGCTATCAGGATGCCATACTAAAACTTACGTTCCATTATTTGTTCTCCTGATGGAAACACAGAGTATTTTCAACATTGTAGCAGGTGTTTTCTGGGGAGACACACTAAATCCATTCCTCTTTGAAATCTTTCTGGATTATTCCTTAAGAATATCCACATACCTCAACAAAGCAAGGAGCTCACAATACACTACCAAAACCATCATTGACATAGAAGATAATCTTGTTTTCTAATACTAAAATATGACACCTTAGCTGCTTCATTATGTCAAAAGTGAAGTCAGGGGAATTGACCTCTACATCAATGCAGGAAAAAAATCATCAACTATAACCAAGAAGATGAAATTAAGCCAATTGATGGGAAGAATTTTATAAAATCAGTCAATGAATTTGTCTCTCTTGGCAGTAATATCTATTCAAATAAGCAATAAGGATTTGCTCTAGATAGACCAAACATAAGAATGTTTGAAGCGGTTCTCAACATCAGCTGGAAAAAACATCTGACCAAGAAATATTTATACAGATACCTCCCTCTAATTACAACCTCTTTGAGGGAAAGAAGACTCTGTCTTGCTGGCTATTCTTAATGCAATAGGGACGAACTGGTGAGTGAAACGTTGTTATGGCGACTATCATACAGAATTACTTCAGTTGGCAGAATCCTACGCGCATACAACAATCAACTGGCTGACGAAATTTGATGAAAACTTTTCGACCTGATGATGAGATGTTTATATCTGTAGGGAGAATCAATTAGTAATAAACATTGTATTTGGGTCCAATGAGGGTAATAAGCACAGAATTTTAAATTAGAAGTTTGTTTCGCATATTTTTAACTGATTTGAGCAAAAAGTAGTCAATTGGGTTCATTTTGTAGCAATCTGTGTTTTTGTGATATTTTTTTTATTACTATATTTTAGTCCTCTAAGAACCTGGTTTGCAAAATACACACCAGGCCATAGAAAAAATTCACAATACATTTTTCTTCAAGTGTTTATATTGAGGATTCATAAAAACCTCATTTCATGCTTCCAATGAAAAGTTCAAACGGAACCCTAGTAGAACTACATTTGAGACCACTCTATAACTCACAGCCAGAGGGTAATTGGCCTCAGCAAAAAGTCTATGGCAAAAGAATGCCAATTCCTGTTTCTAATAATGAATTTATGCGTACTTGTCCTTGAGTGAAAGATATTGCCTATGATATTAACAACTCAAAACAGCCTGGAGGTCTATTCAATAGATTTTTTATATAAATTAACATTCTTTTTTCAATATTCATGAAATACACAAAGACTTCAAATATTATTTTTATATATTGACATTATTGTTTTTAAAACTAAATACATGAATGAATTTTTTTTAAATCATTGACAGTGTATTTTTCAAATAATTTTTTAAATTTAAAAAAAGAAAAAAAGGAAAAATAAAGGCTAAAAATTGAAAATAATTATCATGTTTATGAAGTTTTTCAAGAACTGCAGGAAATTTTTTTTTGGTCATTTAAAAATTTTGTCAAAATAATAATGCTTTGGAAACTGAAGATTATTAACTTTTAAGATAAGAAAGAATGGGGCCCTGCTTATCGAATAAAATAAAGTTTTACAAATTCTGAGATGCATATTATTTTTTTTCACAGAATTTTTATTATTTTTGTTTTAATTACAGACGTTACCACAACTTATATACCATAGCCAGTATCTGACTATCTTCCTTAGCCTTGTTGCCATCTGGCAGAGAAAGATAGCTATCCTTCTTTGCTTGTTACCTTATTCAACATCCAATTTTTGCCTCTTGGATTCATTCGTATTTATTAGCAGCCACCCAATACTTGATGTATCGGGAGATATAAATTACACTAATTTACATAAAATTAAAGATGATCTTTGAACTTCTGTTAATGATCCCTACTGGTAAATAAATGCATTTTTCACTTCATTTCCAGATGTAAGTTAGCAATATTTTTGCAGAATCCAGTCAATCAATCATTAAATCAACTAATTTTGTTTGATTCGAATTTCTCTGAGATAAATTTCATTCCTGAAAGATTTTTAAACATTTAATTTGTCTCTATTGACACATCAACCAAAACTCAAGTGTTGAAATTTTAGTCAGATTACACAACCACGTCTAAAAATCCTCTGAAATGTTTTCTTTATGTTATATTCTTGCAATTAAAATCAAAATTACAACCTACTACATGTTTTCAAAAGAGTTTTGAGGTAACATCTTTAGTTGGAAAACAAAGGGTGTGATGGATGGTTGAGAGAGACAAAGAATTTGGTCTCCTCGTGGTTTGGTGTGTAGTGTGTGCGGCCCTGTAAATGTGTAGGAGGAAAGTGTGCCAAGTATGAACTTTAGACGCGGAGATGAAACAAAGTAAGAAGAACACATACAAAAATATGAGAGGACAAATAAGACGTACATTTAATACTAGGACATAAATGAAGATGAAGCATACATAGGAATTACATAAATCTGATCTACTGTGTCAAGAGATGTGAAGAGAGCAAAAAGTGGGAGCTTTCTTGTTATTGACAGTACTGGTGTCTGAGTTGGAGCAGAGTTGTCTGAAACACTTCGGAATCCGTACGACTTGGATTATGATCCAAGGATATGTGGAAACCAGCTTCAGTGTGTGAGCCATACTGCCAAGTTGTGTGCGTTAACTTGGGGGCCATTCTCTGACGCTGATAGACTCTCAACAGACAGACCATGAAAGACAAGAGAACATGGAGTTTTATCCATGCATGTTTCCCAAAGTGAAGAAATTTAGGAAAGATCTTTGTGATTATCTGATAGTAGAAAGCCTTGCCATTTCATTCACAAAAGTGAGAAGTGTATGCGCATTTGGAGCATGTGGTGAAGACACGGTGGCGTAGCTGTGCGTATGTGTGATGCCTCGACATCAGTGAAGTGAAAGGGGCAAAGTTAGTAAAGAGATAGGTCACAGTGGAAAAATGGTTAAGATTGGATTGGCCAGGAGGTCAGTAAAATGATAATGATCTTAGGGAGAAGGAAAGAGAGAGAGTAGCCGGCAACAAGTACTTGGGCTAAAGCATAGCCAGATAGGAATGTCAGCGCTAATGAGCATTGGATCATGTGCGTCCGAGGTTTTATAGGAGTCATTGAAGGAAGTGACATTTTTGACATCCAGCTAACAGAAGGGTTTTGTGTTTAATTCCTGCCTAAAAAAATAGGGGGCGCTACAAGAGCATCAAAATGTACGTGAAAGTGCCTATTATTTCGATTTTCTCGTTTTTAAATGAATGAATGGAAAAAATACATAAAAAATAGAAAACACAAATGAAAAAAAGGCAAATAACAGAGGAAGAAGAGAGAAATTTTAAAAAAATAGAAACAAACTTATTTACTCAAATATTTATTTAGTAGTACTAGATTTTTGAATCTTTACTTTTTTTTATTACCCCTCTGCCCACCTCCAGGGGGGGAAAGGGGGCGTAGTCTTCAGCTATCAACGGCTTGATAACCTTTTTGACATGGGAGGTGTGAATAATTGTAATTTGCACGTATATTTCAAGTTGATATTTCAAATTCAGTAGACCAATCGTTGAAGTAATCAATATGCATACTACATTATCCTAATAACGCATATTATGTTTTCAAAATAATTTTCCCTTGAGAAGTCTTCTTTTTTTTTACACTATTTCATCTGTCGACACTAATGTCACCGAGACGATTGATTCATGTCAGATGTGAGCGCAAACGATCTTTCTGAGTGTGAACAGAATTTGAAAATACTTGATCATTCACATACATAAAAAAAATAGGAAGCTCAAATGAGAGAAAAAAAGGAAAATATCAAAGGAAGAAAAAAGAAATAAAAAGATAGAAACAAACTTATTCGCTCAGATATTTACGTAGTAGTACTAAATTTTAATATTTGCTTTCAGGAACCACAATTTTTTTTCAATTACCCTTCTGCCCACCTCAAGGGGGGAAGGGGGCGTAATCTTCAGCTATCAACGGCTTGATAATCTTCGATGAAGTTCATCGCAAATTTTTCGTCAATCTTCTTCTCTCTAGTCAATATCAAAAATGCTTACAATAACAGCTTTACACAAAAAGTTTCGTGCGTTTAATCACGCACACGTGGGCTTAGTTGTTAAAAAAGTGATTGGTACCCCATAATAATTATTTGGATAAAAATAGATAGGATAGATATTTGTAAATATCTTCAAATCGACAATAACGTTATTCAACGCTTAGATCTTCATCGAGAATAACGTAATTTTGTATTTATACTTTTTTGTACCTTAGTATGAGTTTTGCGGGCGTATACTGTTACCTGGGAATGGAATCGATCCAATTTCAACCATATTTTGACAAATCTAGCCACTTTTGGCAATTCAAAATAGCTGATCCAAGTAATCAGAGAAGCTACGTTTTTCCAAATGGTTGGCCAATAGGGTAATTGAGTTTTGTAATTTTTATAAAAAGAGGGAAAACAAATACGGGTAAATTTTGAAATACAGTGCAGCAATTAGCAAACAATTGATATTTTAATGGGAAATGTACTTTCCCATAAGTATTTTGACTGAATTTGACACTTGACCTTCATTTCTTGTGATCATTTCATTTTCATACAACAACGAACACAAGGAAAATGTTGAGAAGTTTCAGAATTTAAAAAAAGGAATTCTTACCCGCATTAGGTATAAATATTTTAATTCTTTTCTGATGCAAAGATGATTATTCTGAATTCATGATACAAACGTGAAATTATCTTGGAAAGAATAATTCGACTGATAGCGAAAAGGAAGAAAATCACAAAACGGTGTTCAACATAATTTCGCTCCTTGAGTTAGAATATCCACGGTTTACAACATTTCATATAAATTTTGTTGATAAAATGAGTGGAAAAATGAAAAAAATTAATGAAATCAGGAATGTAATTCTCGGAATTTAGATCGAAATTGATGACAACGTTATAAAAAGATATTTCCTTAGTATTCTGAACTGCTTTTAAATGACTCATACTTCATTTTCTTGAAGACTTTTTCATTTTTGAGAAAAAGTTACTTCTTTTGAGGAAGCAAGTTGATTTTATCTTTCGATTTACGGAGCACACATCATGTGAGATTGGATCATGATTTTGTGTCCCTCTTTGCGACATCAATTTTCGATTGAATATCTCCTAAACTGGACCTGACCTGACCGCAATTATGACTGCCTTTTTCCAGAAAAATAAAAACTTAGGGCAAGATGATAGGGTTTAGGGCTAGTCTTGATGATTAGTGCCTGGCTTAATTATACAATTACAGAAAAAATGAAAGCAGAGAAACTTCATTATCGTAATTCTGCATTTTAGTGGCAAATATGTATTTCTAAGGGTCAAATTTTTCGTGCACTCGCCCAAGCGTGCTCATGTGTGTATCCCTGGGATTGGGCTGACACACCCTTGGGCGAGCTCACAGAAAATTTATTCTGATCTTCATTTGCTTGACTAAAACGCATAATTCTGAGAGATACGTGTGAAACAACTTTAGCTGTGGAATTGTGCCCAAACTCAAACCGCTATAAATCCAAGAGATAGCGGTCAGAAAGTCAGGGTCCATTTTAGGAAATATCCATTTTGAACATAGTGAATCGATTTCTCGTTTCCCACAAAAGTTCCTTTTTGTCAAAAAAGGAAAAGTCTCCCACATACTCTGTTCACTTTTGCTCCGGTAAAGATATTTTTAAAATGTTTTCGTTAATTTCAGTTTAATGAATCTTGACCAATAAAACTTTCGGAATCATTAAGCAATTGAAAATTAAATCATGCAGGTCTGCTTCGTCACTCAATAGAAATCGTCACATTCCAACGTTTCTTTCCGGCAGCATACCGTGCTGGGAGTGATCAATCAAAGATCGGAATAAGGGATGATCGATAAATAAGTTACTTTTTTTGCCTCATGTTGGGTCAATGAAGTTTGAATTGATAACAAGTGGACACAAAGTACAGACGAATTCAGCCTAAACTTACATTGTAAATTGACCCCACACATACATAACGAAAAACCTATTTAGGTGGGGAATCTAAACGCTCCATTGGTGTGGTCTGTGAGCGTAGTACATAATACTTGATTGTTTCTTATTAGTAATATTAGACGCTTTAGTTTTAGTCAACGAGAAGACAGAGGAGAAGTAGGATAGGAGAGTAATTAGTTTCTAGCAGTAAAATACTTTTTTCTGGGATGGCAATAGTTTATGAGACGTATACTCGGTTAGTCTTGGCTGTGGCGAACTCAAACTCCACTTCGATTCACTGAAAGAACGAGACGCTAACCTTGGCACGAACTTCCGAACGCTTCTACCTGAAGGTCAGCTGTCTAGACAAGCTTGGGTATAGATCTGAAAAAAATAGTACAAGCTACCCTTGTTGTATCACGGGTGACACATGCATGCATGCATACATAGCCAGCCAGTCGAACCCACATAAAAACTGAAAATACCTATTTTGATAGTTTTGGTTATTGAAGAATGGCGCTGATATGGACAATGCAATGATATTTGAATGAATGCACTGACTTGGATCAATATAATTATTTCAAATATTAGTTAAGGCTTTTGTCACTGTGAATTCCAATTGCAATATTCGAATGAATAAAACTAAAAGGATCTTTTTCGTTAGTCCCCACCAAAAACTCCTCAAATATGACAACAGAGCTGTGGCTGGAGATCGGGCTAGGGGCTTGACTCCTTGAAGGGCCCTCTCCAACATTTAGTGAGATGTGTCAGTAGAAATTCAGTAGGTGAGCTATTATTTACAAAGCTTTTGGGAGACCGTTTTCAAATAGTTTTTCCCTACCCTCACTAAGCTACGCCCCATTATGTGGGGTCTTTGCGTACTTATACGACTCCTAGGTATGATTAAAGCAAGCCAATTGATTCTTGGAATGATATAAAAATGTAACTTCAAATCTGTTCCGGAATCATGAGGCAGTGTAAAATAAAATGATATTAATTCGCGGAAATATGGCATTTAGTGGAAGCTTTTTCATCAATTCTCACACAAAACTAATATACGTAATTTTAAAGCACGGAGACTGAAAAGAAGTAAAAAAAAAAAAAAAAAAAAAGATTAGGTGGCATTTTCTTTTTTCTCGTTGACAGGGAACTCAATTTGTGGCGTCATTTTGGATTCAAATTTAATACCAATTTGATCTTGGAGAATCATAAAATTTGTGCCAAGGTAGTTTAATTTTATTAGGTCAATTACAATCTGACCCCATTGGTATTACCTAAAACTCAACCCTACTAAGTTAACATTGACTACTGAGTAGATTTACTTGAATTGAAAATGGTAACAGTATTAGTAGAAAGAGTAATAGTCGTCTCCAAATGGGAAAATGGATGTGGGTAGTTATAAGACCCCTAAAGGCTAATCCTTGTAGTCGGCTACTGATGGTTTGAGGATATAGAAAGAGTATGACTTAATTTGTGTGGGAAAAGAGACTTTTTCTCCCTTTTGTTCTCTGCAAGTGTGACGAGCGAATGCACAAGAAAGACAATACTAACAGTTGCATACAGTAATGAAAGGAGCGGATTCATTGTAACTTAAGAAGCGTCACCAAAATTCGTTGACTTCTTCACATGGGCAATAATCTATTTGAAGAGGATCCTTGTAAAATTACCTACCCACACTCTAGCTAATTGTTCGCGCCACACAGTAGCTCTAAAAGTTCTCTGTCTGTCCACACGATATCTCCAAAGGCTTTCAATGAATTTCCATAACATGGTCAATAGACTACTAAAGGAATGATTAAATTTGGGTCGGATCCATCAATAAATATCTCACCATGTTATGGCAATATGTCCAGAGATGTGTTACATTTAAGAACATGGTTTTAGGACATTTGATAGTAAATAGGTTAAAATGACTTGCTATGAAGCATATGGCTTTTTGCGACTTCTACTCAGCAAGAAATTTCCTTCTCAACGATATACAATATGCCCATGAGTGAAACAGCTTGCAATCTGCATTTTGCGAAGCGCTAGTTGAGACTGAACATAGGTTTTTGTATGTGCAGGTATTTATTGAAAATAGTAGGGTGTGTGATCGGAGATGACAGATTTGAAATACTGACCTTAATTATTTACCGAGGTGGGGTCGGTTATTTTAATGAACCTTGTAGTTTTGGGAAATAATCATTCTATTTTCAGATGAATGCCATTCGACTCTGGTCTGAAATGATTTCTCATTATGATCAATTTTGGCATCTTGTGATTTTTATCGTTTCATTTTTATTTCAAAGATCTGGATTTCGTTTGAGTAGACTCGTAGGCGGCAGGGTATTTGGCTACACCGTGGCTTTGCTTGAACAATACACCTTTTTTTGATAACGGAAATATTTGTATTTTCGCTTATACGTTTTATTTTCAATTGAGGACCAAAGATAATCGAGTTTTGGTCCACTACGTATTTCAATCCTTTTCTCGGATGCTTAGTATTGTATATCTCTCAAGTCATGTTATTGATTAGTCAAGAAAAATTTTGCAGTTTTGTCCGAAAAGACAGAAATGCTGTCTAGAGTTGGGAATTTGAAAAAAAATACAATACAGGACATTGAATATGCGGTCTTTTCCATTATTCCCTGCCAGACCAATTTTTTTTTATAACCAGAAGAAATTGATATGCTAAATTCATGTAAAATATTTATTGTGCGTTTAGTATGTAAAATAACAGAACTAAAAAGAGGTATAATGGAGAAAATAACAGCAGCCTACCTCGTCAAGCTGTTCCAACATTTTGAATGTTACATTTAGAGGAATTGTCACATATGGCCGCTCCATTTTATTTTTCATCTCCAGACATTCTAGAGCTGATAGCTCCACTTTATACACAGTAATTTTTCTAGGTAATAACAAGATTTGAATAAAATATACTCTCTTTCTCTCTTTTTCTCTCTCTCTCTCTCTCTCTCTCTATATATATATATATATATATATATATATATATATATATATATATATCATTGTTAATTTATTTGCAACTTATATGTGGTTTTCATGGGGTCTTCATGATTTGTATAAAAAGGGGTACCAAACGGCTGTGGAAAAACGCGCGATTTTCCCACCTATATGGAAGAAAGATAAGCAGCGACGGGTTAATATGCAGATGCAGTAGCAACCACGTGATACCCCCCACCTTTTTTAGCCGATTTAGAACCCTTTAAAAAAAGTATTCACTGGAACCTTCCTGGGGAAGGTGAATGTCTATACTATGATGTGCCTCGCTGAAATTATTCAGTCAGAAGGTTAGACACACAAAATCTCGTTCATACTAGCCTTTTGGCTCTTGCCGTTCCAGACAGTCTGGTCTGTCCTACAGAAAATCTCTGACCCCAGGTTGATAGGCAGAATTTCGCTCCCCTTACAATAGCCGTCTTTATCTGGAATCACACTAAAAAAAATTTTTACATTTTCACGTACACTCGGAATACAAAGAAAACGATCTTTTAGATCATGCGATGATATCCATTAACTTCGTGATCTTCCTAGATCAACAATCAACGTCCAGAACTTGTAAGAAATTCTTTTACTTTTACACACACTTCTACAACGATTTCGAAGAACTGTTAACTGAAATCAATTTGGCTTCCCACGAAAACATTTAATTTTTTGCTAACAAACCCACCTTAACTTCTTTCATTCTGTTCCAACGTTCTTTAGCACTTCCAAAATTCTATCCTCCGATATGCCCCCGCGCCCAGCTGTTTCAGTCGCCCCAAGGCAAAGGAAATCAGCCAAATAGGTGTCGAACTGAGGTGAGCTCAGTTTGCACGAAATACCTCGCAGATATCTTCGTTTGTGGTCACGTCGCCTGTCCAGTGATGTGACACTAGCGATATGTCGGCTTGAAGCGTTCCGAATTAATTCTAATCACCATTGATGGCTGGCCCTACGAAGTGCATTTGAGGCTGTCACCCATACCTCAGAAAGTGCTAAAGAACTCTCGGCATCTGGTTCGGTCCTGACCTTCAGTTGGAAGAGAATTGGACGAAGGTATAAGATCGGATCGAGACAGTATTTAATCTGTGGTCTTGATGTAATCCCTCTTTTAAGAGTACGGGCCGGAGTGTGCGCTTCGCACGTCAACCTTCTTATTCTTTATCAGCTCTTCTGTCTGCCAATCTACTGCATTTAATGCGTGTCCTGTTCAATTTCCTTTTAGATCACGGGCATAGGATGTGTGCACAAAAGGAAAACAGCGAATTCTGGAAGGAAGACGCCAAGGAGGCTTTTCTGACCTTGAGTAGTGGGCATTCGGATGAGGGGGAGACCCGTTGCATGCACCAAAACGAGTGCTCTTTCTATTGCGAATGTCGGTACGCTCTGAGAGCTTTCTCACGAGTGGAAGAGGGCATCTCGTTGTCGAGAAAGGCATTATATCATGTGATAGTAAGAGGGTCCAAACAAGACGATTGGATCAGGGAGCTCAGTTTGACGAGAGAGGATCCCTTCATAGAGCCTTGGGCGCCCGGGCTTAGGTGCCTCAATAACTAGGGCATCCCTCACCTGGCTTACAATTCGGAATGCACTCTGGGTCTTTTGCAGCGGTACTGGTAGATTCGCCAGCGTTCATACGCCACAGTGAAATCCTCTTTCACCGCAACGTTGTACACCTGTTGTGTGAAGTGATTGAAGGGTACATGGTTTGCATCTCCAGGGTACCTTTCTTTACCCTTGGTGCCAACACCACATGTAGCAATGTACTTCTGCAATTGGATATGGGGGGGGGGCATATCAGGTGCCCCTGTCCTAACTTGACATTATGGGAGTAGCGGTATGGACAACACGTCAGAAGAGATCCTTCGAAGAGGAGCACTTCATTCCTGTATCACTGATCTCCTTTAAGCCACCTTACGGGAGAGTAATATCTTTATGAGTAATAATTAATTCAAATTTATAAAATCATTAGCTTTTACTTGATTATTACTCATTTTATCAACGATATTACTTACTCCATTTTAATATAACTGTATTGACATATGGATAGAGACTTCGAATACCAGGATATGGCATCTGATATTCCCTCTAACCTGTGACAGTGAAATGATGAATAAAGTGGCTTATTACATTCAACAAAATTAAAATCAAGCTTCTGCCCTCCTATCATCATCATAACATCCCCCATCAAAATAGATGGAATCACTCTCAAGGAAGACCCATGCTTTGACAAAATTTTTGGCCCCAAGGCTTCTATGTCTCAAGTCTCATCAGCTTTGTACAAATGGTAGATTCATTATACCTTTTAAGAAAATATCAAACCCAACCTGTTATCTCATGACTCAACAAGAGTCAGATACAACCCAAAATGGAATACTGCTCACACACCAAGGCAGGCTCCACCCAACAGGTGTTATCTTGCCTTGATAAGGAGCAGAATCAAAAGATTGATTAGTTGATGAGCTATTCTCACCTGTCCAACAACTTTCTCACCGATGTGATGTAGCGATCCTGGCACTTCTCTACAGCTATTTTCTTGGAAAGAACTCCATCACCTGATTCCACGAATAAAAGATTTTTGAGTCAGAACACAATTTGCAATCTTAAGTGAATTCCATCCACATTTTCTGACCATTCCATGTATCTGTAGCAATTTCAACTCAAACAGCATCATTCTCTGAATGGCTGTTTTGCGGAACAAACTTCCTCATGCTGGATATAGTATCCATCTTATCAAATCCAGGGCCAATAGATATCTTACAAACATAAATTTACTTTGACCCGATACCCGAAGTGACCCCTGGGCTTTGTATAAAGGTGGCTCAAAGTAAAAAGAAGAAAATCAACTCAAGTGGCTGATATTTACAATCAACAGTGTATTTGTACACAAGCTATAAAATGAAATAAACATACTGTATCTAAACATCTTTTTTTGCATAATCAAATACTTACTGATTGACATTCAGACATCACACACTTCTATTTCACACCAAAATGAAAAAGCAATTAAAGAATCCATTGGCTCAAGATGAGAATTATAAATATGCTTGCTTCTTAGACAAAATACTTCCAATTTGACTTCTTTTGTTTGAATGTCTGCAATATTTACTGTATACAGAATATACAATAATAACCCCCCCCCGCCTGCTACCACAGAATGGACAAAACCTTTGACATTTTCCCCCACTTGGCAATAAACAGTCCTTGTTGTTCTAATATGATATGATCATCCACTGAGGGCTTCAATACACTGTCATAATCATAGCACTTAGGATCCTCACTACAATAAGCGCAGCTAACTGTTTACCTGACAAAGATGAGGGAAAACTAGCATGTAAGTTCCCAAATACTCATTATACCTCAAAGATTTTATGCTTTTTTCTTCATGGTCATGCCCATGTGGCTTCAAGTAGAAAAAAATTTACATGAAACTTATAAAGATAAACATTCTTTTTTATAAAAAAGGAGCTGAATTTCCAACAAAAAGTAATGTTTTCATTATATTTTTAAAAGATTTCTTTTCTCATATCAGTATTTTTAAATTACACTTCTATGATACATTTATTATTACATCTCAATTCCATATGAAACATAATAAGGCTCTAATGTGAAATTTGGAAAATCCTTATCACATTATAATGTATGAGAAAAATGTGTAAAAGATTCAAATACACTTTTTTGTTTCAAATCAAAAGACAAGTTAAAATTTCCTTTGGATCTTTTATTGAATATAAAATATAGAAAACTGTAAAATGTACAAAAGCATCACATGTTTAAAAAAAAAAACTTCTTTTACAAAAATAAGAAAATCTACAATATACCTTTTTTTCCTTTCATGGCCATAATTAATTCAGAAATTATGTTTGTAATTATGTTGGTAAGTAATTATGTCAGATCACTGCCAAGCCTTTTTAACTTTCCACTAGTATTTTCTATCATCTCAAAGATGAAAAGCAACTAAAATCAAAATGGAAGAAAATATGACTGAAATATTAGTAAATGAAGTAGTACTGTACACTCTTCAAGTATAAGATAAAAACAAGTAGAAAATGTATTGAAGAATAAGCAATCATAGCCAATATTAAGTATAAAAATAAATAACATACTTCAAAAGAATACAACTTTTTTGTTTTTGCATATGTATTCTTACACTTTATGGGAATATGGTTTCTATGATTATGTTTTTGATAGCAATACTTTGGAAGAGGAAATCTAAATGCTAAAAAGGTTATTAGATTAAAAACAGGGTGGCTAAGGGATGAAGGTGTTTGTGCAGTGTGAGGGGGATGACAAAGCTTTGCACAGTTACATTGAATTCCTCTTGGAGGCCCTTTTCAATCACAATGATGATGTTGGAGCATTGTCAACAATTTTCAAGTTTTCACTGGTATTTTTTTCATAATGATGAAAAACAACAAAAATTAAGATGAAAAAAAATTTGCAAAGATAAATTAATTTTTCCCACTCCAAATACAAAATTTTTGATTACTTTAAATACTGATTTTTAATACACATAAAAAAATCAAAAGAATAACCAATCATAGTCAATGTATTGAGTATAAAAATAATACATTCAAAAAAAAAATCATTTTTTGTTTTTACAAGTGTATTCTCACACATAAGAATTTGGTTTCTCACTAGGGTGTGCTTCTATAATTCTTTTCACATTCATCTTTCATACTCAGTAAAAGAATTATCTTAATTTATAGAATGCTGATCAACACAGTATGGTAATTCTCCACAATGTATTTGAAGATACTTTTTAAAATCTTAAACCTGATGAAAAACCTGATCCATACTTTTAGCAGAACTTGTTCATTGTGTGATCCAGCATGCGTTTTCAAATCTGATTTTAATGAGAATGCTGAGCCACAAACATAACAAAGTTAGAGTGTCTCTCCAGTATGTGTTTGCATGTGTTTTTTCAAACTGGAATTCACTGAGAATGCTGATCCACACACCTCACAAGAATATGGTTTCTCTCCTGTGTGCGTTCGCATATGCCTCTTTAAAATTGAATTCTGTGAAAATGCTGATCCGCATACTTCACAAGAATATGGTTTCTCTCCAGTGTGCGTTCGCATATGTCTCTTTAAAATAGAATTCTGTAAAAACGCTGATCCACACACCTCACAAGAATATGGTTTTTCTCCAGTGTGTGTTCGCACATGTTTCTTCCAGCTAGAAATGTCTGAATATACTGATCCACACACCTCACAAATATAAGGTTTCTCTCCCGTATGTTTTCGCAAGTGTGTTTTTAAATGTGAACTCTGAGTAAAAGCTGATCTACACACCTTACAAGAATACGGTTTCTCTCCCGTGTGTGTTCGCATGTGAATCTTTAAAGAAGTATTTTCTGGAAATGTTGACCCACACACTTTGCATGTGTATGGTTTCTCTCCAGTGTGTTTTTGCATATGTGTCTTTAAATGTGAATTCAGAGAAAATGCTGATCCACACACTTCACAAGAATATGGTTTCTCCCCAGTGTGTGTTCGAATGTGCCTTTTTAAGTTTGAACTTTGTGAAAATGTTGATCCACACACCTGACAAGTATATGGTTTTTCACCAGAATGTGTTTGCATGTGTCTTTTTAAACGGAAGTTCAGTGGAAAAGCCAATCCACAAACCTCACATGTATATGGATTTTCTCCAGTGTGTGTGCGCATGTGCGTTTTCAAAGCTGAATTTTGTGAAAATGCTGATCCACACACTTCACAAAAATATGGCTTCTCTCCAGTGTGTGTATGCATGTGCGATTTTAGATGTGAACACTGTGAAAATGTCAAGCCACACACTTTGCAAGAATATGGTTTCTCTCCAGTGTGTTTTTGCATGTGTATCTTCAACTGTGAATTCAGAGAAAATGCTGATCCACATACATCACAAGAAAATGGTTTCTCTCCAGTATGTGTTCGCATGTGTATTTTTAATGATGAATGCCGTGAAAATGCAGATCCGCACACCTCACAAGAATATGGTTTCACTCCAGTATGCGTTTGCATATGTGTTTTGAGATTCAATTTCAATGAGAATGCTGATCCACACACATCACAAGAATATGGTTTATCTCCTGTGTGTGTCCGCATGTGTCTTATTAAAGATCCATTTTCTGAAAATGCCAATCCACACATCTCACAAGAATATGGTTTCTCTCCGGTATGTGTTCGCATGTGTATTTTCAATGATGAACTACTCGAAAATGCTAATCCACACACTTCACAAGAATATGGTTTCTCTCCAGTGTGAGTTCGCATGTGTGCTTTTAGAGTTGCCGACAGGGAAAATGTTGATCCACACACCAGACAAGAGTAAAGTTTTTCACCAGTGTGTGTTCGCATGTGTGTTTTCAAAGTGGAATACTGTGAAAAAGCTGAACCACAAACCTCACAAGAATATGGTCTCTCACCTGCATGTCTTCGTAAGTGTGTTTTTAAATTTGAATTCTGTGAAAATGCTGACCCACAAACCTCACAAGAATATGGTTTCTCTCCAGTGTGGGTTCGTACATGAGCTTTTAAATTTGAATGTTCTGAAAATGCTGAACCACACACCTCACAAGAATATGGCCTCTCTCCACTGTGTGTTTGCAGGTGTGCTCTCAAAGTTGATTTGTCTGAAAATGCTGATTTGCACACTCTACATGTATGTGGTTTCTTTCCAGTGTGTGTATGCATGTGTTCTTTTAATCTGGACTTTTGTGCAAATGTTGATCCACATAATTCACACATGAAAGATTCATCTCCAATGTGTGCCTCCATGTACATCTTCAATTTTAGATCTTTTAAAAATGACTGTCAGTACACAGTTCAATGTTAATATTACTCTCCAGTGTGGGATTGCATGTTTGAGTTAATTTTTCTATGACAAATTCAGTTAAAATAGTGATCAATACATTTCACATGAACATGGCTTCTCTTCAGCACATCTTTACAAATGTATCCTTCTAAAATCACAATTGCATAGGAATAGCATTTTTAATGTTTGTATGACACCATTTCTTATGAACACCCTAAAATGAAAATCAACTCATTTCTCTGATTCATATATTCTATAGTGAATAAATGATTACAGATTCTCATACAATATTTACATAGGGTCATTGGAAAGGTTCATTTGTTTTCCACTGCAATTGTTATCTGTCGATGAAAAAAGAGGAATTATTAATGTTAATAGATTTTTTTATCTATAACTATTAAATATATATCTACATATATACATATTCAATCAAATAGAGTCCATACACTGTTCTTGAAAAAAGGATAATTGAATCTACTATGTCAATTTAAAAGTTCATCCTGATCCTAATTTTGTCAGACAGGGTGTTTTAATCATTGTATGAGGTTTACTTAGAGAATCTTCCTTTACTTGGCTATTTCATTTTCAGAACAATCCGGTTGCATACTCTTCAGCCTCTTTCAGGTGTGTTTCATACTGGAATATTGAATCTGATCCTAAGGAAAGACCCATACACCATTATCATACACGTCACATACATCTGCTTTTGCATAGTCTCCCTTTAACCTCTACACCAGCCCGTTGAGTTCACGCTTGCTGGCAAATGAATATACAAGACATGCATCTCTAGTTAGTGGCCTATATTTATATCTTATATACATACATATCATATATATCTTATATGCATGTACATATACGTCTTATATATACATATATATCTTATATGCATATATACATACAAAAACATACATCAATAAAAGCATATACATCACATGTATATATAAAGACATCTTATGTGTATATATGAACATATATCTGATATGAATATACACATATGTCTACTATTCATATACATACACATTTTTATGAATATATATATATATATATATGTACATATATACATACATGTATATATATATACACATGCATGTATACACTTATATATACACATACATACATAGAGATACATGTGCATATACATACCTATATCTACAAATACATACATATATTTACATATATACATGCATATACATACATGTATACATACATGCACATATATACATACACATTTACATGCACATAGATACACAAAATAAAACACTATAAAAAAACTAATGTAGTACGTGTCTACCTTAATGTGGTTAAAAGGTTAGGTTTCTGGAGAAAACATATTTAGTTTCAGTTGATCTGCATTGTAAGTAAACATGAAAATAAAAAATGAGGATTTGTAGTTGTAGTGAATTTGGACTGTTTCATGACTTCAAAGGGTTTAGTTGGATCATTGGTTGGAAGAAAAAGCAACAGTTATGGGTATTTTACTGTTCATAGGAGGTGGACAATCGGTTGTCATGGATATTGGGGAGCTAGGTAATAATGGTTCAGGGTAAGGTTTTTTTGGTACTTAGTAAGGTGGAGTTAAGGCTATCTCTAGTAGTGATCAAAGTGGTGGGATATAAGTTAAAGAGTGTCCTTGTTATGTATGTGAGTATATGTGTATTCAGTATCCTTGATGGTCATTGTAGATTTTTAGAAAAGTCAGATGGCTCTGAGTAGTACAAGTGAAATGGACCACACATGAGTGTTCCTAGGTAGGGGTTTGGGTGATAGTGTGATATTTGACATACATAAAATAAGAGTTAGGTATGGATAGGATGAGATAAGTTTATAACATTAATTATATATAGGTGGAGGTCTAGATTGTATAAGTGGGGTCATTGCGGGGAATAAGAGTATATGTATATTAAGGGGTGTTAGTGCCTTGGTGGAAATGTAGTCTTAGGTGCTGGCTGGCATGAAGATAGGGAGCTGGTAACCATGAAGTGATTAGGAGTGAGATGATTATGGTGTTAGAGACTGGTGAGGTTGGGATTGTTGAATCCATTAGAAAAGAGAGTCTCAAGTTCAATAATCCACATATTCCATGTAGTTCAAGACTTTGCATCAGGAAGTGCACTTTTTTCTATCTTTTCAATGATGGTCAATCTAATGTCTAGGCCAAAATTGTGGCCACAGTTACGAAAGTGTAGTTCAATTGTGAGTAGGTAGGGATGACCGGGTGGTTCAATTGTGTGTCTAGCTATTATGTCTAATGTTGAACTGCCACTCTGACTTGCTTAAATATTGCAGTTTGCATTTATTATATTCTAGGAGGTAGATGACATCTCAGCTTCTGCAGTTAAAATTAGAGTAGATGTAGGAAGTCTTATTAGTGCTAGTGCTAGTGAAGGTGTTGATGTGCTTGAGGTGGTTGCAGCATAGACTATTTCTATTATTGCAGTATTCGAAGAATTTAATGGTTTTAAGGATGATATTATGTGAAACTTTATATTTAACCTGGTGTTACAGCTAATCATGTCTTTAATGTTTTTTGGTCAGAAAAATAAAAGTATACTAAAAGAAAATATACCAATCTTTTTTTTATATATTGCTGAGAAAAATTCCCTGCTTTTTATTCAGCACATGAAAAAATGGAAATAAACCAGTAAAACAGATGTCTTAGTGGTTAGATTACAATTCATCATAAAAACAAAAGTGGAAGATAAGATATAGCGAGTAAAATTATGCACATAAGGCATGAATATAGTTGATGGGTTTCCAACTAACAGAAACAATCAAGCAAAATTATTATAAATTATCTTATTATAAATATTTCACGATCATGTAAATACTTTTTAGATTATTCAATATCATTATCAAATAACATTTTTTCAATGTATACAAACAAAAAAATAGTTTTAGTAGATTGTTAAGTTTTTGGAAAAGACTTTGAATGTCTCAGTACTGTACCCTTTTCTAGCACAAGAATACTTTTCACATAAGTCTACATTATGATTCAGAACTTGATGTTGCCAAAGCTAAGACATTTGTATTAAATTCTGGTGAAGTTTTTGCCAATGTATTTTTAGAAAATATGTAAAAAACATGATCATCAACTCTCCTTATTTAATTAAAGAAAGGCAAACTGTTATTATTTATTATTGGGGAATCTTCTGAAGAATAATTTTGATTATCAATTAATTACCAAAAGAAAGTTGTTTTGAAATCTAGTTTTCAGATTTCTAAAATTAGGTATCAAGCATCAAAGTTTTTGCAATAATTCGTCAGATATTTTTGATGACTGTAAAAAAAAATTTAAATAAGGGTAATTCCAAGTAAAGTCAACTCAAAGAGTCAAAACATGACCACCACAAATATTTTTCAAATCATGAGACAAATCAAATGGCACCTGTCTCATATCTTTAGTTTGTAGGGTTCTAGAGATACAGTCCACAAAGATGTAAATTTTAGAAGCTGATGACAAAGTTTAGAAGTCAATATCTCACTTGTTTATACACCTCAAAAGCTCATTTATATATCATTTTAAAGTAGATCTAATGCTTTTATTCTATGCAATTTTACCTCAAGAGTAAAAAAAAAAATAAAATTTGGTCCTTGATCTTTTGTTGTTCATTTGACCTCACAACCAATTTTTTTTTTAATTTGTCAAATGATTGGTGTGAACTTTGGCATATGTACAAAGTAAATAGGAACTTGGGCTATACATATTTTAATGAACTATGGTGTCATACTAAAAGGTCAATTTGAGTATGTTGAAATGAATTTTCAAATGGAATATCACTTTTTGTATTTAGAAGGTTTGGTTACCATGATTATGCCACTTGGTCTATCAATAGAAAAATTTCCTCTTGCAATGGTGTATGGTTAGTATCTCCATTACTTAAAGTGCCACACTTGATAGTTTAACAAATTAAACTCCAGATCCCAACCACTCACCTTTCACAGATATTTTTGTAGTACTCAAGCTAAATCGTCTTTTTTAATCTAGAAATTAATTAAAAAAATTTTTTCCAAAAATTTCAGAAGTGGAAGCAAGTTTATTGATTCTTTGTTAGAATATATGCTACAGGGTTGGTCTCAAGTGAAGGGAATTATGTTGAATCCAAGCAAAAATGTATTAGGCATTGTTATGGTTTTTTTTACGAGTAACTGCTGCTGACCAAAAGCCAAGAAAGTGGTCACAGATGTCTTTCCTCTGAAGGCAGTAGAGGTGATGAATGGATTAAAAAGTGCAGAGAATCCATTTCCATCCTCTCTATAAACAGGTGCCTCTAATGAGGGCAATAGCACGATGATTCCCTTGGCCATACGGTTTTTCACCTGAGAGAAAAAAATCATTAACAACTTAATTGATTTTGTTGAAAATCTACAGGAGTCTCTTAAAAACACCAAGTCAGAATCTAGGCAAGAAGGACTATCAAATATGCTTACATACAAACTTGGTGTATTTGTTGTATATCATTGCCACATATTTTAGTTCAATCCAATAAAACAATCAAGTAATTACACAAAATATGATGAAAAGTGCTTGCTTCATTTTTTTTGCCCAAAAGTGTACATTTTAATTATTAATCCTTCTTTCAGATGTCTGATAAGATCACTAGTAATACACAGTACTGTGGCTACACAAGTGAATTCTACTCAACTTAGAAGTATTTTTGACATAATTGTTATTATTACGAAGTACAAGGGATATATTACTTTCGTCTATCTTGATTTAGAAAAAATCAGTTTTCTCTACATTACGCTTATCTAATTTCACAAACATCTGATTGATCTTTCATCGAAAATGACTTCATTAAACTGAATTTTGATATAAAGCAACGGTATGAAAAGCACATTCATATTAATTCAATCTTCTAGGGTCCTTCATAATTATCTCTTTATATTTTCTATAAACCAATTTGAATTAAGTCTAAAAACTTCATCAGCAAATTTGAGGACTATATCCCCTACCTATTACAAATAATTGACAAATTAGAGGCATAAAGACTTCCCAGTAATACTGCAATCCTGGGAATCATCTAAACTACACATTTTTAAAGGTTGCGTTTTTTTTTTTCGAGAACTCCACTAGTCATAAAAAAGAAGAATCTCAGCTGGCTTCGGCAAAAAAAACGATAGTTTATTCCATATAAAAAGTTTAATTTTTTTTATTACTTACCACAATATTGTATTAATGTAATAGCCTTCCTCTCTATGATGGGTTCTGGTGACTGTTGTGTACATGTTGAATATCATGTTCCTGATTCTTTGTAGGCAGTTTCATTTTGAGAATTTGGAAAACTAAATTGAAGAATTTTGCTTCTTTTGTAATTGAAAAGAATTTTGTTATGTGGACAAACTGTAGCTTTTCGCATTTTGCAGTGTCAGTCAGGGGAAGATTGAATATATTGAAAAGATGTATCAGAGAGATTGCAGAAAAGTTTTAATCAGCTTCTCTCACTTTTTTTCATTTTTGTAAGTGTTGTCGATTTATTCAGGGTTAGTTAGAGTTAGGAGGTAGGATTACTTAGAGTACAAAGGTAAGGTTAGTGTTGTGGTTAGTAAGGATTGTGTAGTAGGATTAGAGCTAGGGTTAGGGACAGTGTTATACTGACAGAATGTAAAATATGTAAGATTGTGAACAGAAAACACTAGAAAAATTCTTCAATAATTCTTCTGCTAAATGCTAAAGTTTGACAACAAAAAATGTTTTCAAATATAAAAGCAAACTTCTGCAAAATGTTTTCTTTCCAAATTTGCAAAATGAAACTATCTGCAAAAAATCACTTACACAATTGATGATGTTCAACACATGCATGATAATCACTGTAATCTAGGATGGCAGCACTGATTATTATACTAATAGAAAGTAAATGGTAAAAAAAATGAACTTTTTTATGAAATAAACTACTCATTTTGAACTGAAGTCAACTGAAATCAACTAATTTTTGAATGGTGGAATACTGGTAAAAAAAATTTGACCCTTAGAAATGTATGGTTTAGATGCGTCACACAACTGCAGTATTACCCTTTTGCCCCTACAAAGAAATATTGAAGGAAGCCCCCAATAGATTTACTCATACGAACTCACATTTTATACTGTTGTGTTATGACAAAATTCATTTTTATGAAAGATCAATTAGATGTTTGTGAAATTGGATGAAAGTGATGTAGACAAAACTGATTTTTGCCAAAGTGAGACAGATGAACCTACCCAGAATCAGAGTCATGGTTTTTGACCTTTTGTTTACAGCTTATTCAGCCATGAAGCCTTGTACAATAATTCAAAGATCTAAAATCTAAAATGTTGTTTGAACTGATTTGAGGATATTTATTCCAAAAGAGTATGTAAAATTGCTGCTTTGCATTGTAGAAAGAAAGTTCTAGAATCAGTACATAGCAATGCAAAGATGCACAAAAGAAGTTTGCATTAACTTCAAAAAAATCTTACATGATGTTTTTATACTAATCCCGTCAAACTACCAGAAGTAAATATACCATTAGCAATTTTGCACCATTTTATGTAGAAAAACAAAAAAAAATACCAAGACTTGAATGTTCAATAAAATTTTCTTACAGCACAGACAAAATTATCATATTTTCAGTATTTTCACTCAGTTTTTGCTAATTCAGTCAAAAAAACATAATCGTCAATAATAGTACAAATAATGCCACTGGGATGCCCTAAATTCACCAATATGTAATATAAGTATTCAATGTTCAATACTGAATGACTCTTTGCAGATATTTCACGGTCAAAAATCACAATCCAGGGGTCATGTATGGTTAAATTGCTAAATTTCAAAAACCATGACAATATACACTATCAGAATGTACAAGTTGCCATTTTTTTTGTGTGTAGAATTTTAGAAACCAAGTTAAATCATATCTATAAACAATATTGATTAGGAAAAAATTGTAGCAAGTTTTTCTATGAAATTTGAGGGGCAGCCATTTTTAAACTCAAAATGGATGACTGTAAACATATACTTCTTCCAATTATGACAGTATCATTGTAGATGGATCCATCTCAAAATTCAATCACTTTTCCCATGGCCTATTGGCCACCTTCCCATAAAACCTGATTGAATTTTTTTGAGAACTTCTAGAGATATCATGCAGACAGACAGGAGTGATTACAGAAATATATCAAGAAAAATGCAAAATATATTTTTCAATCAAAAGCTAATCACATTATTTCTCACGAAGTGATTTTCATTACAACAAAATTTCATCAGGATCTATTTAGAAGTTTTGGAGATATTGCGTTGATCCCTTCTTCCTCATTCTGTGGTACATCTTTCTATTAAACTTTGTTGACATTCATTGGAGACTTTTGAAGATATTCTATGGATGAACAGGGCCAAACCAGAAATGTAGGCAAGAAGAAAATGTAAAAGTATCTTTCAATCAAAACTGAATCACTGGATCCGCACAAAAATTCAATCTCATCTCATGCAACACTCTTCAATAAAATTTGATCGGAATTCATTGAGAAGTTTTGGAGATATTATGTAGACAGCCAGGAACGAAAGCAGAAAATTATGAAAAAAAATACAAAATATCTCTTAATCCAAGATTAATGCCTAAATGCAACTACAAATTTAATCACATCCTACTCAATACATGCATTACCATTCCATCAAATTTCATCAGAATTCATTCAGAAAGTTTAGAGATATTGTGAAGACTGACAAGATCAAATACAGAAACATCTCCAAATCAGGATGAATTCCTAGATCTGCTTCAAAATCATGTGACCCTCCCTTATCCAGAGTTTTACAGTTCCACAAAATCTTATCAAAAATGTATAACATATTAAAACTGAAAAATATCTTTTTATCAAAAACAAATTCCTGAATTCACTCCCAAATTCAATCACTTCATCGTTGCCCTGTGGCTTACCAACACACAGAAATACAATGAAATAAACTTAGAAGTTGAAGCTATTTTAGGAGATATCCATACATTTCTATCTCTCCATCCAATATTTCCTAAAGATCGAATGGGATTGAAAAGCAAACCACATTGAATGGAAGAAGCGATTGAGAGATATTTTTGAGTTTTTATTCATACAATTCTGTACTCACTCCTGTCTATACACACGATACCAGCAAAAGTTCTCAATAAATTTCAATGAGATTTTTGTGGAAGAGTGGGCAATAAGCCATGAGAGAAGTGATTAAATTTTGGGATGATTCAATTTATAATGACTTGGTCATAATTGCAAGAAATATACGTTCACAGTTGTCCACTTTGATTTTCAAAATAGCCACCCTTAAATTTAATAGCTTCACTTCTAGATTGACCTATTTATCTACAAATAGTTATATATACTCTGTGTACCTTTATAATAATTCGCTCATTTATCATATAAGAACAAAACACGTTGTGAAATAAGAACAGTACTATCTTTTGCAATAATTTAGTTTGTTCAAACAATCAGTATAGCCATTTTGTAGCCATTTACAGTCAGTTTTAGTCATTTTATAGCTGACCAAAAAACTTATCTCATTCATGTTTGTGTATTTGTCCAAGTACATGGGCCTGGTAAATGGTTGAAGCCTTTTCTTCGATATGATTATGGTATTGACAGGACTCCTCACAGTCAAGTATATCATATATTTTGATACACGAACAGCAATACAGCAAGTGTAAGGTGTACATTGGTCATACAGTCGGACTTGCCCCCCCACACACACCTCACCACCATTCATTATTTCCATTTTAGGAAGTTGGCAACCCTAACTGGAATCTTACTTTTATTATCCAATGACTCTCTTTATTAAGGATTCAGAAAAGTGTGTATCGAAGAAAAGATATAGTTGCTATAATGGGCTTCCATACATGCTACATAACACATCTAGCATAAATTATTCACATTCATACTCATGCAAATACTTTTTGAAGTATTCAATGTCATTATGACATTTCTAAAGGTACACAAAGTTTAAAAATGAAACAAGACTTGATAATTCATCAAGTATTTGAGGAGAGACTTCGAAAGTCTCTGCATAACATCAGAAGAAAATAGAAAAATATATTTACATAAGACATGAGAAAAAAAAGGTTTCACTTTCCAGAATTTAAAAAATAAGAATTCCTTACCGGGATCAAGTTTAAATATTTAAAATGTTTCGTACACAAGTTGATGATTCAGTATTCAAAATACCAAGGTCAATTTATATCTTGGGAAAAGTATTTCGACTTATCATTGTAGAGAACAAAGGACAACGGTGTCAAACCTAATTCCGTCTCTTCAGTTAACAGATCCAGAGATCCCATTTACATTTCGTTAATTAATTGGACCAAAAACCGAAAAAAAATTGTTTTTTATTTCCATTAGGAAAAGCCTGGGATATAATCCCCCGTATGTGTTGAAAATAGAACTTGAAATTTGCTCCCCGTACCACGAGATTAAAGATAAATTAATTCAGATCTGGTTGGCCGGTCGATGTAAACCATGAGAAGGCCAACGTCTTTTGGTAGCACGCTGTGTTGGGGATGATCAATTAGGAAAATTGAAAAAAAAAAGGATGATAAAACACATAGTTACTTCTCTCCCCTTTTGTTTGGCAGTGATCACAAAAAAACATCTGAATTTTCAAAATACAAGCCTGGATGATGTCATTCACAAATTAAGTGATTAATTTAGCTCGAACTTGTATTGCAAAAAGACCCCCTTGAAAAATATAAAGTGGAGTGATTAAGAATCTAAAAGAAAAACTTGTTTTTACCGCAAAGAGAGAATTTCGATATGTTTAACCCTCCAGCTCCATAGGTGACGCTTTATACGCGTGATAGATATCAGTAGCCAAACCAACTTGGAGCATCTGTCAGAATTCGATGTTGAGAATAATGAGTGATAATCGTATGAAAACAACCCTATACAAAAGAGATCTTCAACAGCAGGAGACAAAATAGCGTTTCAAAATTTATCAGCTACTGTACTGATATTGACTTTTTATAAAGTACGTGAGAATTTTCCTTTCGTAGGGTTGAGCGTGATGTGTCAAAATGAATGTGCAAGACTTGTAGTAAGGTATGCTTAAGAACTAGAGAAACCCATTTTAGCAGTTTGAAGGATAGCTCTAAGGGTGGGAAATAATACCATATTTATATGAATCAATGAATTGACTTTGAGCAATGTGATTATTCCGAATGTTTTCTTCCTTCGATTTTGAAAACATGACTAATTTTTTTTTTTTTTTTGTAATTATTCTGAAGCTCAAGTTTTTCATTGTAGGATGGAAAAGTATTAAATTTCTTTCATTAATCATAACGTAGTAATAGCTTTTTCAAGTCAATTTTTTTTTTTCTAAATGATACAGCTATTGGCAAAAAAATACCGCGAATAATGGAAAGGAAGAACAGGATTTATCTCACGTAGAAGAATAGTAGATGAGAAGGCCAGTGTATCTTATTTGGGGCTTGTTTAAAATTGAACCTATATAAAGATATTCTCTTCTATTTTAGCAATTTTGTACAGATTTTCATGATTCTTACCGGATTTTTGATCAGACTTGCACAAACGATGAGATTTAGTCAACCGAACCGAAGAGTAGGGGTGCCGGCACTATGGTAGCCTTTAGTTCAAGATTAAATTTGGTGAGTTCGTTGGTATGGATTTTCATGAGGTTGCTAACCAAAGAACCATCTCTCACCTTCGTAAGTTAGGAAAAATCATATTAAATGAAAATTCATGAAGAAAACCATAACAATACAATCATAATATTGTTTGATATTTCTTGTCCGATCGTTGAAGATGTGAACGTCGAGCCTGGTTAGTACTTAGAGGATGATCATGGATCAGGGGAAAGACTAGAGTGGAGGATACCATGCAAATGATTAAGCAGAAAAAAATGAGATTGGTGGGACACTTCCGAGGAAGAAATGACAACAAATGGAGCCAAAGGCCGAACTGATTGGTGTCCATGGACTTTTAGACGCAATAGGAAAAGACAAGTTACAAGACAGAGGGATGAGATAAAGGTCTGCCGTCAAGACATGTCAGAGTTAGCACAATCGTGGTCGTCATGGATGGAAATTGTAAAGGTCTTCGCCCAGCAGTGGACTTGCAATGTTTGATGATCAAGATAATAATTTACCAAAATGACAGGGTTATTGATGTATGGATCGGCACTAAGACGCCCAAAGCTATTTCATTAGGTGATTTATTTTGGATAATTCTGGTATCCTAATACTAAGTTGCTCAAAGTTTCAACTCATCTCAAGCTGTTTAAATGTGGAATTATCAGACAGGAAGTCTTCAGAGTTTCTATGATGTAATTTTTATTACGTCATAGGGAGGTAAATCAACCAATGAGATCATCCCATTTGAGAGTAAATAAACAAACATAAAGAGAAAAAAGATTAGATATAAGCTCTATATATATATATATATATATATATATATATATATATATATATATATATATATATATACATATATATATATATATATGTATATATATATATACATATATATATATATATACATATATATATATATATATATATATATATATATATATATATATATATATATATATATATATATATATATATATATATACGCTTTCTGTAATATTTGCGTCCGATTTTGGAAAAACTAATCTGGCAACGAGCTTAAGGAACGAAAATAAGTTGAACACCGTTTCATGTTTCCTTCAGTCTCGCCATCATATGAATAAATTTCCCAAGATATATTCTGACATTTGTATCATGAATCTCTAATAATAGTCATTGCATTTTGGAACTTTTTTTTTGAATATTCAGATAATCCAGGTAAGATTTTTTTTTAATTCTATATTATAATTCCTCATATGTTTTTAAATAAAACAATAGAATTTTTACACACACTGTGACACACGAATGCATCTTAATAACCCAAAATTTACTCAACAACAACTTCACTTAATTGGTTTCTTTGTAAAGCTAGACTAAAATTAAAAAATGGGTGTCGTCGCAAATTCTTAAAAGGAAATAGATATATTTTCGTGTGATTTTTTTTTTCGGGTGCTTTCAGTCCGTAAAACTTTCCCCCCAAAATTGTACGGATGATTAAAGCCTGTTTTCTTTGAAGAGCAACAGAATAGTTGAACCACTTTTAGAATTTGAAAATCTCTTAAAAATCGACGTGTGATTGGTTTGGCATTCTTCCGTTTTGTATACTCATAACTTCTAACCATTGTTGAAATTGATTACAAATGAACAAAATAGCTGAAACAAAGAGAAATAACTGAAACCGTACAAATGGCGACAGAATGCTAATGAAAATAAAAATATGCAATATTTTCACCTCGATTGGCCATTTACCAAGATATAAAGGTTGGAACTAATATAGAATCCGGACCCCAGGAATTGATTCAAATCAGAAGATTTCAGTGTATGATGTCACATATCACGTTAAGGTGTCAATGTTACTAGTAGAATGTTTCTAAGGAGTTTTGTTGACTTTCTTTAGTTTCATTTTTATAATGCTGTTTTTCTTTTCTTGCATTTTTTTTTTTTTTGTTTAAATACAATTAAGATACGATGATCTTCTGTTTGAAGATTCCCAAATACAGTTAGCTGAAAAAATTGGTGTGACGTCATGCTCCAATGTTTCCATGGCAACAAAATTCGCCAGGTGAGCCCAGACAGTTACGACGCTGTAGTTATTGAGATACAGCGTTGTGACTATTCGTTGTGTTTTTGGTATATTTTCATCAGTATTTTGCGTTAGGTTGTTGATCACTAGCGTATACCCTTAAAAAAATAACAGCTTTACTTGCATTAGCATTAAGGAGCTTAAAGCTGATTTATTTGGTGATCGGTTATTCAAGAGTTTTAATTCTAAGTTTTTTTCATGTCTAAACTTCAAAGGGTGACCGTACATGAAGTTTCATGACAAAATTTTGTGAGAAAAAAATGGAGTATTGTGTAATTTTCAAAATGTAAGACCATTAAATTTATTTTGAAAAATTAAATTGATGGAAAAAATATGAGATATCACAAAGAATATAACAAAGATGACAAGAATATTTAAGAATGGATAAATTATACAAATAAATATCTTGGTATTTCCTCAGTTGACTCATGGTAAATTATTTACTCTTGACATCGCTATATTTCAATGTTTAGTAATTGAGGATGCCATATGAGTATTTTGATAAGCTGGGAACTGGAGCTAATTTTTTAGAGGCTGTACATTTTTGTGATTTTGATTCACAAGACTAGTGTGGTCCATGGGACCCCGTCCTTCAAATAATACTCAGGGGGTCTGCAGCAAGGTTCCTTTAGAACCCTACATTACAATTCTTGTGGTAGAAAAATGACATCATCCATAGTACAGCTACTGAAAAACAAAATTATAGTACACTTACCGGTACCATATATTTGAATTTGGATAAATGTAAACCATTTATGGTTTTCATAAGTTGCCTATTATTGTAGTTCAATAATTGATATCTAAAACACTAAATGCTTTAGATAGGGGTCTACCACATATTTCCTAAATAGAAGGGGTCCGTGAGTTTTCACTATCTGTTTATAAAGTGATTAACAAAAGTAGCCTAGATATCATCACATCTTTGATATCCCATATTTAAAACATCATTGAAAAAAAAAAAAAAGTTTTTCCCATGAAATTCCAACTGGAAACTTCTTAAAAAACAAACAAACTAATGTTCACTATGAATGTAAACATGTTTTCCATTCAGAGACCAGTGGCTCCCATCGTGGTTAAGTCATGGCCTGCATCCAATATTTCCACTTCTCCCTCAATGGAAGTCTTCCTTTTCTCATCATATCATGGTTTGAGTAACCAAGAACTACATGTTTAGGCATAAATCATCAAAATACATCAATTTATGACCAATTTCTCTTCACATATAACCTCCTGGCACAGTGGTCGCAACAACTTACAATGGCCGTGAGGGTTCATTTTCACCCAATGTCTGCTGCTCTGTGCTGTTACTAAGCCCTACCAAATCAGTCCTTTTCTGATAATATCATTAGACTCTATCTGAATCATAAAATTTTGCAACCTTAACCTCAACCCTAAAAATTTTAATTTTTTTTTAAAATTCCATTTTAAAAATCCTTGGATGAGATAACTCAATCAGATAGCAATCCATCACTACCTAGAAAAAATATTGTCAAAGTTAACTGGAAATAGCCATTTTATTTCCAATCATATTTTGGAAACCAAAGATTACCTAAGATACGATTTCTCCCTATATTCTTTAAAGTACTTAAAGGGGTCTGAATTCATCATTTCATCCCCATTTTGATTAAAGTAAATAAAATTTTGATTGAACTGAAACTACACATCTATTTTGTTGGAGAAAAAAACACTGTCAAAACCGTCTATTTATATCAACAACTTAATGTAACCCGTAACATTATACATACTGAAAATTCAAATCAGTTTTGGGCTCTGGATCTTTCATTTGATCAAGGTTTTTTATGAAGATTTTGGGATTTGACAATATCTTCCGCTGTAACTATCATAATGAATATCACGTATTAATATATATGACCACCCAAAGATTTAAGATGCTAACCAAAAATCAAGTAACAATACACTATCAATTGAACTTTTGATGTTCATTCATTCCTGATTGAATTTTTCTAGGGAAGGGGTATTTTGTTGGGAAAATTAATCGAAATATTACTTTTCAAGTCAGTTAATCCCACCTTTTATTTAATTGTTGGCTAGAAGCATTTGAAAGATATTTTCATATAGTTTTTGCCTCAATTTTGATAATTTTTTAGATTATTTTCTGGATCAACCAGATATTTTTGGACTTTCTTCATCTCAATTAGGAGTATAATACTTTGAAAAGTTGAAATCACTCTCACTTTGTTTTGACTGAGTCATCCTGTGATTTCTGCATGTTTACTTTACTTATTGAATAATTTCACGATCCTTATAACTGAAAATGACATCAACTGATACAGGAGTTAGAAGTGGGTGTATGAGCCTAAATATGGCACAGAAATTGATGTTAATTGAGAAATTGCCTCTTACTATGAACATCTTTGTCAATTCAGAAGTGAAGCTGGACACCTTCTTTTCGTGAACTTTACCAACTAGTTCTGTATTGTTATTCAATACATTCTATATTAAAGCTACTTTTGACAAAGGTTGCATTCGATTTCAGGGACATTCACAATTAACTGACCACTGTCTGCCTCCAGCATTTACTGTATGCTGTAGCTTAGACAAAGAGCTTTTCAAAAAAGTATAGCATGCCAATATCAGATGATAATCAAAGTGTGTATAGGTAATTTAATGAATAAATTAAATTAAACATGGTTTATATTCAACATACAATTGATTTGAAGATCTGTGTCTAAGCTATAATGTATTTGAATTTCAGCTCTCTAGGTATATTTGAAAGAAAAAAAAACGAAGTTCATACGATAAGAGTTAGCAGTTACTGGTTATCCTTACTTCTGCTAAATTTTTGCATTTGTGCCCACCACTGTCAGTTTCTCTATAATATAAAAAATCTTTGTATCTGATTTTTGTAAAGAATATCCAATGCTTCTGAGTCTAATAAATACAATGAGTTTATATCATTTACTTCATGATATTATATTCACTTTGAACTTAATTTTTTTGGTTTTCCTTTTTTCACAGATTTTGCAGCTTGAAAATATTTTTTGGACATAGATAATTTGTTGAATTTGAACAGATCTTTTTCTTGGTGATCCAAAACAAGAAATATGGGAAACCTATTAGAAAACGATATTTATATAAATTGTCTTTTAGTTTGATTTAAAAAAAGCACAAACACACACCCACTGGAGAGAAACGATATTTATATGGGATGTGTGATTCTTCCTTTTCAGAAAAGTTAAAAATGAACAGTCGTATGAAAACACATACTAGGGAGAAACCATATTCTTGTGAACTGTTTGCCTCTCCCTTTGCATTGAAGTCAAATTTGCTGATGCATGTGCAAAAGCATACGGGAAACAAATCAAATTCTTGTGATGTGTGTGGCTTTTCCTCCTCACGAAAGTCACATTTAGTGCGGCATATGCGTACGCACACTGGAGAGAAGCCATATTCTTGTGAAGTGTGTGGCTCTTCTTTTTCTCAAAAGGCATATTTGGTTGGACATATGCGAATACACACTGGAGAGAAGCCATATTCTTGTGAAGTATGTGGCTCCTCCTTTTCTCAGGAGTCAACTTTGGTAAATCACATGCGAACACACACTGGGGAGAAACCATATTCTTGCAAAGTATGTGGCACTTCCTTTGCTACAAAATCACCTTTGGTTGGGCATATGCGAACACATACTGGAGAGAAACCATATTCTTGTGGAGTGTGTGGCGCTCTCTTTTCATGGAATTCAGATTTGGTGAGACATATGCATACACACACTGGAGAGAAACCGTATCCTTGTGATGTGTGTAGCTCTTCCTTTACAGGAAAGACAGATTTGGTGAGGCATATACGAACGCACACTGGAGAGAAACCATTTTCTTGTGAAGTATGTGGCTCTTCCTTTGCAGAAAAATCTACTTTGGTAAAGCACATACGAACACACACTGGAGAGAAACCATATTCTTGTGAAGTGTGTGGCTATTCCTTTTCACGGAAGGCTCATTTGGTGGGGCACATACGAACACACACTGGAGAAAAGCCATACTTTTGTGAATTGTGTGGCTCTTCCTTTACAGAAAAGTCAAGTTTAAAAAGACATATTCAGATACACAGCGGGAAGACATCATATTCTTGTGAAGTATGTGACTCTTCTTTTGCGGAAAAGTCAACCTTGGTAAAGCACATACGAACACACACTGGAGAGAAAACATATTTTTGTGAAGTGTGTGCCTCTTCCTTTGCAGATGAGTCATCTTTAGTGAAACACATACAAACACACACTGGAGAGAAAGGGAAACCATATTCCTGTGAAGTATGTGGCTATTCCTTTTCACGGATGGAACATTTGGTGGGGCATATGCGAATGCACTCTGGCAAGGAGCCATTTTTTTGTGACGGACAAGTCGAGGTTGAAACAACCTGTGCAAATACACAATGGGGAGACACCATCTTCTTGTGAAGTGTGAATCGATCAGCATTTTTGCTGCATTTAGCTTGACAATGCTTCAACATAATCAGTTATTGTGACTAAACTATGTCCATAAAACATTTAATCTATAATTGATTACACAGACTTTTCCACAGCTGCGGATTTTTTTCATGCCAAGAAAATATAAATTGCTTAAATTCACAAGATTTTTGAAATATTCAGTTAAGTAATTGAAGGCAAAGTGAATTTTCTAAAATATGTCTCTCTTTAATTTGCATACGAGTAGATAGAATTGTCGACCCAAACTCTCAAATAGATTCTCACCTTTTGAGTTTTTCCCACTGGCTGGCTGGCTGGATGGTTACGTATCTCACGTACAGGTCACATCAATGGAAGTTGAACGCTGAAAAATTCAACAATCACTCTTCATGTATAGAAAAAACGGATTTAGTAATGAGTTCAATTTGCAGTGTAAATTTATGGTAAACTAATAGTTTGTGTCTAGCAGTGCTCAAGCTTCTTTTTTCAGACTCTAATAGTGATCACTCCCAACAAAAAGTTACTTGATCACAGCTTTTTCCGGTTTTTAATTGATCACCTTCATCATGAAATGCTTCCAAATGATGTTGGTTATGTCACAGTTTCTATTGAGTGACTCACCCAACCTGTTTGATCTTGTTTTTTTTTCTCAACATTTGGTGTCATATGAAGTGTTATTGTCAAAATTATTCATTACATAGAGGGACTTACTTGTACTCGTGTCAGTGATGGCAAACCAATCACATGCCTGTCACACAATGGACTTTGAAAATATAATTTTTTCAATTTCATTCCACTATCCAATTTTTTAGACATGCCCATACATCTTTATTAGATGCTTTTCTGTTGGTATGTCCTAATTATGATAAACAACTGAGATAGGGAGGTAGAAAGAGGTGTTATGTCATTAAAAGAACACTGTCCCTATTAATTTTTTTTTACCAGCTATTGATGATATCATGATAGAATATCTGAGGTTTGTATTTCTGCCTTTAAAAAAAGCCAAAAATGGTTGTTTACTATTTTAATTGAAAATAAATACTTGTTGAATATTTCCATATTGCAATATTTTACTAGTATGAGAATCAATTGACTCAAAGAAAGATAACTTGCTCTTCTTTTCCTCCTTCTCTTGTTACTACTACCAAAGTTTTGGACACATCATTGATAAAAAAGCAAAAACAAGAAAAAATCAATATCAACTTGCAGTTTCTTTTCATTTTGATTTGTTTTCTCTTTTAATTTGAGAAAAAGGAGAAATCAAATGGAAGTATTTCCATTTCATAGAAATTAAAAGAGAAAATAAAACAAAAATAGGTGTTAATTTTTTTCTCATTTTCACTAAAAAGCGAAAAGCCAAAATTTTTTATGAAGAAAAAACATAATTATTCTACAATGAAGAGAAATGAGGGAATTCATGGAAGAGAAACCAAAGTAAATAGATACATTATATTATTGTTGCTTTGAATATATTGTTTTGCCTTGCTCATTTCTTCCAAATTTAATAATTGAAAATAATAAGAAATAAGAAAACTTACAGCAGTAAATTACGTTTGGAATGGCACTTCCCCACCATTTGATAGATTAGAGGCAGCCAGTGGGTGTGAAAACTCAAAATAACAATTTTTTATTTATCAAAAATGAAAATAAGAGAATTCATGAAAGAAAATCATGGTATTATTATTGCTTTGAATAAATTGTTTGTTTCTCTTTATTGTTTTGCCTTGCTTAATTCTTTTTATTTCACACTTGGAATTCCAATCAGGACCACCATGCCTAAGTTGTGCCAAAAGTTTGAAATGAAATAGGCACTTTTTCTCCTTGAATAAATTTTTGATGGCCAGTGTGTGAAAAAAAAAACATATTTATTTATTGATTTATTAATTATTATTTTTATTATTAAAAGTGAACAAAATTTGAGAATGATGGGAAAATTATACTTTGATGGACAGTTTTGTTCTTTTGATAAATTTAGTTTGGGCAGAACTCGTGGTGGGTGCTTTCCCAAGGTCCTATCTCTTGATGGGCTCTTCTGCAGGATCCATCAATCACCATTACCCAGAACAAACCATCTCAAACACTTCTATTGGATTCAAGTTATTCATGTATTTTGACAACTATATGTATTTATTTATCTCTGTATTTATACAGAGCAGTGACATTGTTTTTGTTTTCAAATTTTTACCTTCCACCCCAGTTTTCAGTGGAGGGTTCACTTTACTATACCAGTTCATGCTAAATTTATGGGATAAAAATGAGCATATATGGGTGGTGGTGAATGATAGTTTTTTTATACCTTGATAAAATGAAATGAGTTTCTATAATCATTTTGAAATAATAAAGAGACTTTTTCAAATTTTGTAATTCAGCTTTGTTTTATTTAATGGAAAATTCCACGGATGTCTCATAAAATTTTGATTTCAAAATTTTTGATACTCTACAAAAAACTCTTAGTAAAAATATGCAAAACTACTTTTGGCTGGAAATTTAACTTATTGTAATTATTTCAAAATTCAAAAGAAAAGTTGTTTTTCATTGTAAATTTCATGTAAATTCTTGTTAACAGTCATAGCATATGTAAATACAGAGGCAATCCAAGGTAATGCAACACCGGCAGTTGCCCAGGGCCTTAAGTGCCAGAAGGTGGATGTGTTCAAGACTGTCTGACTTTTTTAATTTATGGAAAAATTTGAAAATGAATAATCTGAATAGAATAAAACCAGCCAAAAAAAGAAAAATCCCTGATATGAAGTAATATCTGACAGATAAATACTTTTTCTTGTGGTGGAACCTAGAAACAATTGCCAAAAGAAATTATATTGCCTGGCAACAAGCTCAGAATTAGCTAGTTTGGTGAGCTAGAGTGTTTACTATGACTTGGGCCTGGAGAGAAAAGTAGATGGTGTGAGGTAAGGTTGCCATATATAATAATACTATACTTCAAGGGCACTTAAGTTCAGTCCAGGAACCAAAACCCAACCCTGAGTACAATTGTATTTAAAATGTTACCCATAGTTTGATGCATACAAACTGTAAAGCCTGAAGAGGAAGTGGAAATATTTTAGTGCTTTGCAATAGTAAGGATAAGCTATTGTAATATTTTTTCTAATATTTATGAACAATAAACGTTGGTGCTCATACAAGAGATTTGGATCCAACAACTAAGACTAGAAAGTTATTCCCCATGAGTTGTTTCTTTTCAATTTTGAAGGCCAGGCATACACAAAATTAATCCTTTGAGAAATTTTCATTTTGAAATCCTTCTTTTGATACAGGGAAGATGCTCACAAAACTATTATGTTACCGATTGCAGAAATGCACTCTATACCTTGGGTATATTTTCATTAATTGTAATGTCAGTTGTGACTGTTATGAATTCAATGTTTCTTATATTCAGCTAAAGACCAATAATGATGCTACTATCAATGCCTGTAAAGTTTTTTTTTAGAAATTTAGAATTCGGTCATTAAAAATCTACCAAAAAAAACTTTTTGTTGAATTCAGGTAATTTCAGCAAAAATATTCAGTTTCATCAGGTGAACTAAACTGCGCTATTATGTACAATATTTTGTATTTTAGAAGAATGAAAAAACACTTTTAACAATATCAACCAGCACATTTCTGAGGAAGTTATCAATTTTTATGGTCCATGTTGACACTCAGGGTATTTTCTGCTGAGTACTGGAGACCGAGCAGACAAGTAGTGGAATTTACTACATGAAAATGCACCACAGCTGTTCCTTGTGAAAGAAACAGGTTGTTTGTTCTGCATCAGTTTGTAACCTCCCATAATTTGAAATAGTGGTCAGTTTATATCAACAAAAAAAAGAAACAGGAAAAAAGCATTTAATAAATATGCAGGAAACATATTTCTTTATTCTCCTATACTTAATTATTCATCCTCGTTATGATATTTTTGTACAAGTTTCAGTCCAAGCCATATATAGAAAGGATAAGAAATATACATTTGAAAAATATCAGATTGGTATGAATAATTGATAAAAAAATATTATGAAAAATCTCTTCCTTTTTAAATATTGAGTGGATAAAATTTTTCTCCCGAGATTAAAATCCTAAATTATGATTAATCGAAAAAAATTTTTGAAATCGCTGTGGCTGTGTAGAAAAATATTTCTCAAAGAAAAATCTACACATTCAAAAACATACTTGCGGACACATACAGGTGAGAAACCATATTCTTTTGAGGTATTTGGATGAAAAAACCATATTTATGTGTAGTGTGTGGATCAGCTTTAAAAACAGGGTGGTATTGGATTTGAGATGTAAAGTCAATGATTGTGCAATGAAAAATGATTCAAGAGAAATATTTTCTATAATAATTTACCAAAATAGCACTGTGATAGCACACAGGTGTAGAGAAATGCATAAATGTTTGAGCTGGAGAGAACATTTTAACTACACTCTCTGTAGGTGGGTATGTGATACATATGTCCGTGTAACATTCTTGGATGTTCACCAATAAGGGTTATGGGCCTTTTATCCAATAACACATGCTGATATAGAGAGATTACTGTGCTCTATTGGCCACACACATATATAGGCGTATGCAAGCACAACATGCATATAAAAAGATTAAATGATAAAATCGATAGTGAAAAAGAATCGCTTCACTCTGACTACCTTATACGTACACTTTCGAACACATGTCACATATGTACACACATGCACATAAACATACACACATACTCATGTTGTACATGCTGCCTACTCCACACGCATACCATGTGTGCACATATACACAATTACCACTGGGTAATATTTAGCATACTCACATGTATACTTTGACACTTATACACACATGTAGATATATGCATACACATAATCGTACATAAATACTACATGCAAACACATATAGTGAAACTAAAATATACATGTAGACACTTAGAAAAATGACACATATATGCATGCTTGCATATACCGTATGCACATATACTAAATACATACAATCCACGTATATACATAGAACATACTCTTTGCACACGTGCATATAATGGACACATACTCAGACATACACTTAAAGACATGGAATTTACATTATACAAATGCCATATACACTTATAGTGTATGTATATGTGTAGATGATTGCCATACACACACACTTATCGACTCACATACCTCAGACATAAATCTACACTCAGACACATAGTGTATGTAAGTTTGTGTATGAACGTATGTGGCGTGTATCTGCACCTAGTTGTATATAGGGCATGTGTGCATATGATGTATGTGTGTGCATATGTGTATATGACGTGTGCATGTCTGTTTATGATATATGTCTAGATGTTTATATGCTAGTGTGGCACGTGTGTATGTGCGTATGTTTATTCAAATATGTAGTGCAAATGTATATATGTGTAAATTGATTGTGTTATGGTTTAAGCATGGGTAGTACGAGTAAAGTAATTCTTTTTCAACTTGATTTTATCATTTAATGTTTTTATGTGTCATATATGTATGATGTGTCTGCTCAGATAGTGTAATGGTTAGTACCTCTATCTCACACAATGAGAGTCTTGGGTTCAATTCACAGTTTGAGCAAAGGGTATGGAAAACTCTTCATTAGAACAAATTTCCCTGTGCTTTTAGCAGCCAATTGAGTACACTCTAAGCTGTGTGTATAGGGTGGAGGTATCCCTTTGGTGGATTTGAATCCTGCCAGGGAGGGGGGTCATAAAAACTTGTAGGTATAGAGTACTGATCTCAACCAGATTTGAGACCTGCAATGATCACCAAGCTGACGCATGCAACAGGAACCAGGGCTTCATCCCAGCCACTATACTCCATCAAGGGTTGTCACCTGAGAGGTAACATTCTGCCTTCAACTTGGCATGTGTGTGTGGAATGTATGCAGTGTGTTTGTTTGCTTATGTGTGCATGAAGATATATGCATACGTAGGATGGGAATGTATATGGGTCATGTATATATGCATGCATATGCATACATGGCTTGTGAATGAAAGGTTAGATATGAATATGTATGTGTTAGGTATGTGCATGAACAATATGTGGGTATGTTTATACGCTTGTGTCTATGTCTGTGTATGGGTTTTTCAACTGACATATTCCATAGGCATATGCACACAAATACACATAAACATGCCCGTCATTCCATAAGAACGTAAATAAATACGTAAATGACTAAATTAAAGTTGAGTAAGATTTGCTTTACTCATACTAACTATGCTTAAGACAAAACGCAATCTGTTTATACATAAACACTTTCACACTATAAATGCACATACACACGTGCAACATATGCACATACATACACATATTACGCTGCATACCCATACATGTACGTAAGTTAAAACGCATGCACATGCTCTACACGCCACAGGCGTATTAACTATGCTCATGCACACATGATGCATACATTCATTTATATGCATATGGCATGTACACGAATACATAAACATATGAACCTAGCTAGGTAGCATTATTGTATATGCACATATCAAATACATCCTGACATTTATACATGCAGATACACATGCATAACATTAAAAAACATATACTATATACACACCACATTTATACATATGGTGTACATCCGATCTATAAGTGTGAGATTGTGCACATATTTGTATGTGTGTAGGCAACCAACAATCACAATAAACAAGCCACAGGGTCATATAATGATAGCAAATGCAAAGGTATCCTATTCAAAGAGGGCCATGCAAAAATATCCAATGCAAAGACATCTAGTGCAGTCAGATCCAATGATGTAAACACAACCAATGCAAAAAGAGACTATATATAAGTAAATATATATATATATATATATGCACACACACAGCATATGCATATGATACATCACATATGTATACGCACCTCATACCATCCTAACAAAGCATTCTCTAGAAATGCTTCTCTGGTGTTGCTTGAATTGCCTTCTCCCCTTTGTCATTGAAGTTTTGTTTTTAACTTCAACTTTTTAAAATTTCAACTGGCTGCATATTTGTTGTTGCTGAACTGGCTTTTTGGAGTCCTGTTGAAAATGTCCAGGGATGCAAATACAATTTATACATCTCGGAATTTGGGAGATGAGGTATTATTATTATTTCCATTATTATTCGGACTATCCTCATCTTTGTTGTTTTTCATACAATGTTTCGGCCGTTGCACTCTACGGCCTTCGTCAGGTATCTGGGAGATTTTTGGGAAGTAACGAACCGAACCCTTTATATTATCCGACGGGGGTATATCGGATATTATATAGGGCGCAGATCTTCTGGATCTTCTCAGACACATTCTTAAGGTAGGGGAGACAGACTGTTGTTGGTTTATGATTGTCATCCTCCTCCTCCTCCGTCACTCTTCTTTCACTAGTGGTGACAGTTAAGCCTTTGGGATAACCATTTTTCTGGAGATTCTTGCTTATGTTACGCATCTCACAGAGGTATGTGTCAGAGTCGCTACTTATTAACTTTGCTCGGTGCTGTAAGCATCGGACGTGAAACATGTCGCCCCTTGAAGGTTCGGGTGGAAGAACACCAAAAAGCGGTGAGTAAAGGTGAAACCAATAAATCAGGTATAGCTGACCATGTATGGAAAGAAAAGGGAGACCACCTACCCCTCTGGAACAAGGTTGAGATAATTGACCAGGAAGAACATTGGAAAATCCGTAAATTGAAAGAGTCGGCCCATATGCTAGGCAAGCAAAACTGCCTCAGTAATCCTAGCATTGAAATGGATACCATATGGGAACCTCTGATAATAAAAGACAGAAAACAATAACATCAAAAAAAAAAAAAAAAAATCTGTCACCTGAGGTTTAAGACTCCTAAAAATTAACACCGGTTGTCCACATGGACACATAGCGCAGTGGTTACAGCATCAGACAAATTACTGTTAAGTAATCTGATGGTACTAGGTTCGATCCTAGTGTGAGGCAGTATAACAATACTACTAACGCTGAAAGAGGGGAGTACAGTCGATATACCCCCGTCGGATAAAATAAAGGGTTCGGTTCGTTACTTCCCAAAAATCTCCCAGATACCTGACCGTAGAGTGCAACGGCCGAAACGTTGTATGAAAAACAACAGAGATGAGGATAGTCCGAATAATAATGGAAATAACAATTTATACATATATACACACATGCTAAATACAAATACATAAACATCCAAACACATCATAAATACTTACATATATACACATGTACATGAGCAAACACACATGCACACACTCTACATGCCACCCTGACACTACATATGCATACCCATACACATAACCCATATGCAAACATATAGATTTGTACACACTCTAAAAAACGTTCCAACATATTGTACATGCATGTATCAAATGCATACTTGCTGCTTATTCAGATTTATACTTGCACACACATGCAACATAAGTACCATGTACACATGTACATGCCTTGTATGTAAACACATACTTCACACCCCATATGCACACATAAACAAATGTGAAAAATTAATAATGATGGCTTACAGTCCTCAATCTGATTAAAAATAAAGGAGAAAAAGAATTGCTTTATTCATACTACCTATCCTCAAACCAAAACATAGCATCAGAGATATGCACAAATTTCTTAACACACATATACTATATACACCCAATACAAATACACACATCATATGTTCATACACATACATTCATAGTTGTGCACACTAACAACGTACACATGCTATATACTCATGTATTCGAGTACTCACATACCACATATGCATACATATACACACTTATGCATACATACATTTGGCCTAATGCATAGGGGTCTATGTATATACACATAGAGAGGCTCTAAATGCAGTCAAATGCCACATACACATACTACATGCGCATATTCATATGCTACATACCCACACACTTAGTTACATGCTTACACACTATATATGCACATACCATATACTCACATTCATACTTTCAAACATGTGCCACAAATGCACCAACATACAATAATGCCATATACACATGTACATGATGTAAGTACAATTTATAATCTATTTTGTTGAGTATTTCTTTCATTTGTTTTTATTACAATAACCAAATTGTCATTCTATAATTGTTAATGTACAGTGTATTTTAGAAATAAAGAATAGACCTTCATTGAGAATCAAACTCACTTCTTTTACCCCATAATCGCTCACCTGTCCAGGGCAGCTGCCTTATCAGTTGGGCTACGTAGACCCCTTACAGTAATTAAACATCATATAGCTTCCATTCATTATTTCCAAAACACCTGCTATACAGCAATCTTCTTTGTTTAAAAAACAAAAGTATGATTTTATTTTCTCAGATAAAATAGTGTAATTTATTCTCATTGATTTTTGACAAGTTTTCTTTCTTTTTAATTTCACTTACTTTTTTTTTTGCAACTCTCAGATCATCAGTCATTCATAAGAAGCATGGATTAGAAATAAAGAATGAGCTCCTCTAGAGCCAGCCAGCCATCTAAAGAAATTCAGGTAGTATTTGTCAAAATTTCCTGATACTCTAATGATGGCTTGTATAGTGTAATATATATGTATATATATATATATATATATATATATATATATATATACGGCAAGTCATATTTATTGATCTGATAAATCTTTATTCTGATAGTGTTGAATATTTTGAGTTGAGACTGAACACATATAATCGTTGAATATGTATATATATATTGATAAAGTGGAAAATGATATAGCATTTGTATGTAAAAAGTATTATTTTCAAAGGATATTGTCTGAAGTAGGTTTAAAGGAGACTCCATGTATAAAGTATTTACTTGTGAACAAGATGATATTACATTTGATAACATTGTATTATGTGAAAAGTTACCAATTGTGTATTGGATACCTAAAATGCATACAAGTCCAATTGGTACTCACTTTATTGGAGCTAGAGTTTGCTGTATTAAACCTCTTGCCAAAGTTGTTTCTAAAGTTTTTAATTAAATATACAATTGAATATAGACAGTCCATAATTAAAGTAAATTCTGTAGTAATTTTTATATCCTTTGGGTAGTAAATAATCCTATGCCTGTTTAGGAAAAATTGGATATTATAAATATCCATAAAAGGCCTAAAACTATCTCAACCTATGATTTTAGTACACTTTATACAAAAATTCTTCATAACGATCGTATTAAAGAATTAAACAAAATAATAAACTCGGCATTTGCAGTAGGAAATAGTAAATATATTGGGTGTGCAAATTCTAAGGCTTTCTGGTGTAAAACAAAAATGGGACATACTTTATATGCTCTACCAATAAGGTAGTTATTAGTCATCTTATTAGGGAATGTTACTCAAAAATAGGCAATAGAATATTCCATCATTTATTACATGTCCCTATGGGAATTGATCCTGTGCCCTACTGGGCTAATTTTTATTTACATATACATGAATATATATATATATGTCCTCTTCAATGAGAATCAATATGAAGCAAGCACTTTCATTTTTAGGTTGTACCTGTTTTATTTATTGTATTATATTACATCATTTAATGATGGAGAATTTGGAAAATTGTATTGTAATATATTCTCTTGGGATTTTGAATTAAAATGTGAACATAATGGAATACAAAGAATGTTCCTAGATTTGGATGTTAAAATCATGGATGAAAGGTTTGTCTATAAATTGTTTGATAAACAATCTCTCCCTTTCCATATCGCATGTAAGCCATTTAAAACAAGCAGTATTCCCTCTTATATAATTTACAGAACTATATTATTCAAATATTTGAAAATAACTAGAGGTGCACTTAGATTTATTGATTTTATACTGAGAATAGTTTCTTAGTTGTAATAATGGTCAATCAAAGTGGCAATATCAGTAAAACTTTTAGACAATTTAATAAAGCTATGAAACTTATAAGCTTGATCATAATGAAAATAAAATGAAAATTAAGGAATATGTTAATGAGAATATAAAAATAGAATAAATGAATAGTATTTATTAAAATGAATAAATCTATATTAATGTTAGGGGAATCATGTTACAAAAGAAGATGAATCCTGTCTTTGCCAGAGTGGAAGGTCATTGTATTGACTGGAACTAGGGAAAGAGGAAAACATTTGGCTCTAGACCATTTGTCTGACTGATGGGTAGTTTGGCTAGGTAGGTGATCAAACATGGAATGCCAGGTAATGAATTCTCTAAGTATATTGATGGAATAGCCCACTGAGGTGTTACTACCAGCTGAAAGTGGTTTAGTTTTGTTTCAACTATGTATATAAGGATATTTCATCGGATGATTTAAAGGAAAAAAACAAATTGATGGAAGCATGGTGATATACAACATGGAAGAAATAACTTCAAGGTAAGTGGAAAAAAATGTCAAATTCTTTGGTTGAATATGTTGGTAGAGGATCAACTCAAAGAAGTTTTTCTGTGCAATTGGTATTCTTAGAGATGATATAAGTTGGTTTGCATGCTGTTTGAGAGTGAAACCGACATAACAGATTTGATATGGGTGAACACTCGATAGAAGTGACACAAACAGCAAGTCAGGTCTGTTATACTCACTGATCCCTCATTGTTAAATACATTTTTTGGATAACCTACATAAGTAAGCCCTGCTTCAAAAATTAAATGATGTGTAGAATAAAATAACATCCATGTCCAATACATTATGATGATACCCTATGTAAAATGATATCCATGTACAATACATTATGATAATACCCTATATAAAATGATATCCATGTACAATACATTATGATAATACCCTATATAAAATGATATCCATGTACAATACATTATGATAATACCCTATATAAAATGATATCCATGTACAATACATTATGATAATACCCTATAAAAATGATATCCATGTCCAATACATTATGATAATACCCTATATAAAATGATATCCATGTACAATACATTATGATAATACCCTATAAAAAATGATATCCATGTACAATACATTATGATAATACCCTATATAAAATGATATCCATGTACAATACATTATGATAATACCCTATATAAAATGATATCCATGTACAATACATTATGATAATACCCTATATAAAATGATATCCATGTACAATACATTATGATAATACCCTATATAAAATGATATCCATATACAATACATTATGATAATACCCTATGTAAAATGATATCCATGTACAATACATTATGATAATACCCTATGTAAAATGATATCCATGTCCAATACATTATGATAATACCCTATAAAAAATGATATCCATGTCCAATACATTATGATAATACCCTATATAAAATGATATCCATGTACAATACATTATGATAATACCCTATAAAAAATGATATCCATGTACAATACATTATGATAATACCCTATATAAAATGATATCCATGTACAATACATGATAATACCCTATAAAAAATGATATCCATGTACAATACATTATGATGATACCCTATATAAAATGATATCCATGTACAATACATTATGATGATACCCTATATAAAATGATATCCATGTACAATACATTATGATAATACCCTATATAAAATGATATCCATGTACAATACATTATGATAATACCCTATATAAAATGATATCCATGTACAATACATTATGATAATACCCTATGTAAAATGATATCCATGTACACTACATTATGATAATACCCTATATAAAATGATATCCATGTACAATACATTATGATAATACCCTATATAAAATGATATCCATGTACAATACATTATGATAATACCCTATAAAAAATGATATCCATGTCCAATACATTATGATAATACCCTATATAAAATGATATCCATGTACAATACATTATGATAATACCCTATAAAAAATGATATCCATGTACAATACATTATGATAATACCCTATATAAAATGATATCCATGTACAATACATTATGATAATACCCTATATAAAATGATATCCATGTACAATACATTATGATAATACCCTATATAAAATGATATCCATGTACAATACATTATGATAATACCCTATATAAAATGATATCCATGTACAATACATTATGATAATACCCTATATAAAATGATATCCATGTACAATACATTATGATAATACCCTATGTAAAATGATATCCATGTACAATACATTATGATAATACCCTATATAAAATGATATCCATGTACAATACATTATGATAATACCCTATAAAAAATGATATCCATGTACAATACATTATGATAATACCCTATAAAAAATGATATCCATGTACAATACATTATGATAATACCCTATATAAAAAGATATCCATGTACAATACATTATGATAATACCCTATAAAAAATGATATCCATGTACAATACATTATGATAATACCCTATAAAAAATGATATCCATGTACAATACATTATGATAATACCCTATGTAAAATGATATCCATGTACAATACATTATGATAATACCCTATAAAAAATGATATCCATGTCCAATACATTATGATAATACCCTATATAAAATGATATCCATGTACAATACATTATGATAATACCCTATAAAAAATGATATCCATGTACAATACATTATGATAATACCCTATAAAAAATGATATCCATGTACAATACATTATGATAATACCCTATATAAAAAGATATCCATGTACAATACATTATGATAATACCCTATAAAAAATGATATCCATGTACAATACATTATGATGATACCCTATATAAAATGATATTCATGTACAATACATTATGATGATACCCTATATAAAATGATATCCATGTACAATACATTATGATAATACCCTATATAAAATGATATCCATGTACAATACATTATGATAATACCCTATATAAAATGATATCCATGTACAATACATTATGATAATACCCTATGTAAAATGATATCCATGTACACTACATTATGATAATACCCTATATAAAATGATATCCATGTACAATACATTATGATAATACCCTATATAAAATGATATCCATGTACAATACATTATGATAATACCCTATAAAAAATGATATCCATGTCCAATACATTATGATAATACCCTATATAAAATGATATCCATGTACAATACATTATGATAATACCCTATAAAAAATGATATCCATGTACAATACATTATGATAATACCCTTTATAAAATGATATCCATGTACAATACATTATGATAATACCCTATGTAAAATGATATCCATGTACAATACATTATGATAATACCCTATATAAAATGATATCCATGTACAATACATTATGATAATACCCTATATAAAATGATATCCATGTACAATACATTATGATAATACCCTATATAAAATGATATCCATGCACAATACATTATGATAATACCCTATATAAAATGATATCCATGTACAATACATTATGATAATACCCTATATAAAATGATATCCATGTACAATACATTATGATAATACCCTATGTAAAATGATATCCATGTACAATACATTATGATAATACCCTATATAAAATGATATCCATGTACAATACATTATGATAATACCCTATAAAAAATGATATCCATGTCCAATACATTATGATAATACCCTATATAAAATGATATCCATGTACAATACATTATGATAATACCCTATATAAAATGATATCCATGTACAATACATTATGATAATACCCTATATAAAATGATATCCATGTACAATACATTATGATAATACCCTATATAAAATGATATCCATGTACAATACATTATGATAATACCCTATGTAAAATGATATCCATGTACAATACATTATGATAATACCCTATATAAAATGATATCCATGTACAATACATTATGATAATACCCTATGTAAAATGATATCCATGTACAATACATTATGATAATACCCTATATAAAATGATATCCATATACAATACATTATGATAATACCTTATGTAAAATGATATCCATGTACAATACATTATGATAATACCCTATATAAAATGATATCCATGTACAATACATTATGATAATACCCTATATAAAATGATATCCATGTACGATACATTATGATAATACCCTATATAAAATGATATCCATGTACAATACATTATGATAATACCCTATATAAAATGATATCCATGTACAATACATTATGATAATACCCTATGTAAAATGATATCCATGTACAATACATTATGATAATACCCTATATAAAATGATATCCATGTACAATACATTATGATAATACCCTATATAAAATGATATCCATGTACAATACATTATGATGATACCCTATAAAAAATTATATCCATGTACAATACATTATGATAATACCCTATGTAAAATGATATCCATGTACAATACATTATGATAATACACTATAAAAAATGATATCCATGTACAATACATTATGATAATACCCTATATAAAATGATATCCATGTACAATACATTATGATAATACCCTATATAAAATGATATCCATGTACAATACATTATGATAATACCCTATATAAAATGATATCCATGTACAATACATTATGATAATACCCTATAAAAAATGATATCCATGTACAATACATTATGATAATACCCTATATAAAATGATATCCATGTACAATACATTATGATAATACCCTATATAAAATGATATCCATGTACAATACATTATGATAATACCCTATAAAAAATGATATCCATGTCCAATACATTATGATAATACCCTATATAAAATGATATCCATGTACAATACATTATGATAATACCCTATATAAAATGATATCCATGTACAATACATTATGATAATACCCTATATAAAATGATATCCATGTACAATACATCATGATAATACCCTATAAAAAATGATATCCATGTACAATACATTATGATAATACCCTATATAAAATGATATCCATGTACAATACATTATGATAATACCCTATAAAAAATGATATCCATGTACAATACATTATGATAATACACTATAAAAAATGATATCCATGTACAATACATTATGATAATACCCTATATAAAATGATATCCATGTACAATACATTATGATAATACCCTATAAAAAATGATATCCATGTACAATACATTATGATAATACCCTATATAAAATGATATCCATGTACAATACATTATGATAATACCCTATATAAAATGATATCCATGTACAATACATTATGATAATACCCTATGTAAAATGATATCCATGTACAATACATTATGATAATACCCTATGTAAAATGATATCCATGTACAATACATTATGATAATACCCTATGTAAAATGATATCCATGTACAATACATTATGATAATACCCTATATAAAATGATATCCATGTACAATACATTATGATAATACCCTATAAAAAATGATATCCATGTACAATACATTATGATAATACCCTATATAAAATGATATCCATGTACAATACATTATGATAATACCCTATAAAAAATGATATCCATGTACAATACATCATGATAATACCTTATATAAAATAACAAACTATATGTATGACATAAACTCTAAATTAAAATCATAGCTGAAAGGGAGGTGATGTTTGATCAACACTGCTGGGGTGCCATGTTATTATAACTGTTTTGTTTTTAAGATCCCTTATAGTTACATGGTAAACAACTGATGATACCATTTGAGAAAATTTACACATTGTACCGTGATAACAAAGTATGTGTAAAACGGAGAAAACCACTGAAGAAAATTACATAAATTGCATTGACAGACATTGAGAAATGAGTGACTGAAATGATACAAAAGAATTTTGAAAAAGTTTTCTAATGTTTAGTGTTTAAAGCTACATTTTTCCAACAATGTGTAATTTAATAATTTGACAATTTGGAAAAAAGACTAAATTTTCCACATGATAAGTATATGAAAAATATGATTCCCATTACACCTATTCTTTTAAAACTTACCTTATTGCCCATTTGCCAACACATTATTATTATAATTTTGTTCAGAGATTTTTCTTTAATTTACAAAGGGTATTTTGAATCTGGCAGTAAAACAATAAACAAGTGTTTACTAAAGACTATCAAAAACACCTTCTTACTATCAGGGCTTTTGTTCAAGTAGTCCAGGCAATCAGTGTCAAATTAGGTCCAGATTGCTCACTTTGTGATACTGAACACTTTCAGATATGGAGACAATCTGAAACAGACTTCCCTTAGCAACAGTTGCTGGGCAATATTTCCAACTTAGCAACAAAACAATAAGCCTTTGTAAATAGAATTTGTCAGTATTTAGGTTTGATAGACATGTCAAGGTATTTTAATTGTGCACAGATTCCCGCATCTACAATGTATAAGTTCCAGACAAGAATCATTCAAAAGGATTGTCCAGAAGGACTGCCGCCAGGTGACAGTAAATAACTATGTCTCTCGATCATAGAACCCCTGTAATAGTCTCCTTGTGATGCTGCTCTTTAGATGTGTTGCTCTAAGGCAGCCTTTGATGGTAGAAGAGATTCCGTTTGATTTTCATTAAATGAAATTTTGAGGAAAAGTGAGCCACAAGATAGATAAGAGATGATCAAATTTGGGGTTGGATCTAAGAATTTATTTTTGATTAAGGGATATTTTGGCTTTTTTTTTCATATCTCTTCTTGTCTATCTATGTAATGTCTCAGAAATCTCCCTATAAATTTGATTAAAACAAAACATCATGAGAAGATAAACCATGTTGTCAAATTTTGGTGCAAATCCGGGAATTCTTTTTTGATTAAGAGGATTTTTATGTTTTAATATTTCTAAATTTTTTTTTATTTTGCTCAAGTCTGTCCTCTCAGTATCTCCAAAAGTTTTTTTATGAAAGTCAATGAATTTTGTAGAAAGGTGGGCCATATTGTAGGGAAGAAATGATGAAATTTTGGGGCAGATCCAGGAATTTGCTTCCAGTTGAAATTTTTGCATGTTGTTTCCCATATAATTCTGTATTCGCTCCTGACAGTCCCTACAATATCTCCAAAAGTTCTGAATGAATTTTGATATTTTCTGAAAGAGGCGATTAAATTTGGGGGATGGGGGATGTTTGAATTTATTTTCGTTTGGGGGATATTTTTTCTTCATGCATTTCTGTATTCACTCATACCTGTCAACACAATATCTCCAAAAGTTTCAGATGAATTTCAAGGAAATTTCATGGAGATGTTGATTTTAGGCTGAGGAAGAAGTGATTGAATTTTGAAAAGATAAAGGACTTTGTCTTAATAGTGTATATTGCTATATGAAAATATCTACAACTCATGAAGTATGTTTCTAATGAGGTTTTTGTATGGCATCTTTAGAATGATACTTTCCCAGTAGTCAGATTGTACAAGATTTTAGTATGCCATTCCACACCTGATACTAGAAAAAATTTTTGAGTAACTTTTTGTGATGAAAATTCAAAAGAAGTGATTTTCAAGCATGCACATGCAGTTGCTATGGAGAATGAATTCCTTGGCTACCATTGCTATGGACAGGCAGTCTACGTATCTGAAAATAATTAGTACCTATCAAACAATGTTTGTTTCAAATTTCATGCTTTTAGCACCAACTGAGTATTTTCTACTTTAATCTACTGAACTAAAGTGGGAATTAGTACACTCAGGCTTTTGCTTCTAGGAAGGTTTAATGAGTGTCAATTAAGACAAAAATTCAAATTTAGGAAGGTTATTAGGTTTATGCAAAAATCAACATTAAAGCAGTATATCTCAGCTTTGAATAAAAATTAACAATCTGAGTAAGATTTTTCAAGATCTATTCTCTTTGGTCAACTAAAAAAAGGTTCATAAGTTTTTTAAGCATAGAATGCTTGGGGCCTCGAAACAATGGATTCTTCAAATGTGTTTTGAGCTACTGCTTAATTGTTGAAAACTCTCCTTTGTAAGAAGTGGTCAAAATGCTTGAATAAGTGGTAGTTGGTCTGAGAGAGGTCTGATGTGTGAGCTGAGTGATGCAGAATTTTCTAGCCCAGTTCGTACAATTTCTGCAAAGTCATTTGCTGGACCCACAAGCTATTTTGCTTCTCATGCAACTTCTCAATTAGTTCTTCATTGATTTGCCACAATGATGGCCCACAATTGGATTTTGTCAATCATAGAAATGAGTCTTTATCTTCAAGTCTCTCATCTCTCCTTTGAAATTTTCAGAACCAGTGTTGAGATGTACATACGGATCTCTGACCATCAGTAACTAATACAACAAAATTTCTTGAATTTTCTTTTTATCATCTTTGACAGCCTTGAATAAAGCAGAATAAATTGTGAAAAGAAAATGTTCAGCTTAAATAGATTGAGCAAAATTCTCTCTTTAAAATGGTATATTCAATAAACATCTTTAAATAATACTTCATTTTAAAATAAGCATCCAAGTTTAAAGTAATGAAAACTGCTATTATTTTTGGCATGAACCTAATAAATCAAAATTTCTGAAAATTTCATTCCTCTATAAACATACATAAAAGTGTTCATTTGGGCCAAAGAACAAAAATTCACATTTCAAATTTTAGGGGAAATAAACATATTTACCAGTATTTAAAACCCAGTTTGAAACCTGAGTTACACATGATAAAAACTGGTAAGTCTCACAATATGGGAGAGACAGTACTTCAATGTATTATTGAAGAAGTTTTTTCCACTGTAAAGCAAGAAAGGCCTGACTGCATTATCAGGAAAATTTCCCTAAGTAATGACACAATTTCCAGATGTATAGATGAAATGGCCACCAACATCATATATTAACTGATTCATATTTTTCAATGTCCTGAACTTTCCGTACAAGTGGATGAGCCAACATTTGTGATCAGTCAATGCTTGATGATGGTATATGTTTGATTTTTCAATGAAAACCCAGTGAGAAAATTCTCACTGATCAATTGCTGCTCAACTCAAAAGGTACATCTATTTTAGAATTATTGAAGCTATTTTTTTTAATAAACATCTCATCCCATTGACCAAAATTGTTGTCTGTGCATCTGATGAAGTGCCCACTTTGATAATTTCTTATCTCTCCTAAAACTTTAAATTTTACATTGTTTTAACATTTTCATTGTGTGGCTAACCAACAAAGTATGGTAACAAAAATATGGATGATGTTCTACGATTAGTTACCAAGACTGTGAATGAACTAAAATCAAATTCTCCATCTGATGGGATTTTCTGTCTACTGCACCTTGGTAATGATGATGACTCTGGGAGGCTTTTATACCATACTGAAGTACAATAGTTGTCAAAAAGCAATTGTATTATTCATTTTATTACAAAAATATTAAACAAAATAAAGTATTATTCATTTTATTACAAATATGTTGAACAAAATAAAATTCTAAGTATAATAATATTTCATTATAAATGTATTGAATGAAATAAGCTATTATCCATTTTATTATAAATATTATTACAGTGTATAAAATGAATTTAAATATTCATTTTATTTCTAAAATTTTCTTTTGAAAATGCTCACACATATGACTAAAATGAGTTATATTAAATTTTTAAAACTAGGTGTTCCTTTGTGGCCATGAAATGGCCAAGTTTGACTAGTGTGACATTTTTGAAGGGCATTTGGCCATATCTTTTCTGCTTTGGCTACATTTCAATTTTTGTCTTTTTTCATTTCCTTCAAGCATTTTTTTTTTTTTAAGCAGGAAAAATTTATGCTTTCCATCTATAAGACCCTCATTTCCTCAGGAAATTAGTCAGTTTACAAAAAGTCATTTAATCTGCAAAATGTACACGAAGAGAAAAAGCATTTGGATTTACTTCTTTTTTGAATGGTCAATATTGACTCCTCAAAAAAAGCTTATCATAATTTACAGCTGGGCTGGTGATTTTTCTCTTAAGGGATATTGCATTTGATGCAAGCATCAACAGAACAAGTATGATAACAAATTGGGCCAACTATTTGAGAAAATCTTGTTCAATCTAGGTGCAAATCGAGGCTTCAGAATTTGGTGAACTTGCCACAGAAGGAGAGACTGCAGATAATTATTTTTTACACAAAATTTGGGAAAAAGAGAAATGTTCATTTGAGCCAGAGGATATAATGAAGAAATTGTTTCACACAATTTGGAAAAAAAACGATTTGTGTCTTTCATGCCACATAAATTCTATTAAATAGTCTTCCAAATGAGACATCTTTCATCCAATCTTTGATTTTATTAGACGTTTTTGATGATTCTAAGAGCTCACTATTGTTTATACTTGATATATGACTTTTTATGCAGTTGGATTCAAAGCACAAAAAATATTTGTTTTGCGGCTTTTTTTTTTAGGGTAAATAACTTTTGAAAATAATGGATTGTTTAAAGGAAATTACCTTTGTTAGAAAATAAAATATTTTTTGTTTTCCTCGTGGTAAGTAACTTTGGAAATTTTGAAAAACACGAGTTATTCTTATTTGACAGATCTGTTATTGAAAGCACAAAATGTTACTTTTTTTTATCAAAAATCTCTGGTTTATCCAAGGGTAGAGCAACTTTCGAAAATACGTGTTATTTGTTTACATTCATAAATGACATCACATTTGTGTCTAGGGAAAAATGTGATCTGGTCAATGTTAGGGTGCAAAAAGTATCATTGGTCCAAAATTAATATTCATCTCTAGCCCCATGGTCCCAGTGCCTGTGAATATGGCCTCTTACAAAATTTTTGTAAGATTCACAAAAGTATAAATTCAAGATCCATGGAAGACAAAGCAAATTATTCTTCATCACTCAAGAGTTAATAAGGCCAAGTCAATTTTGATTCATTAAATTAACTAATATATTCATTAAAAAAAATTAGAAAAATTAGGTAGGCATTATGGTATCATTCCTCTGATGGTGCACCTTGGCCGGCTTGCACCCGCACCCCCCCAATACACCAGTGGATCTAAGATATTTAATCCTTATAATAGTGTTGATATCATATGAATACTTTTGTTGATTAGAAATAAAGGCAAACAAAAAAAAACTTTTTTCACTGTGTTATTTGTTTTCATTATTATGTTAATTTGTGATCAATCAATGTTAAGTTTGCTCAAAAAATCATATGAAGGCTCTAATAACTATTCATGCTTTATTTTCTAATAGAAAGATATATTATCTCAAGATCCTAATAATTATATGTTTGTTGAAACCTTGGTATGTATTTTTAAGTGTACTAATAATCGATCCGTAAACTTGAGAAAAATAATCATACAAAGGCTGTAGTAATCAATGTTTACATTTTTTTTATATCATATATTTTTTTTTTTTAATGGAGATTTCAGGCACTATCGTATATTTTCAAGCGTACTTGATATCCCTAATGAATCTAATATTCAAACATTCAAAAATTTCAGTGGTTAGTGCTTCTCAAATAATGTATTCATTAATATAAAATTCTAACAACCAGAGATTTCAGCATTCAATATCGTAAGATTCCAGTGTTCAGTGTTTTCGAGCGTGCTCATCATTGTTGGCCATAAAGTTAGCTGAAAGTACCTGAAAATGGAAAAAAAAACAAGCCATTTGCAAACTTCAAGGAACGCTAAGGGAGGCTACTCTGGTTGACATTTACAGCCACTATAATTTTACATCTGCACAAAAATTGTCATAATGATCTACAGAACTCCATCAAATGAAGATGATAAGATAATTGTTTTTTATAAAATAATCTAGCATTTGGCCATATTTGACTATTCTTTGTATGATTTGGGCCAGAAACATCTCTAACTATCAAACAACCATGCACTAGACATAACTAATCCACAATCCCGGTTCGATCACACCTTTTGATCCCAGATTTGGAAGACCCCCCCGCCCACCAAGTAGGCTTTTAAAGGTCCCCTTTCCCAATCGCCCTGATGAAGATTAACGACATTTGTGGTCTGTTGCATTGATACATTTATACAAGGTAAGAAGTTGTTTTGGCTTTTGATTTACAACAATCAACTACCAATCTGTCCCATAATTGTTGTTACATTTATACATGCATGTATAAATGCAAATATAACAACTTTTTGGAGGGCCTGGATTATTACGAAGTCCCATATTTGTTGTTGCTTTTATACATACATTTTGTCCCATAATCATTGTTGGATTTATGTACATTTTGTGAAAGTAAATATAAAAACTATTATGGGCCAACTGCGAAGTCCAAAAGTGTTTGTTTCTTACGCATTCCCGTCTGTTTTTTTACTCCTAAAATTTCTAAAACTTTCCCCGTCCTCACACGGGTCGATTGTTCTTTTTTTTTTCATTGATATTTCCTATTTCATTTCCGAATGAAAACTAAAGAAAATATTCATTTACGAAACTGTAATACAATTTCTGCAACACGGTATTACTACGATACAATAGAAGGGTAGATTAACCGATCAACGGAGATGTATAATAACTGAGAGGCGAGTCTTCCTTGGGGTGAAAATTGAACCTTTTGAAAGATATTCTCTTCTATTTTAGCAGTTTTGCTTAGCTTTTTGTGAATTTATCGGCATTTTGTAGAAAATACCAGAATCAAGGACTATCGAACGCGTCGACCTTTATTTACACGAACTTTTGGCAAAGCGACACGTGTTAATTAAAACATCTGTTACTTGGAATCTATAAATAGTATCGTAGTGATATTTGTGTTTATCAATAGCAGAAAGATTGCAAGCTAGTTTGTTTTTTTGTTTTCTCTGTAAACAAAATGAAACCAGAGAAAAACGGGCGTGAAGACTCGTTTACTTTCGTAACCTAATTTATAGAAGAAAAAGCACGTTCAAATTCCAGTCCGATTTATACACGTCTTAAAATTCCACCTGAAATATTCTAAATGGACCGATTTCAATACAAAAAATAATGAAGTTAGGGACATATTCATTTTTGATTGGATTTTCCTACGAGAATGGAATTTTGTAAGAAAATCCCATGGATTTCAATTCTACCTACCCTCATGTTATAATAACTCGATCCGTATGTCTTGTGAACTTCTGGTAAAGAAATGTATTTTTCATTATTTTCCAGAAATGCACTATATTTTTGCATAATCCAGTCAATTAATCATTAAATCAAATAATTTTGTTGAATTTAAATTTCTCTGAGGTAAATTCTATTTTTGAAAGATTTTTAAAAATTAAGCCCCTTATCTTTGTTGACATGTCAATGAAAACTTCTAAAATGTTGGAATTTTAGTCAAATTATGCAACCACGATGTGAAATCGCTTAGAAATCTTCTGTGAGTTGGCTAAATTTGTTTTCTTTTTTTTTACGACTAACTTTATGCTATATTCTTGCAACATAAACCAAAATTACAACTTCAAAGAAGATATTCACTTTTTAAAAGTGTGTCAAAAAGTCCCAAAGTGCCTACTAAACAGTGATAAGTGCTAGAACTTCGAGGGCTTTTTACAGCCTTCACTACAAAATCTCATGTCAACAAAATAGAAATAATTTCCTGTTTTCAATTTCAAATGTTATTTTGGCTGTATTTTAATAGTTTTTCTCTATGAGTTATAATCTAATTTAAATTTTTTTCTTATCCACGAAGATGAGGGAATGGTTCATTGGTTAGCTGCCTCATTAAAATCTATGCTGGTTTATACTCCAACAATGTTAAAAATGAATTACAATAAATTAGAATGTGTAAGTGAAATCAAATTCATCTAATTTTGACTTTTTCATAGAGTGAAATGCAAGTTTGGTAAATTAAAAAATTTTTAACAGGAATTAGCACATGGGTCAGTTGAACAAAATTCATAACTGTTTTAGGTTTGTTAAATGGAGAAAAATCGAAATTCAAGAAAAATTAGATTACAATCATGATGATGTTTGAAATTGAAATCAGGAGGAAAGCTATGTAACATGATTGAAATGTATTGTTGAATTGAAAAAATACTGATCAAATTAAAATTCATGATGAAAAAAAAGTTAGTTGATGCTATGAAAATATGTCATACAACTAATGTGGCCATGTATTGTTTATTCTTTATAGCATAAGCTGCCTATTAAAATTGCTAAAATCAACCATTTTTCTTTCCTTTCTAGCTAACTTAATTGCTTTAAATGTTATATATTCTCATTAAACCACATTTATCAAATTAAATGAATATGATTAAAAATTAAACCTCCTTAAAAACATACTCATCTATTTTAGCAGTAGTGGATATCTTTTTGCAGTTAAGGGAATTTCACCTAGTAGAGATGGATACAGATCTGCATAGTCAAGGATATTTATCAAATGGAGATGAGAGATAACTGAAATGATTCTTGTTCTGCACAAAACCCCAATAAAACTCAAGAAAAGCTGTACAAAATTGCTAAAATAAAAGAATATGCTGAAAAGGTTTAATTTTAATCATAAAATTTCTTCAGTTATCATGAGCTTTTCAAGTAATGTGGAAATTTGCTTAGTTTGAATTTCTCAATCTCTTTTATTCATAACAGTGAAAATTGTTGCATTTGTTCTTGGATTTTTACTTTAAGTCAAGTGAGAATAATACAAATGGTAACTACCAGTAATTCTCTGTTACCTTATAGAATTGTTCAAAAGAATAGCAGACAGCAACATTGATGGTAAAACAATACAAGTAGAAATTTTTTTCCATTTTATTCAATAATGCAACATCTTGTTTTCATGATAAAAAAAGATTTTATAGGAAAGTAAAAATGACAAACTGAATAATGCTCTTTGTGAAGAACAGTAGTGTATAAATTCTTTTTGACTGAACATGAAATATCTGATATATTATAGCTCATTAAAACACAGAGTTAATTCAATTTTATAATTGTTGATAATACATAGATCTACTATTTACATTTATGATACTCTTTTTCATTTACAGATATTGAAAATGATCTATATTCTTATGCACTTCGAATTTCTTTTTTTAGAGAACATATTGAAATACATACTGTAGAAAAACCATTTTCTTGTGAGGGATGTGGATTGGCATTCTCAAGACCTTAACATTTAAAAATCACTTGGGTGAAAACACACTGGAGAAAGAACATATTTCTGTGATGTGTGTGAATCAGCATTCTCAAGACCTCCCCATCTAAAGGGATACATGCAAACTCATTGGAGAAAAAATTATTCTAGTAAGGTGTGTGGATCAGCATTCTCAAGACCTTATTTAAAAACACACATGCGAACACACACTGGAGAGAAACCATATTCTTGTGAGGTGTGTGGATCAGCATTCTCAAGACTTCCCCATTTGAGAAGACATATGCGAACGCACACTGGTGAGAAACCATATTCTTGTGAGGTGTGTGGATCAGCATTTTCTGTCAATTCAGCTCGTATAACACACATGCGAATACACACTGGAGAGAAACCATATTCTTGTGTTGTATGTGGATCAGCATTCTCAAGACCTTCACATTTGAAAACACACATGCGAACACACACTGGAGAGAAGCCATATTCTTGTGTGGTGTGTCGATCTGCATTTTCAATTGATTCAGCTCTTAAGAGACACATGCGAATTCATACTGGAGAAAAACCATATTCTTGTGTGGTATGTGGATCAGCTTTTTCACAGAGTTCTAATTTAAAAATGCATATGCAAACACACACTGGAGAAAAGCCATATTCTTGTAAGGTGTGTGGATCTGCATTCTCGGGAACCTCACATTTGAAAACACACATGCGGACACATACTGGAGAGAAACCATATTCTTGTGAGGTGTGTGGATCAGCATTTTCAAGACCTTCACATTTGAAAAGACACATGCGAACACACACTGGTGAGAAACCATATTCTTGTGAGGTGTGCGGATCAGCATTTTCAGTCAATTCAGGTCTTACGATACACATGCGAATACACACTGGAGAGAAACCATATTCTTGTGTTGTTTGTGGATTAGCTTTTTCACAGAGTTCCAGTTTGAAAACACACATGCAAACACACACTGGAGAGAAACCATATTTTTGTGAGGTGTGTGGATTAGCTTTTTCACAGAGTTCTAGTTTAAAAACACACATGCAAAAACACACTGGAGAAAAACCATATTCTTGTACAATGTGTGGATCAGCCTTCTCAGGACCATCACATTTGGAAACACACCTGCGGATACATACTGGAGAGAAACCTTATACATGTGAGGTGTGTGGATCAGCATTCTCAAGACATCCCCATTTAAAAAGACACATGCGAACACACACTGGTGAGAAACCATATTCTTGTGAGGTATGTGGATCAGCATTTTCAGTCAATTCAGCTCTCACAACACACATGCGAATACACACTGGCGAAAAACCATATTCTTGTGAGTTATGTGACTCAGCTTTTTCACAGAGTTCTAGTTTAAAAACACACATGCAAACACACACAGGATAAAAACCATAATCTTGTAAGATGTGTAGATCAACATTCGCAAGACTTTCACTTTTAAAAGAATTCCTGCAAACTCATACTGGTGAGAAATCATATCCTTGTAAGGTGTGTGGATAAACATCCTAAGGACCTTCACATTCAAAGAGGCACATGCAGAAACACATAAGAGATTGGCCATATTCTTGCAAAGTGTTAGGATCATTATTTTAGCAGCATTTATATGTAAAAATAATCACATGTAAATATACCCTTGAAAGAAATGGTTTTGCAACATTTCTAGCTTGGAACTTTGATATTCAAAATACATATACTAGAGTTTTTCAACCTTTGGGATATTGCCCACGATTTGATGTTTCAATTCCTGGCTGGGTAGTGAGCAACTTTGCAGAAAATGATGGGTGTTTGAAAATTTGGGGGATGATAAATGATTTTGAGTAATAATGTCTACAGTTGGCAATATGAGATGAATCAACAGTAACATTTTCTATCATTGATTTACAAAATAGCACTGATATTGTACATCATATACGTGTTTAGAGAATGTTTAGAGAAATGTATATCTGTAATACACTCTTTGTAGATAGATATGTAATACAAATATATGCATAACACATGTAAAAGATTACCAGTGAGAGTGATTGGCCTTTTTAACAATTATACGTACCAGAGCTCCAAATTGATATAATCCCATAATCCTGAGAACGGTAGAAAATGTCTGAGACATACTGATATCTTCCTTAGGATGTTTTATCAACATTTTGGGCATTTGGAGATTTTTGGCTGGAAACATCTCCAACTATCTCGCAATTCTGGTTTAAAGAGCAAAAACTGAGAATGAGAGATAGAAACTAGAGTGTCTAATTCATTTGTTCTTAGATCTGTGTTTTTACAGTTCACTAGTGTGGCAACAAAATTATCGATTATTGTGTCGATTATTTTCTCGTTGAATTCATGAATTGTTTCCTAATATGTGTTCCAAATGCTTTCTAAAATGGTGAAAATTGTCAATCCCCATTTTCCAAAGTCTGAGATGATGTCCTCAAATACTTAGTTTTGTCTACAACCTCTACTGGTATAGAGGACTATGTTAGCAATTAATCTGTCAGTTAGCTAATCAAATAATCACATCACCTCTACAGATTAAAGTTAACTTTTCAGTTTTAAAACCAATTTATTTGAATATTGCAAAATATAATCATTTTTTTCCACAACATTTTAATAGGTGTTTTTATTATGCTACAAATAACAGTAATAACAAAGTAAAGAAACTATTTTTATTATTCATTGATAATCTACTGGAAAAGTATTCTATGAATTGTAAAATTTTGGAGATGATACAAAATTGTACCATCCAATCTTATTGCTGAGTGACCAAGTTAGAGTATAGGGTGACCCAAGTAGTTCAACATCCTTGTCAAAAGAATGGTTATTAGCTTTTAATGAAGATAAATATAAGGTGTTACATATAAAAAAAATAGTGACCCATGCTATGATTATTATATGAATGAAAATATAATGGATATTGTAAACGACAAAAAGGAACTTGCTATCATAACTGACAAACTCATTTTGCAAGTATATTGCCATTTCTCCTGATAAGGCAAATTGTGTACTTGGACTGATTAAGCATATTTACACATATAGACAAGGAATCATTGCATCCAGGGGTGCACATAAAATATGCACCAAGATAGTTATGTAGCCAGAGGGGGAACTACTACTCCATAAGGCTACAGACTGATTTTGTTCTTCAACATCATCATCATCATAATCTGCCACCTAATAATGCTACAGAAAGACGTTTTTAGAAGAGGTCTAGTGGAGTACTCATGCTGAAACTGTAGACAAAACAGTATGATCAGGGATGCTGGAACATACAGGCACATGCGCATATAAAAAGAGATCCATCTTTGATGACTTTGGTGGTTTAATTTAATAAAATCATGACCTGTTTGACCCAGTAATAACATTTTTCCAACAATAAGATGCTGTCTTTTATGAAAGTTTTTAGGTGGAAGAATTTTCAGGTGAATATGGAAAATGCTACAAGATTAATGGGTACAAGGGAATTGGAAGAAGCCTGAAAGTTAAAATTCCAAGTAATTATGCTATGTTGATTATCAACATAGATTGACTCTATTGTTTTCCAGAGACCATATATTGTATGGTGTGCTAAAGGGGTTATGGCAGACGAAAACAGGTTGTTGAAAGGATATGGGTGTTAATGCTGTGTGAGTGTGAGTGTCTTGGATATCTAAAAGTGTCATGGAGTATTTCAGTCAGCGGCAAGTTATGCTGTGGTTAGGATAAGGATTCAGCAATGGATGAGGGGGAGACTAGGAGAAAATATTGAGAGTTAGAGTTGGTATTAGAAGGGTTAAAGGTGTGGGAAAGGTTCGAGAAGTTGCTGAAAATAAGAGTGGATATTACAAGGGGTGGTAAAGGTTTGAATAAGTGTTTGAATGGTAGAGAAAGTGTTAAGGCAGGGGTTAACAATTTGCCTGATCTGACCTGCCATCCAAAATCATGTGGCCCTCAGTTCCTACATGGAATACCCTGTTAATGTGAAAACTAACATGGTTAGGAAAAGAAGCAAGTCATATGTTTCCTTTAAAGATCCCAAATCATATCTGGCTATTTATTTTCTCTCGAATGGCTGGTTTGAGTCCTGAGGGGTGGGAGTTTTAAATAGGAAGAGGGTTTTTCTCCTTCTTAGTCTAGTAACAATTTGAACCTGAACGGTATAGTTGATGTTTAAAACGTACACATTGTAGCAACTAACTTGCTTTGCACTTTAACTTGCCACTCCCTATGTTTTCAGTCAGATGCTCATTTACAGCAGTGTATATTGTGTTTTGATCTCTTTAATTCCGTCTTTTGTTTTGTCCATCTATAACTGTTCTTGCAATCTTGCACCATATTTGGGATTCTATGGAATTGGTGAGTTCGTATTTCTTGTTTTTTTTACTTGTGTCATAGAGACTTGGTTTGAAGTTAAATTGCGAGGATGTAATGTCTACATTGCATGGCCAACAAGTTTGTTCATACTACATTGATATCAAATGTAAATAAAGGGGATCATCCACTTCTGTGGCATTGCACATAGCCCTTAACGGCTACTGGCGATTAACAGGAGTCGAGCACTTGGTACCTATCAGCTTACCAAGCAACACGTGTGTTGAGTGTGCTCCTTACAACCGTTACTAACTCGCCCTTGCCCCATATGAATCTTATTGTGCTTAATTACCAAAGGAACCCTTAAACACCCTTACAGCATACATGTCACTGAAAACATTGATTTGATTAAATTTGGAAGTGTAAGTTTCAATTTGTAACTTCTTTATTCCAAATAATAGGATTCAACAATTGAGCTATCATTGTTTGGGATTTGTGGAAAAATAAAACTTGGTGATAATTGAGTGATTGCTGTGGTCATTTCCAATTTGGACATTGGCATTGTCAGAGCATGTATTCAGTGTGGCAGAGCACATTTTACCTTTGCGAGAGCCATGCTAGGCAAAGACATTCACTGATTTTCTTTTGATTAAATGAAACATCATGTAATGCAAATAAATAGCAGACAAGTGTAGTGTCCCCCTTTTAGCACTAAATGATATATACCACAAATACTTATATTTAGAGTTATTTAGCCTTGGCAAAGATCTACCTGCAATCCCTAACACATAGTGGAGAAGTCTAAAGGAATTGTAAATTCTTTGTCTCTTCCTCATTGCCATCGCATAGAACTAACAATAGGATTGTTATCTTTATGGTATTCAAGCTTTTGGCGGTAAACTTTCTCTCTCTTTGTTCTGACGGCCTCGAGGTAAGCTCACATTTTCGCTCTCTCTCTCTCCCTTAGGGCAGTTTTTACAAGCATGTAGTTTTTACATGCACACTTCATCTCAAAGAACTCCTTGAAACAAAGCTGAGTATTCTCTATGTAGTTAGGACGGACTTCTAGAGAAAAAATTCAAGTGGCTGTGGTATAAGTAACCAAAAGCTGACGGACATTCCAAAACTTGATCTTACATTCTATTGGTGACATTTCTTTTCTTACTTTCTTCCCCTCACTTCATTTTTACAGTGGTAGATATTGCCTAACAACTTTGTGCCCACAGTTAACTCCTAACTTAGTTTTTTAATTCTTTCAAAAACTAAAACTTGATTATTATTGTTAATCTTTTTCGTTGGTCCTTTTTCCATGTTTGTTAACAATCAAACTATGTCCTAACCTTGTTTTTGCATTTAAACCTGAACACATTATTTTCTTGAATTTATCTCCATAGATCTATTTTGGGCATTTATTTTCGGCTAAAAATTTTAGCCAACAGATACAAGTGTGGTGTGCCTATACTTTAAGTTAAGAATTTAGTATGAAACCCTTTTTTTGGCTATATATCTAAAATGTCTCTCCCGACTAATCCCCCCTATGAAAGCTCTGAATGCACGTGTTCAATTGCTCATTTGCCCTGGCGCTTCTAGCTGGCAACACTCTTTCTCTCTCTTTTTCCTTCTCTCTCTTTTTCCTTCTCTCTCTTTTTCCTTCTCTCTAGGATTGGTAGTATTCTGCTTGGCAGTTAGGCATACATACTAATACCCGATCTCCATAACCATTCCTTGGTACGCTCCAAGTCTTATGGATTCACAGCATTTCAGGCACCTCAACTTCAACACATGATTACTACTATCACATAGCACAAGGTTCCCATCATCTGCGTTGAAGCTACCTCTCATTGTCGGTACTCTTCTCTTAACACGATCTTATTAATGTTTTCTCATATGTATTCCATTTCAATCTTGTATGGACATAAATGTTCATGTATTGAATGTATGTTTCATTTATTCATCTGAATACTTGCATGTGTCGTCTTTACTCTGTTTAATCTCTGTGTCTATGATCATACCTATTCTCCCTGCTGTCATGGCAACCATACATCTCCCATCCTCCTTTCAGTCTTTCCAGTGACGTTGGCGTGTTGTGCTAACCTCCAAACCACACGGAGGCAAAATCCTTCGTCTTCACCAACAACATCTTCTTGACACACACAGCCAACAGCCATTTCTACTCTCCCTCTACAAAATATAGGAACTAATCCACATTTACTAGCAATAAGGAGACACTGCTGGTGTATATTTGTATTTAGGTGATCAAGAAAAATTGAGTTTATATCAAATTTTATATTTCAAAATTTCAGGTTATTCCGTATTTATATTTGATGATTTCAGATAGTGTGTTTGTCGCAACAGTGCTAATCATGAATTTGAAGCTATCACGTGTATATTTTTGTTACATGTAATGATAGCAATAGCAATGTCTGAACTTTCTTTTTTCCTCAGAGAATCCGGTGACAAAACACAGGAAAGTTGATACTGAGTGTTGAGTATTGAAAATTCTAATTTGAAGAGAGTGAAGGACGTAGTGGTAGAGGAAGTATGCATGATATTGTCTCAGGGATTGGATCATTGGCATTATTGCAGGCTCAGTTGAGGAATAATGTTGCAGAAAAGTATATGCTCTGCAGGAGGCAATCACTACATTCCTTGAAAATGAGAAAATGAAGACTTTTGTGATTGCAAATGATTTGTAAATTTAGCATCAGATCTAATCAACTTTGGGGAAAAATAGTTCATTCATGATGTGTATTGATACATCATCACTTTCAAAATTACTGTAGAATTAGGTTCTAGATAGTTCTAGTTGTTATTGTTGAAGAACGGACAGCTGCTGTGTTTGTGGGTCAACATTGATGTCAGTGGAAAAGTTGAAGAAGGAAGGAAGATGTGTAGAGAACATGCATGCATAGTATGAATGTGGATGGAGATATCAAACGGAGTAAAAAAGACACGTACAAGTATTTAGATGTGAAAAATGAGAGATAAATTTAATGCACAAATAAAGAATGTAAAAAGATATATATGGAATAGAAAAATAATACATTCAATCGTGTAATGAAGAGAAGAGGCCAGTTAGGTTTAGGTTATTTCTATGCGTGAAAATGAGATAAGAATTTAAGGGACATGACATAAAGGGTCTTATGTCATTTTGTCTTATCTATCAGATGGAGCCCGATAAGTTGTGCCTGTTATAATGATTGGTAAAATTGACCAAGCTGGATTATAGAGAGATGGATAGTTCAGGATAGGTGCAAGAAACAGCTAAAAGGGGCAAAATAATGAGTTCAGCCTTCGCGTTGTTGCCAAAAATAGTTGCAGTATTTGCATATAGTAGCTATTAAGTTCTTGCAAATACTCACATCGAGGAAGATCAGTGACAAGACTATAAATATAGTCATGGTCAAAGATTAGAAACTACGCTGTCTGCGAGTTTAGAGAGAGGGAAAAGGAGAATTAACCTGCTTGAGATACCGGGGCCAAATCAGCAATTGACTATGTGTGTTCAGGGCTTCCATAGGGAGTCATCGTAAGAAGTGATGTTTTAGATACCTAACCAAAAGAAGAGTTTCATATTAATTCTTGACAAGAAGTTTAGGTATCACCACACTATGACTGTGGCAATGTCAGCTAGAGAAGTCAAACTACGCATATTTCACTTATTTTGCGGAAGCCCAAATGACAGATCCCTGAGTATTTCTGTATGTTTTACGGGATTTGAGGAACAAATTTTATTCCCTCTGAACTGATGAAAAGAAATGAGTGAATCTATCAAAGAAAAGCAGCTGTAAGTTGTGTTTCAAATTGCATTTTTCCTCTCTTGATAAATTCGAGATGGCCAGTGGTTGGAAAAACCAAAACGGCCCAAAATTTTTATTAATCAAAAATGAAAGGAAATGAGAGAATTTGTGAACGAAAAATGTATTATTACTGCCTTGATCAAATCTTTTTTCTGAATTGTTTTGCTTGGCTTATTTCTTCTTATTTCATACTCAGAATTGATGGATTGTCAACACATTTTGGCGTGCATTAGGGATTTTCTTGGAGTCACATCCCCTGCATTTTAGCTATATGTATACAGCACAAAAGATGTCGATTATTTTCAGAGAAATTTTTGTGGAAGGGTGGATAATGGGTTAAAGATGCAGTGTTCAAATTTGGGGGTGGATCAGGGAGTTTTCGACAGTCACCTCCCCTGGCTATACATATACAATATATCTGAATGTTGTCAATGAATTTCTATGAAATTTTGTGGAAGTGTATGCAATGTGAAAAGGAAAAACAGTTTACATTTTGGTGCATCTCCATGAATTTTCAACAGCCACTTCCCCCCCAGCATTGTAGTTTTTTACACAGCACAATATCTCCAAAAGTTCTGAATTAATTTCAATTAAATTTTGTGGAAGTTGAAATATTCACAGCTAGGATTTTTTCACAGTCACCTTTTATTTATTTTCCACCTTCTAGGTGTCTGATAAAGAATAAATGAATGGCTTTTAACTTCATTATTGTGTCAGAATAAAATGAACTACATTGAAGAGACTATTCTTCTAAAACACAATTTTAAAAAAAATCTCTGCTGGTTGGGGTATATTTACAATGTATAGAATACTGCTCAGCTAAACCCTCTCTTTCTCTTCATCGTACAAAACTATGGCATCAAAGTTTGTGATTGGTTCCCTTGACCCCATTGAGAAATCATTATTCCTATACATTCATCAGGGAGGATTCTTCATATGATGTAACTGTGCTGTACAATTGGACACTCTCTTTCCGCCCACCGTACCAAACTATTGCTCTGAAGTATTTTGATTACTTATTTTATTTATATTTTATCCAAGCAAACGAGTAAAACAAAGTGAAGTTTGGTTTTAATAAAAGCCTATTCATTACTACATTAAAAAAGTGTCCGCTACAAGTTGCTGCACAGCTCATACACTGATCTAGAAACTGCGAAAGTATTAATGCAAACAGAACAAAATCCAACAGATGCTGAAGGCAAAAAACAGGAATACCTCTCCCCATTTTTCTCTAAAAAATGCAGATAAAATCGTGAAGTTGGAATGTCAGGAGAACGAAGCTTATGAGAATGTGAAACCAATTTATGAACTGGATAGCAGCGGTAGCCAAAATAATACTTGATTAAAAATACTTGATTCGGATTAACCATTAAACAGCGCAATCCAAAACTAAAATCAGCTTCCATTCAAATCTCAAATGGTTAAAAGCGGTCAGGGATGTACTGGACCCGCTCTGGCTTGAGGGTAGGAGTTCAATTCAAAATTGTGATAAAAAGCAACTAAAAATTAGGATGAAGGTAAAAAGCTAGTCAAAATTGATAAAGTAAGATTACAATTCAATAGTTGTTAGTCAAATAGTTAGTAACACATCTAATTTGAGTCAGTTGTTAATTTAATTCACTCAACTTAGTGACCATATATATATACACAGACCAAAAAAAAGGAATTTTTTTTGTTGCTACAGGCATCTCCCAAACAAAGGTTTTATGCAGGGAGTAATAGAAAAGGGAAATTTCATTTCATTTAATTCATTTCTGAATTTTTCAAATGAGGAAGTATCATTATGTAAAGTTCTGTGCGGACTTTTGTCCTCATCTTGATTCATTTTTTGAACACAATGTTTTTGCCGTTGTACCCTCTGGTAGTCTTCAGGTAATGAGAAGGTATATTTGTCTCACCAATCGTCTGGAAACAATCCCATCCCATCGTCCAATATTAGATGCAGTTGATTTTTGGCTTCCACAGCTGTTGGCTGTAATTGACATAAAAAATTCTTTGTTTTCTGGAGTTGATGCCATGAAGGAGCTTCTTGGGTGGGGGTCAAGAAACCCTTTTCTTCAGATACAGTCAGTTGTACTAGTTCATAATTGTTTATATGTGACACCAGGTCACTCATGCTAATCTTCCAAGAAAAATGGTAACAGGGGTAATTGATCTTGTGAAAGACAATGTATTTGTTGAATAAACAATAACTTGGCCTCCAACAATTTCATAAATCATATACCAAGGCATTATATTTCCCAAGAATTAACTTGCTCTTTTTAAAGCAAAAACTAAATTGCAGTTTTCCTGAAATAAAATCAACAAGGGAAAAGTTGTGGCCCTCACACCAATTGCAAAAGTAAATATAATTCAAAAGAATTGGTCGGAAAGAAAATAATAACTATTCAAGATTTGGTGAAATGAAAAGGTAATCCTTATGGTAAAAGAATGAAACAGAAATACACCAAGAGGAAATGCAGGTACAAAAGTTTCAATTCTAATAGAAAATTCTTTGATAGATCTGGTCACTGAGGGAGCAAAATTTAGGGACGCTGACAGTGTAAATAAACGTTCTTCATTCACTTTCGTTTGTATGTCCAGAAAGCAATCCTAAAAAGGGAAGATCAAAGCAATCGTATATAGCCACGAAGCTGTGTGAGTTATTTGATAAAAGAATTGAAGGAGAGAGAAAAGAAGGGTCGCCTCTTGTCTCCAGGGATTGCCAGAACAAAGAGGGTTTCATTTTCGTGCCTCTTTGATCCTATACCAGATTTCTGTTAGCACCAGAAGTAGCGGTATGGCAGCTCTCTGAAGGGTCAAAATAACATAGAGGGATTAACCAAGGGCAGATAACTCATCTGCCCACTGGAATCTGGATTAATATAATTCAACTGTCAGCGATCCCTACATCTTTGGTTGATGTGGTACAAGGAATATATTTTGAATACTTTTATTGATCCGAGCTGACTTATTTTTGAAAGTGTATCCTTTTTCTTTTTTTTTTTTGAGTGAGATGTCAACACCTTTTGGGAATAAGTGTATATCCCTTTTCTATCATATGCACCCGTGCAAACTTTTTTGTGTTATGCTGTCCGGGAGTCATCGACAACCATTCTGGACAGGAGTCAGCACATATAGTTGGTTCAGACAATTTCTCTAGTCGACCGAGTGTAGAACTGAACTCTATTTGGGAGCCCATGATCCTGAAAGAACGCTCATTTTGTTATAAAAAAACAAAAACAAAATGCATTCCCATAACAGAAAAAAGAGAAAAAAAGAAACGGCAACGTAATAAAATGAATCAGATTTAACAAGGAATAGATTTCATATTGGTGGGTTTATCAGTTCAGAACTTGGTCAATGCATTTTTTTATGGGAGCCAACGACTTTCAATACAGGCATATGATGATGACTCTCATACAAAACCTAGGACAGAAGCCGTTCAAATTAGCAGGAAACCTCTTAGCTTATTCAAAACATGGCAAAATTTCAAGTAATCAATCACAGTAGCATATGATTTTTTTTACTTTCATTATTATTCTCAATTAAGGTATACTTCTTTTACCGGGTCTCATATTCTAATCATTCATTATTCTAAAGACTAACACTTTTTAAGCATCCAGAAATGAGAGAATGATTCCACCTCAATGAATTATAAAGTCAGAAAACAAATGTCATAATCGATCAGGTTTTTATGCGATGTATTATTTTTTCAGCCATGAAAAAGCACAATTTTAGAATAATTCAATAGTTAGATGAATAATTTTTTGAATGAGAAAAATCCCTAAATAATCGTAAATTAGCCTTAAAGAACGAAATTGAGTTTTGAAAAATTAACCCCCGCCACCACCTGGTCAAATTTCTGGAATTGCACCTGATTGGCAAATACTGTTCGAAAGATCGTCCCCAAAAATTTGGTCTTCAAGATGAAACTTGTCTACTCTCATCTTTTTTTCCTCTTTCCACTAAAGTCGCAAAATGAGAATTATTAAATCTTTTAATTTTCTAACACGCATTCCAATTTATTGATGTAATAAAACGATGTCAAGTTTCAGAAAGAAAATCAACACAAATTGTCAGAAGCATTATACAAAAAAAAAATGAAAACTATACAATAATATCGACTACGATCCGATGCTTTGTATGATACCACTCATGTTGTTAAATAAAATAAAAACTTCAAGGGACGAAATGATCTTTAACACCGTTTAGCGATTTCCTTTGGTCAAGAAAAAGACGACATTTTTTCTTTGCGTTTCTTTGAATTATTCCTTATTTCTGTGATTCTTTTCAATTCAATATTATTGTTATGAATTTAACAATCAGTAAAGAAATTGTCTAGATTGACTGAAGTGAGTGAGGGATTCGAAAAAAAAAAAGTAATTAATTATTAAGCCTACTTTCTCCACTTGCGTTTTGTTTTATAATTTCACTTACTGAAAGGTAAGTTGGAGAATCAATTCCTCCTATCAATTTTAAAAAATATTTTCCCATCGTAATTTGATCTGCTTAGACTGAATATGAATTTCATTTTCTTGATAAGTGGGGATACAATGGCTGAAACGTTGTGTTCAGAAAATGAATCAAGATGAATTTTGTTGGAAAAAGTCTTGGAAAAAATCGTCTCAATTCTACCTTCATTTTTTCCGGATTTTTTTCTTTTTATCCAAAAAAGAAAGAAAAAAAAAAATTGAAAGAAATCAGGGAAAGCAAGTAAATCGGTTCAAAAGTTGGGATTTGATAGACAATGTACTGGACCCTTACCTCGTATCCATCATTATGACAGAGGATGTTCAACTTACTAAGCACTGCTTGAATGGCCCCCTTAATTCTAAATATTTTTGAATATTGAATATAGAAAGGTATCTCATATTTTAAAACTTCTTTTGAATATCTATGCATGTATTCTAGGGCCTGGGCGGTATATCAACTTTACATGATATACTGGTATATTCTCAAACGCGGTATAAGATTAAACAATACTGTTTATACTAATATAGCCATGATTATGCCAATTCAGTTATTTTCAGCTATTTTAGAGCTAGATCCAGTTCCTTTTTTTTTCTTGGGCCTAAATTGCCCCCCCCCCCCTAAATTGTCTACCATGCAAATCTCACCCATGCTTACCTTTCTCTTCTCCACTGTTCCTTCAACAATCTATTTCACTAGAAAACTATTTTTGTTCTATTTACTTTTTTTATTTTTAGATTCTATCAGAGTATTCTGTGTACTTATTATAGTTGGGGAAGCAGCATTCTCAGGGATATGCCTATTTTTTAAAATCTATTCTTTTGAAATTTTGATCTCAATTTGTTTAAATACAAGTTCTTGTGAAATCTCATGTAGCTTTGACTTGCAATTGAACATGAGAAAATTATGGGGTATATATATTGTATATTAGTATTCAGCCTGACAATACCGGAATGTGGATTTTTGTCCATATCACCCAGCTGTAATATATATATTCTCTTTCCATTTTAGAGAAATAGGACATTTAAGTATTTTAATCTTGTTTTTTTCTTTTCATTTTCAAAATATGGTGTTGATAGGATATCTCTTTGACTGTTTTTGAAGTGGCTAAATATGTATTTTGAAATTTTAAATAATGCCTAAATTATACCTACAATATTAAATCCATGGACACAAAATAAGGATCCAGTTTAGCATTGTATTTACATCATGATTTGAACATCTGCTGTCACGAAGATGGACACTAAGTAAGGGTCTAGTTTAGCATTATACATGCATTGTAAATCAAACCTTTACTCCAAAGCTGGTTCTCCCGTTTCCTCTTCAAAACTTGATTTTTCTCAAAATCAAAAAGTTTCAAGAAAAAATGGAGGCCAGATTCAGTCAAGGAAGATCAAACTACATCGGAAAAATGCATTTTAGTACAAAATTACTCTGATGTGCTAAACCAAATCTTAACCTAAATTCATCCATAGTATTTTTTTTCTTTTTTATAAAAATGCCAAAGCCTTCCTATAAGATATATTATTCACTGTAATACTGAATCTTGTTACATCAAATGCAACACTTATGATACGATTGTGAGAAAAGTTGCTGAACTCAATTATTGGATACATTGCTTGGAACTAGAAAAAATAAAAACATTCAATCTTTTTACAAAGGTGCAGCATATATTACTCATTTCATTATGATTAATTTACATTATCATATCATTATCTGATTTTATTGAATAAAGAAATCCCTTGCTTGTGTAATTATGTATTTTGTGATAAAAACATATAATTTGGCAAACTTAAACTTATAGTTAAAAGCATTCAAAAAATGACTGGATACTGAACCATCATGAATTTTCAATATGTTGCCCGTGGCAGTCATTTCAAAAATGGCTTCACACAACATTTTTCAGATCAGCGATGGATATATGAAACTGAGAAGATAAGTAGTTGATTTTTTTTTACCATACATAGTTCCTTGGAATTGTCATGTGTATGATACATGCAAGTCATTGAAAATTCAAGATGGCAGCCCCGGCTGGTATGAAAATTGTATAATATTCTATAGACTTATATGGATGATCTTGGTGTCAAATCATACATTATTTATGGTGCAGAATTGAAATTTGAAACTTAAATTACCCAGAAGCTTCCTTCTATATCACAATTCAACTCTCAAAATAAGTGATAACAATAAATGCTCAAACCTAGGTTTTTTCATGAGAAAGTTTATTTAGCACTCCCCTTTAAGTTTTGGGCAGTTAAACTCTACCTAACATAGTCCTTACATTAGTAGGAAACAAATTTATAGCTGGACTGGTTTGCATGTGGTTATCATCTCTAGAAAGGTTCATAGTACTCCTAAGGTGTCCTTGATCCGCCCCATCTATATAGTGAAGATGGTTTTGGTACGGGCACTAGCATTTAACTCTACTCATGACTGCCTTGGTACATTACTTTCTTAACATGCTCTTCTAGAGCAGTCTTTGTTGGAGGGATTGTACCACTTCACAAAATTTTGCTTCCTGCTTTGACTATTTCTGTGCTTGTGCTGGTTCAGCAGGATAATAAACGTCCTCATTGTGGCCATCACCTCCTGTAGTATGTGGCAGACAATTGTTTCAGCTGAGCATGTGTAAGCTCTAGATAGACAATCCATTCAGTCCATACACTCTTTTTTCCGTGGGCAACAAATCTTGAGCGGTCATGAAACAGTGGAAGTGCACGTGCCTTCTCAGGGCCTATCCCAGCAGCGATTTCATTGGCTGAAGATTCTTTATTCTTTACAGTCCCAAATGCCAACCAAAATCATCTTCTAGCTGTTGACCCTGAGCCACTGCCACAGCTAGCACCACAACATCAATATCAATAGTTTGAACTATATATGGTAAAGAAAATTGACTAGTTGTATCCTCAATATCACAGTATATCCATTACTGACTTGTAAACAGTTATTGTGTGCAGCCATTTTAAAATTAGCTGCCATGGGCGACATTGAAAATTGATGATGGTTCAATATCTAGATATTTGTGGAATACCTTCAAGTATATGTGTACCAAATTACATGCTTTTACCACAAAATGCACAATTCGGGTAAACCGCCCCACCATATTGCTTGACAGGGATACAACATTTACTTATCAAAATATTATTCATTTTATTACAGTTGAAGGAATGAGACTTTTTTCCAGGTGCATGCAGAACATGTACTGTTAGAGTGTCTTGAAATATTACTTATTTTATTACTATAAATTGAATGTGACTTTCAATGTCAACTTTTACTTCATCATACTATTATTTATCTTATTATTTTATCTATATTTGTTAACAGAAAATATGCTGGATAGGTTAGTAACAAAAATCGCAATGTATTCATGGGAAAAACTTATAAACTATTCCTCGTGAACAATCTCTTCCTTCAATCTATGAATAAAAAAACATTGGTGCTTGTGATTTGTTTTGGACCAAGATTTGGCTCGTCCACAAAAGTCACTTTTCTTAAAAACACCAGCGACATCAGCTACTATCATGATGACTTGGCCTGAAACAAGCAAAACCAAACAATTACAATATAAATGACGTTTTTATGGAAATTGTTTAAAAACAAGGCTGACTCACATTTCATTGAAATTTAATCCTTCAGAGCACAGCACTTACTACTTACTGTCTTGCAATACATTGCTTTTTCTGTCTAGATTCTGCTTGTGTTCGGTAAATTTTACGTTTCTGTTGCATTGTCTCAAAACTGATAATCAGAAATTGGAAAATCTAATGTTTTTATTTTATCTTATTTATTCATTTTGTAGTTATCAGTAGGTGTTTTTGACTCATTTTGACGTATTCTTTTGTTTTTTTCAACTGGATTTTCAACTCCATAAATAAGTAATTAGTATTGTTATTGTCTTAAAACTAATTCGATGAATAAGTTATTTACATTGTAATTGCTTTATTTTTTTGTATCAGACTGATGTAGTAGCTGACATCACCAGGCTTTAAAAAAAAAGTGGAGTCATTCCATTTCAAATCATCCAATTTTAGGAACTTGTAGGGGGAATATACATAAGATGCACCTGATCTGATTACATCTTTTAATTCTACAGAAAGAGTTTGCCCTAGTCACTGAGTTTCAACGCTATACATGCATGTCGGAGGTTGGACTGAGAGGATTGTTCAGCAAAGTGCATAAAATAGACTAAAATTTCAAAGATTTTTAATTTCAAAATTATTAAAGATACTGACTTAGTATTTTGGATTTCTCCATAAGGTTGGTATAGGAGCATCTGTGATTCTTTTTCAGCAGAACCTAATTTTATAAGGAGTGACTTAGTGACATTTTGGAATGAGCCAAACCTCAGTCCCAAATTAGTTACAAGTACCAAAATATTTAATTTATTTTATATTATGAACTTGCCAGCTATTATATGTATATAGGTATATTAAAATTCATGGTTTAGTGCAGCATTATAGTTTTAAATAGAAACCTCCTTCTAAAACCTTTAAAAAACTTCTGGAATCTTTTCATTTAAAACCTTCCTTTGTTCTATTGAGTATGCATGCCAAATTTATTTTGGCTACTCCAATGTTTGATGGGAAGCACAGTGATTATCTATCTCTTATTTTATATATAAAAAAGAAAAGAGTGGATAGGCAGCTAGAATCTTACCTGATGGTTTCAACTTTAGGGGGCCTTCAGCCTTATTAGCCATTTCCTCCAACTATGTACAAACAAAAAAATGTTTCCTGTTTGTCTTTTTGGTGCCCATATGTAAGTTTATCTGTATAGCCTGTAATTGGACATGCTTGATGAAATATGCCAAGAGTAAAGCAAGTATCATGATAAACACCCATTTCCTTGAATATTTTGCCCTGGTCTTGGTTGTTATAGCAAAACCTGGCTTAATTGGGAATAAGAAGATCAAAAAAGAAAATAAGTGAATGGAAAGTGATAGTTTACTTTAGTTACATTAGTAATAAAACCTCCCTCTAAAACCTTTGAAAATTTTGGGAGGAAAAACCAAATAGTCCAAGTTCTGCCTCTTAATCCACTAAGTATCCATAGAAAATTTGGTTGAGCTACACCAATAAACTGAGAATAAGAATTCAGTTTCACATTATAGTTACATTGTAAGTAGAACATCTAACAAAAACAATGAAAGAACATGAATAATGTCTTACTGGTTTCATTAAACTATTGTCAAACATACAGAGCTATGGAAATATTCAATATTTTCTCCAATCCATGTTTTCCTTTTTCAGTCCTGAGATTAAAGTCAACCCTATAAAGAATTTGACAAGATGCTACTTGTTTTTTTTTATCAAATATTTGCGATAATAAAAAACAGTTTTTGTCCTTTTTTGCAGAATTCAGAATATAACAAACATGCAAACCTGCATTGGGGCAAAACCTCACTCCTGTGAGCTGTGTGGGTCTTCATTTTCAACTAAAGGAAGTTTGAAAAGACATATTCAAACACACACTGGAGAGAAACCATTTATTTGTGAAGTGTGTGGATCTTCATTTACCCAGAAAAAGAGTTTAAAAATACATATTCGAATACACACCAGAGAGAAACCATTTACTTGTGAATTGTGTGAATCTTCATTTTCAACAAAAGGAAATTTAAACATTCACAGGCGAATACACACTGGGGAGAAATCATTCACTTGTGAAGTGTGTGGATCTGCATTTTCACTGAATCATCATTTAAAAAGACATGTGCGAACACACACTGGTGAGAAACCTTATTCTTGTAAAACATGTGGATCTGCATTTACAGATAGTTCAAATTTAGAAAGCCACATGCGTGTACATACTGGAGAGAAACCATTTCCTTGTGAAGTGTGTGGATCTGCATTTTCAATGAAATCAACTTTGAAAAATCACAAGCGTACACACACTGGAGAAAAACCATATTCATGTGAACTATGCACATCAGCATTTACTCATAGCTTACAATTGAAAGTACATATGCAATCACATACTGGAAAGAAATCATATTCTTGTGAAGTATGCGGGTCTGCATTTTCACTTAAATCAAATTTAAAAAATCACATGCGAACACACACTGGAGAGAAACCATTTAGCTGTGAAGTATGTGGATCTGCATTTTCAATTAAATCAAATTTAAAAGTACACATGCAGACACATACTGAAAAAAAAAACATTCAGTTGTGAAGTTTGTGACTAAGTTTTTAATGAAAACAAGCTTAAAAACATACATCCAAACAAACTCTGGAGAAAAACTTTTTTCTTGTGAAGTATGTAGATCATCATTTTTAAATAGTTTCTTTTTGAAAGTGCACATGTGAGCACACACTGGAGATGAACTGTGTTCTTATTGAGTAGGTGGTCTTTATTTTCTAGCATATCAGATTTTAAAAGACATGCAATCACAAACTGCAGACTCAACCTAGCACAATTTTTACCTCGGGAAGCTTATCTATGTACATCAATCGCTCCACCAATTCAGCCACGGGAACATTGATTGCTGGCAGAAGATCAAATCTAACCTATAAATTTGTCTTTCATTTTTCCCAAATCACTGGGCGCCATATTTTTCTATTCATTATGTACACTCGTTATTAGTAATAGTTATATTATCCTGATTAATCATGGTTGACAATGTTTCATTTGATAAAGATAAATGTTTTTCTTTTATTTCCTACATCATAGACTGATAGAACAGAATTAGTTTCTCATATTGACCAACATTAAATTGAAATCTCTCCAACAGCTGTCTCTATATAGAAAGGAAATAAACATTTCCTTTCTCTAGAGTTCCATGTCTTTATCTAACTATATAAACATATATCTGAAATCTAATCCATATTCTGTTTCCACAAATTTGTGCCTCGACATTCCAATCCTCAGAAAATTATGTTCAATGGATAATGATGCAACACCTCAAACTTTTTAGTTACTGAGTATTGAGCAAACGTGTCTCAAATTCTGTGATAATTTCTGTATAATGTAACCAATTTTGATTTAAATCTATGTCATTTTGTAGAGATGTAGAGATACTGTATTTTTTATTACAAGTCTTAAAAATGCTGGAGATACAAGGTTTTAGGGAAATTTTACTTCAAATTTGATTTAATGCAATGCAGACCTAAATTGTCAAACTGAATTATACAAGACTATCTAGACACATTTAACTTGACCCTGCTAAGTTATTTTTTGCTGAAAAAAGATATCTCTAATTTGTATAATGAGGCTTTTGGAGATTGGTGGTTTGAATCCACTCAGGAGTGACTTGATTTTTATATGATTGCAGTTATAATTGAGGACAATTTTTTTGGTAGTTGTGTATACATGATATTGTTAATGACATCTTGAAAAATCAGGAAATCTTAAAGAAAGCTGGAACAGTAAGTACTTGCAGTGTGGTAATATAATTATAAAAATTCGAAAAACACTGATCAAAAATATTTCAGCATAAAATAGATAATAAATACTAATGCAGTGGCGAAATGGAACAATATTATTTCACAAAGTTTAGTTACATGTGGGTGCATGCCATTAGGAATAGCTATTCTGTGCCACTGGATTAATATTTTTATTTTTCTGGTCTTGCCTTTTCACTCATCACAACATAATGAAATGTTGTACACACAATTCTTGGTCATGTTTCCTTCCAGTGGAAGTTTTACTTTGTTGAGGACTCTGCATATTTTGAATCAATCTTCAATGCCTGGTGTTAACTTTCTGTTATAAACAAATTTTTAAAAAGTGATGAATATAAACCTTATGATTTTTACAATAATTTTCTACTCATAACTGATGAATTTTCAAAGAATACTAATTCGTTACTAAAATCATTATATACCATGGTTCCCTGTACATAATTCACTAACATAGATAATCTGCACTTGGCCCCTTTGATAAAGCTTCAATTATGAATAAAATATGCATAATTTGTGTATGCTACACAACCTTTTCTTTGATCTGATCAGCATCTTCAAAATGTATTTGTATGAGTTTAAAAATGAGAATATCAACCAAAGCCTCACAAAGTGGTTAATATTATTTATCCTCAAATGTGTGCTAGCAATAAATGATTGAGTGTAGCTTAGCTACATTTGACCATATATGATAAGATATAAATCATATTTATGTACAAATATATTTATTTGCATTCTAATATATGGTACAGATCTGTGTTTGATAATTATGTTCGATAGCTGTCTGACTGATGATATCATTCTTCTTTACAAGATTCTCAATGTCAGGTTTAGAGGAAACATTGCTGCTGACACCTATTGAATATTCAACAGACCCCAATTGGTCAACAGGCCTTAGTTTTGGAACCTCTGAGGTTGAATTTTTGTAAAAACATTAAAATATTTAGCCAAACCTATGTTTTTATAATGTTATTATTTTGATTACTTGAAAATGATGCGATTCAAAGAGTATTTTCATTGATTGCTGTAGATTGTTGCCATCTGGTGAGTATGCTTTCAGCTTTCAATATTAAAAATTACCATCATTACATCAGTGGCAGTCAAACAGACCTTCTACATCCAACAAACAATTATGTTTTCATAGATTATATGCACCTGCAATTTTAGCTCAAACTTTTCTGGGAAAAAGTTTGGTTTATACTTGGGGAGTTGCAGTGTTTGTTATAAAAAGGCTTTAAGAAACTAATTTGTCTAATTAATGTACTGTTCTTTTTGTATATTTATCAATTTTTATTCAATTGAAATAAGTTATAAAAATGTTCATCATAACTCAAAATGATTCTAGTCTGATCATTGTACATGATGTGATTTATTTAGATTGATTACCTTTGTTGTTGTTTTTTTCGCAACAATACAGCCATGTATCCTCCATCCTTCTTCATGTATCTCTTGTCTGGAATGTTGAATCTAATGGTAGATAATGTGCTTCCCCTAATTTACACCCTGTACTGATTTTGCATTTCTGTGCTCTAAAACTTGTCTCCCCCTGACCACTAAGCCTCATAACCTGTTGTACCTTGGGACTTGATCCTAACCATTAATTGGGTGTACCTTTATCTTGACGCTAAACAAAAATGTGATGTTTTCAAGCAGTAGGTAAGAAAAATAGGCAATCTTTTGCAATATGCCAATATAACTCCGTCTTCATGAAATCATTGCTGAAACTTGACTATGACGGATTGAAAAGTGTAAATCAATTAAGGGGAAGCAACTTCAGCCATTTAGAAACATTTATACTAATATGAATATTTTTTGTTAATTTAGTTTTATACTGGAAACATTTACATGAGCTCTTCTTTGAGTTTTTACTGATAATTTTTTTCATGCATTTTACTTTTTTGATTAGACATCATTATTCACTACAACATAGATAAATAATAGAGAATTTCATTGAAATAGACGTACAGTATATTTCAGCATTCAAGACATCCTCCAGATAAGACAAGAACCTAATTTCAGCTTGAAATTCATGGATTTAATTTACTGGCTATGTATCTGGCCATAGGATGAACCCATGGGGGGGGGGTGCTCCAAGTGTTGTTTCAACTGTCAAAATATGTGGTAAATAAATGGGTGATGATATAAAAATATAAATAACTAAAAATAGTAATCTGAATTGAAAAAAAAATAAAACAAGAATTATGTTATTGAATAAATCACCAGCGGTGAAGATCAGAAAACAAATCTTTCAGATTTATCCAACTTATGTCCCCGAAAATGTTATTGTGCCAAACTTTTAAAAAGTTTTGAAAAAGTAATGATCCCAAGTTATCATGAATTAACTTTGAAAACAGAAATTATTACATCCATTTTCTAATTAGACAGATTGAGTGAAAAAAAATTGGTCCCTCCATCACTCAAAGTCCTGGATCTGCCGGTGTATTTTACCCGGAGATATTAAGAGGAAAATACATTACTTATCATCCAGTTTATTTATCTATCAGCTTTTAATCTCCTCCTCAATTTCTGGTCAATTTTGGGCTGCAAGATGAAGATTACATTCTAGTCCTGGTAAATATCAAAAAAATTTTTTTTCTCCACAATGCTTTTCTAGAACAGCATACTAAAAGTTCTAAGACATCATATTTGAAAATTCAAAATGGCAGCCATTGTCCAACAAAACCTGATGTTTGTACATAGACCATAATATATCATTGGAAAGAGAAATAGTTTACTTTTTTTTATTCATATAGATATATTGGGAAGCAAATTCAACATTTTCATCTTTAGCTTTCACTTTTTCACATTTCACTTTTTTTCACATTTCACTTCTTTAGCACAACATTGTGACAAATTGTCAATATACACATAGTTGGAAAGCTGACAAAATTTTCTTCCCATTGATATATTATGTCATTTGTTCCAACATAGGATTTTCTGGCCTCAAACAACATGAGGTCAAATTGTGGCCATGAGAAATGATCACCATCTATGATTTCTTGGGACTTTTGTATGGTTTTATGTTTAAATTTTTTACCCATTTTGGCTAAAAATTTGGTTAATTTGTCTTGACTCTTCACTTCTTGTCATTCTATTGAGGCGGGGGGGGGAATCTTATATACCCTTATGTTGTTTTTTGTTCTTAATTGTCAACTACCCCCTCAAAAAAAGAAGACCCAACATTAATAGAAAAGAAAGTGCAATTACGGTGGGGGCGGGGTGTGTGAAAGAACCCATAAGGAATGGATTTGAGAGAGGCATTTGTAGCTACACTGTAATCCAGGCGAGCGATTGTAGCTTATATGCGCCTCTGCTTTGTGACAGGATTTTAGTCATGAGAGCTACTTTTCCAGTCAATAATGGATTGTTTTCTTTGTTCACTTGGTTTGATCCTGTTATTGGTCATGTGAGAAGTCAGTGCAAATCCCAGACGATTAAGGTATGTATTCCTACATTGAGGTAGGGTAGTTTCTTTTCTCTGTTTTTGTTTCTTTGTCTTTCTTTTGTTTTTTTCCCCCGTACAATTTATAGAATTGATACAAAACTGTTGTACAATGGATTTCCCAATGTTTCTTTTTTCAGAATTAAAGGAAAAATCTAAAAGCGGTATAAGTCATTTATGGTTAAATAAATGGAAGATGAGAGAAGGAAGGGAGATAATTTGGATAGAATTATATGTCTTCTAATGCAGGGGATTAATTGTTATTCATCACCGCTTCCATAATTTTTTCTGTTTCTTGATTCAGCTTTCATATTTTTATAAATTCAACATCATCGTTACAAATATAATGAGTTATACAGGAATAGTGTCGACTGAAAAATTCCAAAACGACCGAATTTAGAAAACATGGAACCAAAAGAAAGAAGAGACAATGCATTTATTTCACGTTTTTGTCTTTTCCATATTTTAAAGGTAAGAATATGTGATATTCAATCATTTCAATAGTAATTAGATTCAATTAATTATTATTGAATTGAAAATGTAACTAAAATATTACTCTATCTCATGATTTATAAATGCAAATGTAAGAAATGTGGTTGTAACTTCTGTTATTTAAATATTTCATATTAAAAGTGAAGACAAATACGAATAATACAAAACTAAAAGTTATGGAAGTAGAAAGATAAATATATTACTGAATGCGAGAAGAAAAACTCGAGTCATAATGATAAACATTCATTCTACAAATCTACTGAAGAATTATTTAATTTTCTCTTTTAGACACAACATATTCACCTCCCGTTCTCATTGAAACGAATGATTTTTTTTTCAATATTGACACCCTGACATTTAAATTACTACTGCTCCCCCATGACTGTTGTTGCATACTCAAAATCTGTGAAATAGGCGGAATTTCACCTTTTTTCCCCACTAAATATAAATGCGTAGTTCATTTAACCAAAACAAAGATATAACAGTAAGAATTTGCCTTGGGTAAGATTTAATGGCGCTTGTTTACTCCTGCACCCCAAGTCTAAACAAGGGAGACAGATCTCGAAACAACGTTAAAGGGAGGTGATGCTATTTTTCTTTTTAATGCTAATGAAAAAAGATTTTTATTCGTGTGATACCAATGGACAATTTTCGTAACTAAGGCTATCTCCCTTGCAAAATAATAATCTTTCATGAAAAATGAGTTATAATTTAAAAAAATTGAAATCCTCCAGAAAAAGAAGCGTATTGAAAAAAAATAGTTATTTTGCGATGCGCTATATTTTTGGCACCAAGAACCTACTGAACTGTATGTTGTCAACTGATTTGTAATTGGAAGAAAAAATAAATTAATTCAATTGTTTCTAAATATGTTTAAATGAAAGAAACATTTCCTGAAAAGAGATTAATTTGTCGTATTTGGTATCTTTCTCGATTTTTTTTATAAAAGATTTTCAATGTTTTGTTAAATTTGAACTTCATGCGTAAAATTGGAGGAATTAACAATTATCTCCCTTTGTTTTGTTTTTTTAAATTTGTCTTCCTTGTTTAGACCGGGATGGGGGCAGAAGTAAACTAGTTGCGATTTGAGAAATGCTTATATTCGGTAAGGGAGATAATCCATAGAGACCCCATGACTGCTACTATTTACAGGTCAAATCTTTAGGCTGAATAACTAGAAGTGGCTAAATTTTTTACCGATGTCCAAGTAACATTATTTTTCATTGGAATAGTAGGTAGGTTTGGGGTCAGGGTTAGAAGGTATGTACGTTTTTGCTATGTTAGGGAAGTAAAGTAACTGAGACGCACAATTTGATTGGAACAAATTGTCTTCTGATTTTGTCAGTTTGTTTCTTTTCCTTCCAAATTAAATAAAATACTGTTTCCAATGTTAAATAGTTCTTTGCTTTCTTTTCTTATACAAATTTCTCAAAAATTGAACAAATCTAAGCATTTCCTCCATCGAAAATCCCATAAAAATATGGCCACTTTCTATCGTTTTAAGAGTTAGTCAGTAAGTAATAGCAGCCATAGCGTCTCTGCCAATATTCGGCTGGGGGGGGGGGGGTAATCCATGGAGCCGCTACGGCTGCTACTTCTCAAAGGCCAAATCTTCAAAATGACTATTTTAATGGCTAAAAGTGGTCTTATTTTCGAGTCTTTTTATAAAAGTTGCTAGGTTTTCAGAGAATTTTTCGGAAAAGAAGAAGAAACCAAACAAATATGAGTATCTGAAACTGTATTATATTAAATCAAACTGAAAAGGATATCAGACATATTATCGAAAACAACATTATTTGAACAGAAGTAAAAATACAGTCACTTTTAGCCATTCGAAAAATTGCCAAGTCCAAATTTTCTCAACAGATGTAGCAGCCATAGCATCCCATCAATTATCAGCATTTTGTTTAATCTTAACTAATCAAAAAAATTATTTTTTCACTATCAAGAAATTGTAAAATCAAATTTTTTACAATAGATAAATATGTAATTTTGATTTTTTTTTAAAACTTTTTTTTATAATAAGTGAAAAAATCTATTTTTATTTTGATAAAAAGTTGATTAATCAAAACATGGATATAAAACAACTGTTTTTTTTTATGATCAGATGTTAGTGAAATCAAACATTTTTTTTTTTTTTTTCAATAAATCGATAAATTTTGCTGAGTAGGCAATTTCACCGATTCGGCAAAATATGTGCAAGTGTATCAAGTAATATGGGATAGAGGTAGTATTTTTTTGTTCTCTTCATTCTGATTGACAGCATAAACATTTGAATTTATTCTTTAGTTTGTAGGAGTTGAAAAATGAAGATTAAATTTCAATTAAAGTATCTAAAACAATTGTCAATAGTGAAATGAATAGATATGTTGTTGATTTCAAGTATTTTTTTCAAATATTTCGAGTTATTGACAGAGACCCTATCATTTTTCTTTTAAAAAATTGGGTTTGATGCAAAAAAAAACATGACATTACCCTTTTTAATATCATTTTGTTTGAATTTAGCTACTTTAGTAATCTACATGGTTAGGTTAAGCATGTCATGTCTCTTAAGAGACAACCCTCCAATGATGTATGATAACTGGGGATGAATAACTGGTTTCTGTTGCATTAATCAGTTTAGCGATCTTCACTGGTCTCAGGTCTGATTGAGACCGGGACTTTATATCAACAAGTTTTTAGCAGGATGCAAGTCCACCAAAGGGATACTTCTGCCCTAATCACACAACTCCTAGTACACTCAATTAGGGAAATTCATTGATAATGTCTGTGTAGCAAATGTCTTAATCATGTTTGTTGTCATTCACGGTCATCTTCCTCTGAAAGGATGTCTTCACTACCATTCAGTGCATTTGTGATGCAAAATTTAAAAGACTTTGCTATGATAGCCTCAGGGATGCTCTGCCAGACTTCCAGTATCCATGTACACATAAGGGAAATTATAGTTAGTATATGCAGCCTGTTGAAGTATGGACTTGTGTCCCTCTGCCAGCCACTTGTTCCATGGCACTAACACAGAATTTGAACAGCTTGTTCATGATGACATTTAGTGGTAGTAGAACATTGGTCATCACACCATGAACGATGGAAAGATCTATTTTAATCCATTTCTATATTTTTATTGAATGTGTTAAATATGTTTCAAGCGAAAATTTTCCGGATATTGTTAAATAGTTTATAAGTCTTTGTAAGTTTTTTATTCTTATGCTTTATTCAACTGAAGATTTTTATATTGCAAAGGAAAATTGTTTTCTTCTGATATTACTTGAGATCGATTGTTATTAGATTCCATTGAACAAAACTCTCAACATAGATTTGTTCAGTTTTCAGATGAGTTTGGCAAGCTATAATGTATTGCGTACACCAAAGCTGAAAATTTACACATTAACTCCTTGACTAAAACATTTCTTTTTTTGTTTTTTGTTTTTTTTCTTTTTTTCCAAAGTACCTCCCAAAGCAGATTTTAAGTAGGGGTTCCAGTTCCAATACTTTTGAAAATTCAAACTTTTTTAATGATCATGGCCCAATAAAATACAAAGTAATTTATTCATTGAGCATATTTTTTCAATTTTTTCATCATCTCCCAAAAAAATTGGTCACATAATAGTTCCCATCGAATGACTAACTAGACCTGTTTATATTTTCTTTTTTCATCGTATTTCATCCTTCTTCTTAGGAGTCTAAATCAGGCAATTAATGAAAAACGAGGTATGGAAATATGTTTTTTTTAAATTTTTTTTCTTATTACTCTCCTGTATTTATTGTAAGGAAACATGTTGAGAAATTATTCTTTTTTCAACTTGCACTAATACCCCATTTAGGGATCTTTTTGAAATGTTTTTATGAATTTAATGTTAAATTCTTGAAATGAAAGATGATAAAAGACAGCATCATTGACATTTTCTGAAATAACTGTATTCTGCACACTTTGCCTAATGTCATGTGTATGAGAATAAATATGTATACAACTATGTATTGATCTATATACCTTTTCCACGTTAAATTATTTTTTTGAACTACCATTGCGACTATGACTAATTTGTTGCTTTCATTTGTTTCATAATTGACCCTTATAATCTTAGCCTTAAAGTCTTCCCTGCTCTAACACACACTTAACTTTCATCCATTGTTGTTAGATATAATAAGATACAGTGTTTTGTAATAATTGTTGATGTAGGATCAAACAAAATTTGTCAAGAAATAAAATAGGAAAAATAAGATTGTAAATAATTTTTTTTTTTGAGAGAGAGAGAAAAATGAAAGGAAATTATTATGAAAAAAAGTTATTGAAAAAAAAAAAAGTTAAATGTCCATCGCTGCCCCTTTACCACTTTCTCTTGTCAGTTTGCTTGGGCAACAAATGATTCTTCCTTATTTTTTTTCTTCTTGGTTGCTTGCACAATGTTTCTTCAAACTGACAAACTAATGCATATATTTCTATTATATGTTTTGATCGTGGGGAAAAAAGTCATAGTTGTTGTAAATTATTGAATATGTTGCTTTTACTTTCATGCTTTAGGATTGAATATTTACTGAGATATTGGAACTGGTGTTACATCAAATTTAAACCTTATAATATGGTTGAGGAAGTTGTCACAGGAAATATGTGACACAACTCATCATAAATTATACAATGCCTTACTTGAGAATAAAAGTAGTTAAAAGCAGAAAATTATTGTATAAATAAGCAGTATGTATTTATTGCTATGAATCAAATGAAAAGAATACATTTGATACTTGTGTGCGGCTCAAAAGGAGAACCACGTTTACTTATAAAAATATTTCATTACTATAGATTCAATGTGACTTTTCCCCTGCCAATATTTTGACATTTTTAATGTGACTTTAACCCTCTGAACTTAATCAACAGATATTCAAACAGACTCCCTGGTATATGAATAGGCACTTCTATTTTAATGTTTATGTAATACCATGCCATTATAAAAGCTATTAATGGTGTATACTTGATGCATTGCTAATAAATGATAGACATAAATATCTTTGTTTTATTACCTTACTTTGTCTAAAAGCGTTGTATAAAATATCACATTTTACTAACATGTAATGACATGTTTTCAATTGAAAAGTGTTTTAAAATAGTTCTTATTTTGTTATAATTCAAATGTGATGTTTATCATTTTCTCGGTTTAATATCTATGCAGAAACAATCCCTCTTTCAATTTACAAAATGCTTCAGTTTTCATACAAGTTAGCTTGGCTTTGTTTTTATTAAAAACAGGTTGTTTCCTTTGGCATTATTGTTGGGTAAACACTATTTCTGGTTTTATAATGGACAAGTATTTATTGAATTATTCAACATATTGAACTATAACTGAACAATTATTGATTTTAGTGAAGATGAAATTCTATTTCTTTAAATGGATAGAATTCATATCAATATGAGTTTTTAAATAGAACACAATGTCTCTATTCTCAAAATTTAGAAATATCAACATCCCAGTTTAGAAAATTAAGATAGTAGATATATTACAAAAATAATGTGTGCAATGTTGGAAAAAATGACAGCTTAAATCATAATGTACTTGACTTTCCCAACCTAGGATTCTGCAGAGATAGTTAGGTGTTCTCCTGGAAAAATTATATATTTCGTTTTGTTTTTCCAAAGTTCAAATTTCATCATTTGTGCCTCTGAAAAGAAACACAAGGTTCGCATTCAATAGTTACTATTCGTAATTTGCTTATAGATAAGTGGTTGAAATTTTCTCTCCAGGTATTTCTTTTGATCTTGCTATTAGAATTGCAAAGTTCATTAAAATGGTTCTTTACTAACTTCATTATGTTTGCTGAGTTTAATATTTTTTCATATAAAGTTTAAGAAAAACATTAATTTTCTGAAAAGCTATGCTTATGAATATCATTTCAAGGAAACTGACTACCATCTTGAATCTTGTATTATAAATGTTATTTGGTTGAAATAGGTTCTAAAAAAATCAAGTATCTTAAAATGTTTACCAAAGTAAACAAATACAGGACTGACTGCTGTGGGGTCAAACCCCACTCAATCTCTTATTTTGATTGCAACTTTTGTATTATACATATAGTAAATTTAGGACAGAACATATACCATAATTCCTCAAGTATAATCCACGATTTTTTCTGAAAATTTCAAGCTAAGAAATCCAGGTGTGTTTTATGTACAGGAATACAATTGTAAGACATTTTTCCAGGAATGTTCATGAGGTGTAGGCAGTGGTTTGACAGCAACTATTGCCATGATGGTGATCAATAATATAGAAAACTGGAAACGGTAATTTACAATGAAAATAATTTTAATCACATCTTATTCCAGGAATTAAAACAATAAAATTATAAAAACCTTGGCTTTGCTAAAATTACCTTTTCTTATCATTTCTTATGAAAATATGCAAGCAGTTGACACAATGATGAAGAGGAATGGAAATATTTTTTCAAAATGCATACGCATATGCATATAATTACCACACAACATAACACACTAACTTGAAGCAAGGCAAGTACATGACTATTTTATGTTATAATGAATTTCCATTCATTCATTCAACCAACTAGGTTGTTTTGATACAAATAATCCACAAGGGTCTGCTGCAGCATTTTTTTTTTTGTATAAACTTATTTATTTGTATGAAATAAGTCTATGGGTATATGTTTGATAAATTCACGTTAATATCTAAGACTTGTCAATTTAGCTAAGTTGGTAACATCCTCCTGACAATTAGTTGGTCATAAGCTCAAATCATGGTAAGGGAATGTGGATTTTACATATCTGTTTATGCCCGTAATCTTGATGAGGATCGTTCTTGTTGTTATTTTCATTATGGTAGAAAATTAAAGTCAAATCCAGTTCGGGAATTATGTTTTATTAGCTTTACCAGTAATATTCTTATACACATATTTTTTGAGATATGAAAGTTATTTCATTGGATCTTGCTATCTGTATAAAGGTAAGAAAGCTTAGGTTATTCTTTAGTAAATTATCAAATATATCATTTAATATTTTTTTTCAATAATGTTAAAAGTTTGTCCCCGCACAAATGGTTTCTCTTATCTTCTTGAATCGATAACAACATCTAATATATTTTATTTTTTACAGGGGTCTGAGTCCCTTGCATAAACAAATAAATTCTGGGTGAGTAGTGGTGGATTTTCCATTTTATTTTTTTAATACCTTTAGTTTTTAAATCCATTTGTAAACACTCTTTTCTCGTGAATCTTCAAAGATGCTGATCATATAACTGAAAAAAATACTTTTTTTACTAAAGTATATTTTTTTATTTTGTAAATTTTATTTTTTATGTATATTTTTCTGTTTGAAAATCAAACTTCAAACATTTTGCCCCCATATCTACTAGATGAACTAGCATCCAATAATTACATTTTTTAATGAATCTAAAGTTGAAAATATTTCATCTGCATTTCATTTCCTACTTTCATCTCTAAGCATCTAAGAGCATTTTTTGTTTTGTTTATCATCTAATTGTAAACAATTTTTCACCCTTTTTACAGAGTTCAAATACATGAAAAAAACATGCAAACCTACACTGTAGCAAAACCTTATTCATGTGAGGTATGTGGATCTTCATTTTCAACAAAAGGAAGTTCAAAAATACACATGCGGACACATACTGGAGAGAAACCTTTTACTTGTGAAGTGTGTGAATCTTCATTTTCTCAGAAAATAAATTTAAAAAAACACATGCAAACACATACTGGGGAGAAACCATACCCTTGTGATGTATGTGGGTCTGCATTTTCGAGGAAATCACATTTAAAAGGACACATGCGAACACACACTGGAGAAAAACCATATTCTTGTGTATTGTGCGCATCAGCATTTTCTCAAAGTTCACAATTAAAGTTACACATGCAATCACATACTGGCGAGAAACCATATTCTTGTGAGGTATGTGGATCTGCATTTTCACAGAAATCTCATTTAGTAGAACATGTGCGAACACACACTGGAGAAAAACCATATTCATGTGAAATGTGCAACTCAGCATTTTCCCATAGTTCACATTTGAAATTACACATGCAATCACATACTGGGGAGAAACCATATTCTTGTGAAGTATGTGGGTCTGCATTTTCACAGAAATCTCATTTAAAAGAACATGTGCGAACACACACTGGGGAAAAACCATATTCTTGTAAAATATGCAACTCAGCATTTTCTCAAAGTTCATACTTGAAATTACACATGCGAACACACACTGGAGAGAAACCTTATTCTTGTAAGATTTGTGGGTCTGCATTTTCAGTTAATTCAACTTTGAAAGGACATATGCGAACACACACTGGAGAGAAACCATTTACTTGTGAAGTGTGTGGATCTGCATTTTCAATGAAGTCAAATTTAAAATTACACATGCGAACACATACTGGAGAAAAACCATATCCATGTGGAATGTGCTCCTCAGCTTTTTCTCAAAGTATACATTTAAAAAAACACATGGAAACACATGTTGGAGAGGGACCATATACATCTGATGTATGTGCATCAGAATTTCCAGTTCACATTGCAAAGATATAGCGGACACTGTTGCAAAATGTTCAGATCTGAATTTCCAATGAAATAAAGAAATCTTGAATACACATGCCAATAGACACACTGTTGAAACTTGACATTTTCTCAAATTTTACTTTCAAAAAGCACATGAAAGCACACACTGTGAAGTGTGTGGTTCAGAATTTTCAAGAATATACAAACAGGTGAGAATTGACATCTTTATAAAATATGTGGATCAGCATTTTCCAGTGGTTCATTTTTAAAAAAGCACATGCAAACACACTGAGGAGAAACTTATTACTTTTGAAGTGTGTGCATCAGCATTTTGAATGAAATCAAAATTAAAAGTACATATGCAAACACACAGTGGAGTGAAATTTGAAATGTATGAATCAACATTTTCTCATAATTCGTTTTTAAAATTTTGAAACTAGAAAAATTGGTTCCAATTGAACTCAAAAAAAAGGAACATCAGAATGTGTTTGAAAATGTGTTGTTTTTTTTTTTTGTTTTCTCTAAGAAAAGTCATTTTAGGACAAGGTTGTCACTGGCAATGGAATTATTATAAGAATCCTAAATGTGTGATCAATTTGGCGTGTTTTCCAACCTCAATGGGATCTGCTGAGGGGGTTTCTTTGTGTTAGGGAATTTTTCCTCATGAATTGATTTGATTAAAGATAGAAATTATCTTCTTTTTTATTTTCTTTCCTCTTTTCAAAGAAATCAACTGCTGATTTTACTGTACCACACAATATCCTTTTTTTCTGTTTCACATGCAATGCCACAAATGATCACAGAACTGGAATGTAAAGTTCTTTCTCATGAAACACATTCTCCTCCTTTAGACCATCACTTATTTCATTCCAAGCAATGAATTTCCCTAGCATGTCACCTTTAGACCATCACTCACTTTACTCCATGCAACATTTGTCATCAAAAAATTCCATTGATAATTTTTGACTTGTATTTTCTTTCATCCTTATTCTAATTGCTTCTCATCGTGACAACTCAAACTGTCAGTCTATGGCAGTGATTAAACAGCTCTGATCAGAATATAACATAGGCAAGACTCAAACTCATATCTTTCTCTTATCTCAGGAAATTTGCATGTGTATCTTGATTGCTCAACTGACTGAGCTACAAGGGCTCTTCTGGTTGGCAGAAAAGTAAACCTAACCTTGAAACTTATGCTTTATTTTTCTGACCATCAGTGTTTTATTTTGTTTTTACATACATTAGTTGTATTAGTAGTAGTAATATTAATGTGATTCATACTGGTTGACAATTCTCCATCTGATAGAAATAAATAAGGAGCTGACATTTGAATAGAGTATTGAACGTTTCCACATTATTTGCTATTTTGTGGATTGAAAGGACAGAATTTGTTCCTCATTTGGTTAATGTTTTGAGGATCTGCTCTCTAAATTTTGTTTTCCACTTTATATAAACCTATGGACAAAAAAAATCAAAATCACTGCCATGTGTTTTTGTCAATTTCACTTTTGAGATCACGCACACTTCTTTCCTAATTCATATCAGTCTGTTGCTGCAAATATTTGCTTTGACATCTCACTTCACTGACAATATGTTCAATGTGTAATTATATAACACCTCAAAATTATTGTCTCTTAGTATTGGATAGTTTATTTCAACAGAAAGGATAAGTGGTTTAATCAGACCAATTACCTCATCATTGTTTTTAGGCACTAATCAATAGGGAAAACACCTTGACCCCCAAAATGGGATAGTTCATCCCCTTCACTTATGGGTCAAGGGCACAGGTCAGGGGGAGACCATTCCTCAAATTTTCAAGCATAGATACCAAATGTAACATGTATATGAAGGAGCGCATGCCTTCTCAGAGCAAAGTTTGACTTATGAAAATACATCAGACAGCTCATGAAGGTTGGAGAGCACAATAGTCGAAGCATTGGATGTTATTAGTGCAAATCAATAAAAAAAAAATTGATTAAATCACCTTGTTTAAAAAAAATCCGACAAGAAGTGATGATTATACAGTAAACCGTCACCATAACAAATTTCGGCTTAAACAAACTTGGGGATCCATCCAGACTGACTTTGAATTTACCAAACAAGTTTTGATGAATGCAGTGAGCCTGTGGATCAAATAAATCTGTGAAATCTTTTTCAATGATGTGTCCACCATTTGTGGTAAATGTAGCAGGAAGAGGTAGAAGAGCAAGTAGTCTTTCTTTGAGTCAACTGATTTTCATACTTGTAATATATTGCAATATGGTAATATTCTGCAAGTATCTTTTTCAATAAGATTGTAAATGGCCATTTTTAGGTTTTTTATAATACAAAAATGCAGACCTTGGATATTTCATTATGACATTATCAGCAGCTGTTAAAAAAATTGATCAGAATAGTGTTCTGTTATTGATTTCACTTCTTTTGATGACATTACACCTCTTCCTTCCTGTTTCAGTTGTTTAACATAACTGGAACTGATCAACCAACCAAAAAGCATCTAATAGAGATGTGTGGGCGCATCTAAAAACCGTCAATTTTATTTTTTTTATTTAGGTTTTATTTACCACTGATAAATTTTGTGATCCTTTTCAATTTAAGTACATACTTAATGACAGTAAGTTTTTGTACTAAAAAAAGTAACAATTAAGGTTCGGATTAAACTTATTTTTCTGTCTGTTAATTCTTTAATGACAGGCATTCTGATATTTGAATAGCGAATAAGTAATTTTATGTACTTTGTGAAAGTAAAAAGAAGTTAAAATCAGCACTATTGGTTAGTATATCTCTGAATTTTTGAGATAAGGTATTATCATTATTTCTATTATTATTCGGACTATCCTCATCTTGGTTGTTTTTCATACGTTTCGGCCGTTGTACTCTACGGCCTTCATCAGGTATCATCTGGTCAGTGTGGGGAAGTAACAAACCGAACCCTTTATTTTCCCCCGTTGGTTAAATAAAGGGTTTGGTTCGTTACTTCCCCACACCTACTAGATGATACCTGATGAAGGCCGTAGAGTACACTGGCTGAAACGTTGTATGAAAAACAACCAAGATGAGGATTGTCTGAATAATAATAGAAATAGCACTATTGGTGTTGGTAAAAAATCAGTCAAGTTCACACAGTAATTTTCATAGGAAAAACTCTTTTTTTCACCTTTTATATGAATACTACAAGCAAAATTGAAGCTCCATCAAAATAAATGTAGTGAATGTAAAAATGAATTTGAATGATAATTTCTAATCGCTTCATTTTAGTCTTGTAAATAATAGACAAAAAATATTGCTGTTTGAGCCTTCTGTACTCTAAAATTCTAAACATCACTTCTTGTTAAACTCTTAGAATGCATAGAATTCTTTGGAAATTAATCTAAGAACATCCAGTTTGTAATATCTAAAGTCTACTATTGTCTGGGGAGAAGGTCATGACATTGAAGCTAAGCAAATCTTTATTATATATAAATGAAAAGATTTTATTGAACTGAAACATTAGTCATTCGTGTGAGGAGGTAAGGTTGAATGGTTTGATCAAGCAGTGCATGTAGCAAACTATCAAACTTTGTATTTACTGAATGAAGAGCAACCTTGAGATATAATAGATTTCAACAATGACCCCCTTCCCCCAATAAGTTCATTACAGGGAGAGTTTTCCATTTTTTTTTTTTCTCTTTCAAATCCAAGTCGAGTTCTTCCCTTACCGACGTCTTCTAGACTCGTAATTCATGCAGAAATTTGTGTAGGTAGAGTGAAGCTAGTCCAGCTGAAAGACAGAAATAAGCATGAAATATCTTTTAAATCTTGACACATCACCAGAAGGTCACATTTTGACAAGACTCAGTCAAGTATTTTTTATCTAAAAAGGGAAAGCATAATAATGCTTGGGTGACAAGACCCTTGCTCTGCTTGCATATGTTTCACACCTCCAGCACTTTCTATGTCCAAGTTGTGTTCAAAGGTCTGCAGAAGTTGAAGTTGGTTGAAATGTCTACAAGCTGTGCTGAACTGGTCCAGTCACAGGCAAAGTTGTCAACACCCTCATAGATTTAGAGGAAACTCAATAAATAGTTCAACAAATGTAAAATCAATATCCGTACCGCACATAAGTGAAACAATCATAAAATGTGTTATATCATATAGAAACTTATCTGAAATGATTTCCTGTTGTTACACAGTTAATATATCATTCAATTTAGATAATGTATATAAAATGAACAATTAAAGAAAATGGGGCTGCTGCAGGAATTGAACCTGTCACCAATAGGTAGCTGCTTCAATGTAACAATGCACCTACCATTGTGCAAAACAGCCCACCAATAAAGTAAAGGCTGAATAACTGCTTTCAATCCAAATTCTCATTTTGTTTATTCTGTCTTTTTCATCTTTTTCACAATGGTAGGTGCATTGCTATAAAACATTGCTCATTCTGGAATGTTCTTTTGATGTCAGCATTGGAAGTATACAGTTATGAGTGAAGTCTGAGGTGACACCTAGACTCACTGGGTATCTTTGATTGATTGGCTACCAGAAACTCTATCCATTTGGTTATAATTGTTTTGAATTGCCTTCTTCATATGAACTTCAAAAATCTGTTTGCTTTTTGCATTTTAGCAGTTCAAATGAATTTAGCTTATTTAGCAAATATATTTAATGCTTTTACTCAGTCCATTCTTATGGGTCTTCTTGTCAGAGCAAAGGGCACAGTCAATAACCATAACAACTACTGCTGTTTTGCCATGCATCAGTTGAGTGATTGGTTTTAAGATGATATTATAGAGAAATCCATGATAACACAGAAACAATTGTCATAAATCAGATACCAAACTTAATAAGTAAATTATTTTACTACTTATGAAACGGTTTTTGTTTTTTTGTTTTTTCATTGTAAGATGGAAGATGATAGAAACAATGAAAACATTCAATCAAAATATGACCCATTTGAAACAATAACACTTTCCCCAATGATCTTCTGAAGACAAAATACCATCTCCGTAAAATTCCCATGGTTTACTGGTCACAAATTCAGTAAAAGCTCAAATTATGGCTTCTGTACTATTGAACAGTTTTATTATGATTATGAAGTTCACAATATTTGAGAAGATCATGATCCATAGCAGAAATGTTGGAAGGCTTTGTGTCCCTATTCTATAAGCTTAGATGCAGTCAGTTCGGAGGTTTTAGCTTCTTTCATGGAACATTTCATTCAGTTCATGAGGAACCCATTTTTCCAAGGTTCCAACCTTTCATATTTCCTTAGGATGATTTGATATTGCTACTGTTGAAGTTTTCACAGAAAAGTGCTTGGATGGTTGTTATTCAGTCTTTGGCCACAGATGTTAACAATTCTTCATTGTAAAAGGACAGGTTTGGGTCTTCCTTGCAGTGCTGTTCAATACACATTGTAGTAGTGTTCACTCCAAATGCTTTATCAATTTATTGGAACAAATTTAAAATCAATAATTTTTTGGCAGGAATAACCCTAAACCCTGAACCTAAATTCTAACCTTTGACCTAAATCATAATTAAATGTTATTTTATTCTAATTCAATATAAAAAATCATTAGATACATAGATTTTTCGTTCATATTGAATCTGCAAAAAAATGCAATTACATTGGTAAATCTTCCCTTTTTAGCCTTATTTTCTATGAAATAAGAAATTTCATATGAATAAAACCTAAATAGGATTGGTAGGTATTGTAATCTTATACTGTGGAGGAGAGATAATATAGTAGTCCAGTGTAAAAGCGAAAGGTAGTAGTTCAGAAGATGATGTCCTTCAAATGTTGGTGAATTTGCCGCCCCATGCTGACATCACAGAGAGGAGTTGGAGATGAAGGAGGTCGCTAGTTGCCATGACACTTTCAAAGTGTAAACATAATAGCAGTCATGGTGCCTCTGTTTTAAGGAAGAGTACTACGTCATGTTTAGAGAGGAAGAGAGCACACATGTTTAGGAACCAGGTGTACAAAATAGATCTCAACATCAGTGAAATGAAAGCAGTAAGGTTTGGAACAGTGATTAGTCGTAATAAAAAAGGTAAAAGTCTGGTGAGTGAAGAGGCTGGGCTCTAGAGAGACCTTGGCAAGAGAAAAATGACCAGCTGGAAGTCACTGCTTTTATAGGCTGTAGGAAGTGATATATTGTATATTTTGCTAGATTTAAGGGTTTTTTTTCCTAATGCCAGCACTTATTTATTTCCATATCTAATTTAACTGGAAATAGAATAGGGTCACAATACCCTTATTGAGAAAATGATAAAAAATGAAGTAATTGGTGACAGCATCAATTTATCCTTTAGCTATTCATTATAATGCCTCATTAGGGAGAATACTTTGTACTTGAATGTACGTCAAATAGACTTTTTTTTAACAGCAGTTAATAGCATCATTAGGCCAGCCTCTGTTGAGTAGGGGTAGGATTAAACTTTTTTCACCCGGTTTCATATCGCGGGATTAAACTTTTTCACTCGGCTTCTAATCACTCATTGTTGCAGCCAAGCATCCTTTGAGACATCCAAAAATGAAAGAATAATATTACAACTATGAATCTTCATAAAGTCAGTAAACAAATGTGATAAAAGATTAGGAGTTTTATCCTCTGAATTATCAAAAATATTTCTTCCAGAAAAGAAGAAATTCAAAAATAATTCAACACTAGCGAATCTGTTCAAACGATTGTGGCCTCAAATTTTCACTAAAAAATAATTCTTGTCAATCTCTTTTTTCTTTTTTGTTTCCACACTAGTAAAATGTGAATTAAATCATATAATTCCTTTTTTAACTCGCATTTCCATTTATTGAATAAAATTGAGTCAAGTTGTAGAAAAAATCAATACAGGTTTTTACGAATATCATGGAAAATTTGAATATGAAAGCAATGATATAACAATGTTCTGAGGTGTTTATTCCACGATACAAGACCAACCGGTGAATGATACTATGAAAATTGATGTTACTGTTATATAAAATTTCGTAGATATTTTAACAGAAGGGACGAAATTATGCTCTACACCGTGTAACTCTCGCCCTTGTCCAACTATCAGACGACTTATTTTCCATAACAAAATTTTACGCTTTTTCCCTTAGATCATTCCTTTTTTTTGTGTGTGATTCTTTCAAATTTAATTTATTTTTCATGAATTGAGCAAACAATACAGAAATCGTTGAGATTGACTGAAGTGAGTAGGAATTTTGAAAGAAAAAGTAATTGAGCCTACTTTCTCTGCCTAATGTTTTATTTCTCGTCAAAAGGTAAGTTAATCGAATCAATTTAACCAAACTATTTTGAAAAATATTTTTCCGATGTATTTCGATCTGCTTAACCTGAATATGGCTTTCATTTCTTCGAGAATTTTTTCTAATTTGATTAAGTTAGCGAGTCGATTGGCTCTGAAACAGGAATTCGATTTACGAAATATGTTCCACTTTTTCTGACGGCGGATGTTTGATTTTATAAGTAAATATAATGCTAGAGCGGATATAAATTGAGGCCCCAGTTTTGCATTATACATACATTGTAAGTCGACGAAATGATGATCAGAAGATCAAACTACACAGGAATCACTTTCTCCAATTTTGCTCAAGTTTTTGTTAAATATATTCTCAGTTTGATCTGCTCTTGAAAAAATTGACTTAATCTCATCTTCGTTCCTTTCGAATTATTTTCATTGTTTGTCAGGAAAATGAAAAAAAGTTATTTCCAAAATAGAAGTGAGTGATTTGGTTCAAAAGGGAGGTTCAATTTACTTTGTATGACCCCTTACTTTGTGTCCGTTATTCGAACAGTTGATATTAGATTTTATTTAAAAAGTAAATTACTAGCAGACCAGCCAAGAATCGAAAAGTCCCATATATACTATTTGCGGCATTTTAGTCTATTTTAGTGTAGTATATTTTATTGTTTTTGTTGTTATTGTTTTTAAGAAAAAAAAGGAAGATGTGGATAGATGTCATCGCCAAATTACAATTTCAAGTTTATTTTGAAGATCATCATAGTGATCACATGTCAATTAGGGGGTTTTGCATATTCTCGTGAAACCAGCATTCTTTTGATTGAATTTATACAAAAAAATAAGCTTTTAATGATCAGGTATAGCATTGAGAATGACATTAATCATGATTTTTGGTAAAAATTTCCATCTTTTCCATTATGTTCTGAAGGAGTCTCTGAGTGCATTAGATAGGCTTTTGGTTTCCCTTTGTATTCATGAACTACGCCAAGTGGAATAACAAAGATGTGTGGTTAGACTTTTGGTAATGTATCAGTAACTCCAGTAATGATATCATAATCCCTGCCAACCACCCCTGGGAGAGTACTAGGATTTAAGGATAGGGGAAACAGCAAATTCAATGTCTTGAGAAGTGTACATCACAAAACAACAAATAATACCTTAAAATGTTTGTATCAAAGTACTCTATAAATTACTATATTTGTTATGCGAATTTATTTGTTAATTAGGTCATTAACAATCAAAAAGAGAACTTAGATATAAGTGAAAATTTCACATCTTGAGGAAAAAAAATCCACTCAGTGCTTGAAAATCATAGTTTACACATTATTGATGCATGGAATTATTAGAAATGTCTTACTTTTGATACTTATATGGATTTAGGGTCTCTTCTTGTCAAAATTCTGCAGAAATTATATGCTGAAAATTGGCGCAGTGTTAAAACTTATACTTCTTTTACTCCAAATGCAATATGTTCTAATTGTACAGAGTAAGAGCATAAATTTTGGTAATTTGAGCAAACATCATCATAGTTTTTTCCAAGATTTCTGTTTACAGCTTTGTTTAAGTTGGTCAGATTCTGCTAAAAGCAAAGAAATAAGAGCAGCATTGGAAAATAGACTGTGTGTGTTTATTTCTTCAACTGTTCATCTAAGATATAGGTGAGTGTACCATGTAAACAATGTTTCATGCTTGTTCGGCTTTCAAAAGACTTTTCGTGTATATTTAGTGTAGTATAGGATTGGTACTTACTAATTGCAACAACAATATCATTAGCTTAGTTCAAGACCTTATCTTCAACATTGACAGAAAGTATGTTGTGTGAGTGACACACAATGAAATATGAACACATACTCATATACATATGACCTGATACCTACTGGACATTCTTCCATTCAGCAGGAGGCCTCCAGCAGCCCTGACAACAAAACTCACCCACAATGCATAGCTCCTGGCAGTGGACTCTGGTTCCACATGGTACATTTTAATACACACTCACACAGCACACACCACTGATGATGGGAAGAATCCCGAAACATGTATGGACTATTGACTTATAAGGATTAATAAACCTTACCACCAAACACTTCACTCCTGAGTCTGTCTCACTCAAACAAAGATTTTTAGCTGTTTATACACAAACACATCTATTTATATATATATATATATATATATATATATATATATATATATACATACACATGCATGAAATGTTTTGTCTTTTCATATTTGCTCCTCCTGTCTATCTACATAATATCTCCAAGATTTCTGAATAATTTTCATTGAAAGATGGGAGAAAGGTCAGCCACAGGATAAAGAGGAAGTGATTAAATTTTTGCACGATCTTTTGATTTTTGATTGAGAAATATTTTTGTTTTAATATTTTTGACATTCACTTATGTCTATCTACTTGGTATCTCCAAATGTTCTTTACGAATTTCAACAAAATTTTGTGGAAGGGTAGGTGACTTTTTACCCTTACTCCTGACCATAAGCATACAAAAATATAAATGAATGAAAATATATTCCATTTTAATGTATATGTAATGGTATTATTTTGTATAAGTTCTTACCAAAGTGTACATCATGTATTGCAATTCCATCAACCTAAACTGTCATGATAAGTTTTCAGTTTTTGAATTGGTCAGGCTGGCTGGTTGTACATGATACATACGGGCTGTACTAATAGAGTTAGAGAGCTGAAATTTCCAACAATTACTGTTTATTATGTCTTGAAAAAGTTTTTTCTTTTTTTGAAAAATTCAACCCTTCATTAGGTTTTTTGCTGGGGTTTCAATTTGCAATATTAGTTCATGCCAAATACTACCCTTCGTTTATGCCTAGCTGCATTCATGCTTATTATTTTGAAAATTCAGTTTTTGGGGGGATCACTACCCAACAAAAGGCTAGAAAAGTAACTTCTCCATTGATGGCTCCATTTTCCAATTTTTCAATTGATCACTGAGTCCATCTTTCTTTTTTTCATACAACAGAAAATAGATTCAATCAAAACACTATCAATAAGATTTACTTACCTTTAAAGGTGTGTAATTGTTATACTGCTTCTGTGTCTTTCTGTATTTTTATACAAAATAAATTTAGAATATTAGAACTTCTTTCCCTTAGAAATCAATGAATACATTTGATGTATTTTCTTCCTTAGAGCAGTCTGTCTGCTTTGCAAAAGCAGATAAATTATGGGTGAGTACTGACAGATATCCCACTTTTCAATAAAAACCATGTACTCATACAGTCAGAATAGGTTTATCCAGTTTTTGACTCTGGATGGATAGCTCACTATATATATATCATGCATACAGCCTACACCAATAGAGCTAGAGAAAGCTTCTTTTTTTTCTGAAGTACCCTCACTCCAACGGGATTTCAGTGGGTGTTCAACTTGCCTTGTAAATTCATGCTAAATTTGTCCCTTAGTTTGTGTCTAGCAGCATTCACGTTTGTTATTTTTTATTTTTTATTTTGACTTTTCTAGTGATCACTTCCCATTGAAAGGCAAGAAAAATAAGTTATTCATTGGTCTGCCCTTTTTCCAATTTTTTAATTGATCACCTCCATCATGGTATTTTGCCAAAAGACATTGGTCGTATGACAGTTTCTACTGAGTGACTAACCTGACCTGGTGTATTAATTGTTAAATTACTTTCTAAACATTCTTTTCTTGCAAATCTCTGATGTTGCTGATTGCTTGACAGAAAAGCTTCTCCAATAACTGCAAAATATTTTTTCATTTTTACATGTATACTTTCCTGTCAGAAAATTTTTATTGAACATTTTGACTCCATATACACTAAGCAACAACTTTGTGGAAATTCTGAATTTAAATGTACAAACATTGGATGAATCTGTTAGATTTGAAGGCGAAGTTGAAGTCATCTCTTTGGTATTGCATTTGCTACATAAAAATGTCAACCAAAACTGCCACTAAATCTAGAAGTATTCAATTTTCATAAAGCTCTAACTGACTATGTGTCGCATGTATAGGCTGGGCCAATGGAATTAATGGTCAAAAATTTAAACATTTACTCCTTATTATACCGAGAAAAAATATTCTTTGTTGTTTTTGGTTTTTTTCCAGAATTCCCACCAAGGAAGTTTTCAATGGATGGTCTCAATCTACAATGTGAGTTTATGGTAAATGAGTCCCTTGGTTTATAGTGAGTGACTAACCAGACCTGTTTCTCCTTGTAAAAATCTGACAGAATTTCATTTATTTTTGTTTTTATTGATATCTAAGTGTAAACAATTTTTCTCTCTTTTCACAGAATTCAAATTCATAAGCCAACATGCAAACCTGTACTGGAGCAATCATTTGAGGTGTGTGGATCACTATTCTCAGAGAAAACAGATTTGAAAGTACATATTCTGAAACACATTTTGAAATATACACATAAGCATTTAGTTGTATTTGCCACTTAAAAAGACACATGCAAACACATACTAGAGAGAATCAATATTCTTGTGAAGTATGTGGATCAGCATTTGCAAGTATATCATATTTAAAAAGACACATGCTCACACACACTGGAGAGAAACCATTTACTTGTGAAGTGTGTGGATCTGCATTTTCAATGAAATCATATTTGAAGATACACATGCGAACACACACTGGAGAAAAACCATATTCATGTGGAATGTGCACAGCAACATTTTCTCAAAGTTCTCATTTAAAATTACATGTACGATCACATACAGGAGAAAAACCATATTCTTGTGAAGTATGTGGGTCTGCATTTGCAAGAATATCAGCTGTAAAGAGACATATGCGAACTCACACTGGAGAGAAACCTTATTCTTGTAAAACATGTGGATCAGCATTTTCAGATGAATCATACTTGACAAGACACATGCGAACACATACTGGAGAGAAACCATTTATTTGTGAAGTGTGTGGATCTTCATTTTTACAGAAGTCGAATTTAAAAAATCACATGCGTACCCACACTGGAGACAAACCATATTCTTGTGAAGTGTGCAAGTTAGCATTTGCTCATAGTGCATCTTTAAAATTACACATACAATCGCATACTAAAGAGAAACCATATTCTTGTGAACTATGCAGATCTGCATTTGGAAGGATATCAGATTTTAAAATACACATGCGAACGCATACTGGAGAAAAACCATTTACTTGTGAAGTATGTGGATCAGCCTTTTCAATGAAATCAACTTTAAAAAGTCACATACGAACACACACTGGAGAGAAGCCTTATTCTTGTGAAGTATGTGGATCAGCATTTTCAGACAATTCAAACTTGAAAAGCCATATGCGAACACACACTGGAGAGAAACCATTCTCTTGCAAAGTGTGTGAATCTTCATTTTCACAGAAATCAAATTTAAAAAATCACTTACGAACACACACCGGAGACAAACCATATTCTTGTGAAGTATGCAAATCTGCATTCACCCATAGCGCATCTTTGAAATTACATGTGCGATCACATACTGGAGAGAAACCATATTCTTGTGAAGTATGTGGATCTGCATTTGCAAGGATATCAGATTTAAAACTACACATCCTAACACACACTGGAGAGAAACTATTTACATGTGTAGTATGTGGATTAGTATTCTCACAGAAAACAAATTTAAAAGAACACATGCAAACACACACTGGAGAGAAATAATATTCTCTGGAAATACGTACATCAACATTTTCTCATAGTTCACAATTATAGAAACATATGCAGTCACAAACATCTAGACAGTAACTATATTTTTGTAAAATATACAGTTGAGATCAGCCCAATTGTAAAATATATATTAGCTTGTAACGTATAAAATTTAATTTTTATTCAATATATAAATTTCAAAATGCTTGAAAATGTGACTTGTGAGGTAAATGTGGATGAAGCTGCTTCATTTTTGAACTACTTTGGATGATGTCATATGGTTGTTGAAATCTTATAGTCTCCAGAAAATGCTCAAACTGGTGTTCATTTGTTATTTGCCACTGGTGTTGATAATTTTTCATCCTTAAGAAAATGTTTGGGACTCTCTTAAGATTTATTCGTGATAGCCTTATATCCAGACCTGAACCTATTGAAATAACTGTGTTTTTTATCAGTTTTCCTTTGAAGGCAATTGAAAAATAGGGTTCACCATCAAATTATTTCACTGGACTGTGTGTCCAATGTTCCCCTAACTTATAGTAATTAATGTGCCCAAAATCTTATGCTGTGCAATTTTTTTTCCATGACAAAAGTATTGGCAAATTCCTCATGTTGGATTAAAAATCCAACATGAGGAATTTAAAAAAAAATTGGTATTTGTATTTCCGGCCGTAAATCTATTGAAGCTGAACAACTTGCACTGTAGTGGTGTTCACTCTAAATGCTTTGTTATCATTATCAGAAACTTGAGAAGGTTTAAATTGGTTCAACTCGTTATATAAATACCATTGCTCTTAAGTGCACAAAAATCCTACATCAGGTGGTTGTAAGCTAGTTCCAACAAAAGCACTTACACACCCAACCCGGGGGGGGGGGCCACCAAAAATCAAAATCTAACCAATTTTAATTACATTTGATGAAATTTTTGGTGTTGCTCCCCTTTATATGAAACATTAATTTTCACCCTGAAATAACCGTTGAACCACCCTCTAAAACTTTTCAGAAATGGAAATTTGTCAACTTAATAATGTATACTATCAGTAGATTTCAATACGCTGATCCCAATTTTGCTTTTATTTTTTGCAAGGTTGTAAGAGTGCCAACATACATTGCAACTTTGAATATATAGAACTACGATGTTGGGTATAGGGGTAATTTTTTTTATTTGCTTTCAGTCCACAGCTTGCAAGCTTGATAAAAGAAACAAAGCAAATTTTTTGTCAAAATACAGCCAGTTTCTTAATTAATTACTACAAGGTTTTTGCCCAGTTTTAATCAGCAAAGCAATCTGACACTATGTTGATGACCAATTCAATTTTTTCAAACAAAATCTGCAATTCAAAAATTGACTAAAAATAAAGTATTTTTCTTCAGAAGATTGGATCCATTATTATTTAACTGAAGTGTGCCAAAAAATCCACTTTCTGCCCCAAAAAATCTTATGGGAAATCCCTTTTTCAACAAGTAGAAGTTGTAATAAAATAAATGATTAAAGAAAACAGGTATCCCCCATGTTATAGAAGGGATGTATCCCTTGAATATTGACTACATTGCAAAATTCCGTTCCACAAAACCTATTTTCCCATTGATATCCATTATAAACTGGAGATGTTCCCGGAAGAATTTTTCAATCCAAAAAAGCGCTTTTATTTTTGAAAATGAAACATTTATTAACACTTACAGTGCATTGAATGATTTATAATATACAGGGAGTCCTGAGTTATGGACAATTCATACTTACAATCAAACTGCCATAAAGCATGTTTGCAAATTTGCCATTTTTGGCTACATCTTGCAGTCTTCTCCCAATTTAGCCAATAAAAAATCTAATAGCTAATTAAATTCAAGTTTGATAAAAGTAAATGATCCAATTTTGATAATGATTTTTTCTTGAGTCTTTCGTGCTTTGAATAAGTATATTTTCTTCCTTTTTGATATGGATTAGATTTTTGTATTCATTCGTATGTCCAAGGTCTTCACTTATTCTTGATGGATCACCTACTTTGGCAGGCTGCACCACTGAATGAAATTTTCCTTCCTCTCCTTCCTTTCATCTTCTTTTTTTCTTTTCTTCTTCTTTCTCCCTCCCTTTTGGCTCACTCTTTTTTTTTTTTTTTTTCAAGGCAATCAAGAAATAAGATACACCTCCAAAATTTTCCACATGACTTCGTGACTTTTTGATTCACTTGGTATGCATTTTGCTATTGGGTTGTGCTATGTATTAATCTAGGAATAAAAACAATACATTTTATTCATAAAAAGTAGATTGCATAAAAATGAATTATATTTTATTGTTATTTTGAAAACACACTCTTCAAATAATTCATTGAAATAGGAATTTAATGAATCTATTTTTAGAAAGAACCTTGAGTAAGTGATGACTTCTCTGGAATTGTATTAGTTCAAGATATGGGATCTAATAGATGTTCTGCTTCAGAGTGAGAACATAGTCAAAATACTAAGTCGTATAAACTTGTCCAGTAAAAATAATAAGTATACTGTATATGCCTGTTTATTAGTTGTCCCCAAAAATACATGTCTGGTCATTTCGTTGTATGTCATATTCCCGACAGACAGTCAGCCATGCAGCTCATTTTAAGACAGAATACTGTTTTGCTGACTCGGCTTTTCAACAACTGCCATTTCATTGAATACTTTTTTTTTGCACCATTTAGAGGTCAAGAAATTAAACAGAGAAAAAAACTGAATTTTTTCTTGAAAGTTATTTTATTTCACATCACAAAAATATTAGACACTAGTAGGACGATCAAACACATTTTTGCAAATCATCAGAGAGAATATTCAAGGTACATTGACACTCTAAAGTAATAAGAATTGAAGAAAAAGTTCTTGAGTTATTTCTCTACTTTGCTAGAAAGAAATAAGCCCAAGTTTCAGTCTGAAGAAACAAAAAAGAAACTTTCATCAGCAGCACTGCTCCATTGCACTTAAAGAAGCAGGTCCCCTGGTGGACGCTTTCGTGACTGAGGTTGCTTTAGCTTCTACGGTCGCTTAGCAATCGAAGTTGCGTTGGCTGGAGTCATTTTTGGAAAGGGTTACCTAATCTTCCCACGTTAAGCCCAACGTTGTGTCAAATTCCGCTGTGGTGGGACAGTAGATAAATAGATTCCCCGGAGCAGCACTGCTCCATTGCACTTAAAGGTGCAGGTTGCTTTGGTTGCGTTGGCTGGAGCCATTTTTGGACGGATGGTTTCCTATTCTTCCCACATTAAGCTCGACCTTGTCATATTTTGCTGCGGTGGGACAGCAAATAAACAACCCCCCACCCTCACGACCAGCTACTCTTCTACTCTCTTTTTCTTTCTCTCTAAGATCGTTATCGTTTCGCCAACCCATAGGCCGATCCGATCTTAACCACCATCTTCACTCCGGGAAACACGCATAGATAAAACTCCATGTTCTATGTCTTCCATTGTCTGTTCGTCGAGAGTCTAACAGCATCTGAGAATAGCCCCCAAGTCAACTCACTTTCTTGGCAGTAAGGCTCGCACACTGTACCAGGTTTCCACGTATCTGGGAGCTATCCAACCATACAGAATCCACGCGTTAAGACAACTCAAACGCCAGCACTGTCAAGACAAGAAAGCTCCCACCTTTCTCCATCTTTTTTTCTACCTCTGCTCCTAACATTACTTCTCATGATCAATCGTATTAATGTTATCCTTACATGTACCTCATCTTTATTCTTGTATTAAACGTACGTCTCTTGTCTGGCCATAATTCTTGTGTGTTCATTCCTCTTTATTTCAATGCGCGTCCATCTTCATACTTGGCATGCATTCCAATCTCTTCGTACAGCTTCCTTCCCTTCCACAGCTACAGGGCCGGCACACTACACAGTCAACCACAAGGATCCAAAATCCTCGTCTCTCAACAATCATCGCTGTTTGGATTCAGCATAAAAGACTACATCATATAATAGCTTCTAAGCGAAAGGTAGAAATTCTATGCCGAATGGTAGCAATGATGTGTTAATGAGACAGGGGTGACAGAAGTGCTCTGAATCCCTAGAATTTGGAGAAGACCAAGGGATGGTTATGGAGACTGGGCATCAGTGTATATACCTAACTGCCAAGTTGTAGGTGATGTATTTATGATAGCGGTCACGAATACACCGTCATCTCAAACAGAACAAAGAAAGATGGCACATTACCCGGGCTTAGATTGCAAATCCAAGTGAAGAATTGTCCGGTAGAGGAAAAGGCGGGTCGATCAAAAAATCTTATTGCCCAGATGGTCACGGACGATAAACGTCAGAAAGCCATACTTCTAACGTTCTGAGGTGATGAGATAAACGATTATCACAAATAATTATTTTCACCCTCAACAAAACATGGAATTCTAGATTGCATAACGTCAGGGAATGGGGACTGATCAGTTCCAAACTATTACATGCATTACTTCATCGGAAACAAAACAGAATGTTATTCACATGCAAACGAAGTACGTGCAAAAAGTAAATGAATAAAAATAACAAATGTAATGAATAGACCCACACAAATGAACAGTAAATTTGAAACAAAGATAAATACACATGAACAGTATACTTGAAAGAAAAACAAAACAAATGAATAGTAAATTTAATCCAATCTTAATTTTAACGACAAAAAAGCTGATTGGTGGAAAATTCATGCATTCTTTTTTGTATATCTAAATGAAAGGCAATAAACTGCCGACCGTAGAATGCTGGAAATGGGACCATAAGCCTCGTGTGCAGTAGCGAGCAGGAGGGGCTCCGTTTTCGGTAGCTAGGCCTTTTCAGCCAGAATCAATCAACCTAAACAAACACGTCTTTCGTTATCTCCTTCCGCTTCTAACAACATAAAAAACAAAACGCGTTTCGAACCAAGATACAACAGCAATGGTCAATCACAAAAAAACACCTATTTTCACGTCTACACGTCTACCTAGATTATTTTGTGATTCTACAAGTTATATGTATTTTGTAATGAGAAATCGTTTCTCAGCTTCATTTTTGCTTTTCGATTTCATTTCAAGATCAGAAATTACCTTTAGAGGTCTTTTTTGCAGGGTCCAGCAGATGTTATTACATAAACGATACTGAAATTCACCTGTTATTGTCCCCAGTCGAATCGTCCTATGATTCTTTTCTGCTGCAAGACTAAGAAAATGCCAAAGAGGGGAAAAAAAATAAATAAATAAAGGGAAATAATTGAGAATTTAGGATGCGAAATGAGTGACTGCCGTTGGATTTTTTTTAGCCGACCTATTATTTTTTAGAGTTATTTATAATGCAATGCATGAAGGCTTGATAATACGTTGTGTATTTTCAGATAATTCTTTTAGATAATTTCCTAGAGAATTTTGACATTTTTTATTTAATTTTTGGATATAAAAGTAATTCTAATACTATATTTCATTTATCATGTATTATGTATAAATTGCCTGAGAATCTATCGCTTTATGATTAGAGGAGCTAAAAAAATATATAATCTTGATCCCTATAAATGCGTAGTTCTGATGTGAGGCTTGAATTGTAAATTGGTGGATATTTTAAACGAAGCCACGAAATGATCTTCTACACCGTTCAATGACTTCGTTCGTTCCACAAGAGGCAACATATTTTTCCACTACAAAATGTTTTGTTTCTTTGTTTCTTTGAATCGTTCTTTATTTCTGTGATTCTTTCCGATTCAATATTATTATTATGAAGTGAACAAACAATACAGAAATTGTCCAAATTGACTGTAGCGAGTGGGAAATTCGAAGAAGAAAAAAAGTAAATAATTCAATCAAGCCTACCCAACTTCAACCACACTTTCCCCCGCTTCTTTTGTTTTGCTTCATCTTATTTCATATCTGGAAGGTGAGTTGAAGAATCACTTTCTCCAATTGATTTAAAAGAATATTTTTCAGATCAATTTTGATCTGCAATCACTTTCTACAAATTTGGTCATGATTCTGTTTAGTAAAGCAAACCGAATGTTTTTTTTTGGGGGGGGGGGTCACAGGAAAAAACAATTTCTCTGTAGTTTCGTCTGCTTTGATAAAATTGACCAAAACAGACCTTCATTTCTTCGGGGAACTTTTGTCAAGGAAAAAAAGCAGCTTTTAAAGTTGAAGCGACTGACTTGATTCAGAAGTTGGGGTTCGATGTACGTTCGTATATTGAAAGCATGCCTTACATTTTGTCCGTCTCTCCAGAAGAAATGGTCAGATTTAGTTAAAGACATATTTTACTGTAAAACTACACTGGTCTGCTCACCAAAATTTTAAAGCGAATCCCCTTTTTCTTTCTTTTTTCAATGAAAATGTGAAGGCCTAGTAAGATTTATTATTCAGTGTGGTATTGGAACCGGTGCTGTATCAAATGTAACTCTTATGATTGAAGGGAACTAAGTCACAGATCTGCTGATGAATTTTTGGACGTTTGATTTTTTAAAATGCATTGAATCTCTAAATAGGTGGATAAGATGATATTATTATTATCATCATTAATCTATTTTATTCAAGAAAAAAAAACCTTTGCTAATGGTGTGTTTCTTGCTTGTTGTATATTTATTTATTAGAATATTATTTTATTACTACAGTTGAGCATCACGAACTCGAGTTCTACGAGCGTGACTGTCCCAAGTTTCTGAAATTCCCAGGTTTTCGGTATAGCGTAGCTCGTGCCTTCAAAGTTACGTGAATAGCCTAAAATTTAAGAGTACTTTTATATCAACAACATACTCTCGTTTTATTTTATAAATTCTCAATGAAATATCTTCTACAAGCCAGAAATCGACATTCCTGAAATTTAAATCAATGCTACAGATTATTTTTTTTTGCCCTTTATAGATAAAAACCGAACTGCAATAAAACTGAATTTTTTTTTTTTTTTTTTTTTTTTTTAAAGATTTTTTTGTTCTTAAACTAAAGTGTAGTGTACTTTTTGGTAATTGTTTGGAAGCAATTCACTAAGAATCTAGACACTATAAAGTAAAGAATGCAACGGTCACTAAACATTAAAATTTGTCAAGGTAATGCTGACTGGTGGTGACATTCAGGTTCTACACATCAACTGTTGCTGCATGGTAGGGCTGAATAATATGGATAAAAATCATTGTGTCATATTTTTAGGCTTGATGGTATTATATCATGTATCATGGTATGATCGGTTTCAAGTTATAGCAAAAATGCAAACAGAAAAAAATGATTCTTCCCATTTTTTTCATCTTCTTTAGATGTAGCCAACACTGGGGCAGCCACCACTGTTGACATCATCCCTAACTAGCAGATATTGACAATTTAAGAATGATTAAATCTAAATTTAACTTATCCCTGTCTAATGTAACCCACTGAGAGGAGGGAATGGAAATTTGGCTTCATTACAGATGCTGACATAGAACACCTAAATTGATGTGGCTGCTACAGTTGGAGAGGATTCTGGTCAAAAAGTAGCCAACAATGTGTTTATATTAATGTAAATAGTATTGTTTGATTCTATGCCATTTTGGAAAATACATTGATGTACATTGTGGAGTCAATATATATAACCCAGCCTTAGCGCAAGGTCATATTCAGGTTGTGTCAGGTATCATTGGGTTTTATTTATACACTACAATATGAAAAAATGACTCCAGTCTGAATTTGGTGAGAATCAAAAAAAAAATTGGGTACCTGTATACAGACACATGGCAATAGAGAAACACAGAAAAATTAGCAAAATGACACAGAATTATTCAAAACTGATTTCCAATTCTTGAAGATAGCCAGGTTTTTGATGTTACTGGATTTCTGAAGTTTGAGTTTGTGATGCTCAAGTTGAATATGACGCTTTTTTATATTTTTCTTAGATAAAATTTTGATATTTCTTCTGTAAATTTCAACTCTAACCAGGGCTAGTCCGAGGTGCTGGCAACACAGAGACCTAGGGTGCCAAAATTTAAAGGACACTGGTCATAAGTCTGAGAACTGTCAAAATCAGAAAATTCATATTTTGCTGCAATATCTTAAAGTTGAACATTTTTGTTGCTAGAAAAATATGAAAAACCATTGACAAAGATAATTCTAATGATCGATGACAAGCTCATTCATTTTTGATTAATGCATTATAATTTAAACTCTTGATGTTTAGTATCCCTTAGTATATTAAGGTACCTATATATATATATATATATATATATATATATATATATATTCCTAATCATTTATTTTTGCCCTATTCTAGGAGTTGGATTCCTGACAAAATTGCTTGTTGGTCTTAGTCAAAAAAAGTTCATTTGTCAACATCCTTTTTCAAAATTTAAACATTATCATGATTCTTTCTTAAATTGTTTCCTTGAATTGTAATTTTTTTTTCCTAGAATTTCAATTTATTTCCAAATTATTCTTCCAAATTACAAAGATGAAAGTTTCTGATTCATAGTCATATGGCATTGCATTCCTTTTTTTTAAATTTAAATAACACCCTACAAGTCACAAATAATTTATTATCACTGAATGAATATTACTTATTATGACTTGAGGTGATAATTTCAAATCTTTATCATATTTGAGTCATTATAACTCATTTTGATTTTATCAAATAATTTCAACTCTGTATCACCACAAATTGCTGGACCAACCAATTGGGCTACAGATTTTTTTGTTTTTGCTCATCTGTGTTTGTATCTCTCTTGGCACTCCTGGTCATATTTCCAAATGTGCATGAACACCACTAGACATCATTTAAAGAAGATTTTTTGCATTCACAAAAAGGTGCTTTTTGGTGTCTTTATGGTCATTTTTGACCAAGAATGCCCAAAACTTATGCTGGAATTGAATTTTATTTCTCACAGAAGTCTGTCTCCTTTGCAAAAAAAGATAAATTCAGCCAAAGTTATATCTTCTGAATTTCATTGTTATTTCTTTCTCTTTTTAAAGATATGAAATGATTTGATAGGATGTTTGTTTTGTTTTTTTTTGATTCTTGAAGAATTATTTTTTTAACAATTTTTCTCTCTCTCTCCACAGAATAAAATACAAAAACAAACATACAATCCTACACGGAGTAAAACCTCATTCTTGTAAGATGTGTGAAATGTGAAAATCATCATTTACTTGTCGTTCAAAGCTGGAATAACATTCGATCACATACTGGTAAGAAACCATATTCTTGCGATATATGTAGATCAGTACAGATATCACACTTAAACAGACATCTGCAAACTCACTCTCAAGAAAAACCTTATACTTGTAAAATATGTAATTCGGCATTAACTGAGAGTTCAAATTTTATAATTCATATGCAAGAACACACATGAGAGAAACTATATGCTCCTGAAGTGTATGGATCAGATATTTCATTGGAAGGAACTTTAGAAAAAACACATGCAAACACACACCAGAGAGATACTGTTTACTTGTAGAGTGTATGGACCAACATTTTCAATGATATCAACTTTAAAAAATCACAGGCAAACACACCCTGAAAAAAGAACATATCCTTCTGAAATGTGCACCTCAGCATTTACTAATTGTGCATCTTTAAAATTAGACATACAATCGCATACGAGAGAGAAATTGTATTCTTGTGACGTATGTGGGTCTGCATTTGCAAAGATATCAGATTTAGAGAGACATATTCAAACAGAAAATGAAAAGAAACTATTTACATGTGAAATATGTGGATGTGCATTTCCACAGAAAATGAATTTAAAAACACACATGCGAACACACACTGGTGAGAAACCATTTACTTGTAAAGTGTGTGGGTCTTCATTTGCAATAAAATCTGATTTAAATAGACATATTCGAACACACACTGGAGAGAAACCATTTACTTGTGAAGTATGTGGATTTGCATTCTCATTAAAAGGAAATTTAGAAAAACACATGCAAACACACACTGGGAAGAAACCATTTACTTGTGAAGTATGTAGGTCCTCTTTTTCACAGAAATCAACTTTGAAAAATCACATGCGAACGCACACTGGAGAAAAACCATATTCTTGCGAAGTATGTGGATCTGCATTTTCACAGAAAGGACATTTGACAATTCATATGCGAACACACACTGGGGAGAAACCATTTACTTGTGAAGTTTGTGGATCTGTATTTTCAGTGAAAGGATATCTAACAGTACACAGACGAACACACACTGGAGAGAAACCTTTTACTTGTGAAGTGTGTGGAGCTTCATTTTCCAATAAATCAAATTTAAAAGAACACGTGCGAACGCATACTGGAGAGAAACCCTATTCTTGCGAAATGTGTACCTTAACATTTTCTCATATTTCCCAATTGAAAAAGCATATGCAAAAACACACTGGAGAGCAACCATATTCTTGTAAAATATGTTGGTCAGCATTTTCCCATAGTTCACATTTAAAAAAGCACATGCAAACACACTGATGAGAAACTTTATTTTTGAAATTTGTCAATAAGCATTTTCACTAGGATCAAAATTAGAAATACACATGTAAACATTGAGTGAAATATGCAGACCAGCTATTTCTCATATTTCATATCTAAAATTGTGAAGCTATAAAACTTGGTTCTACATGAACTTGAAGAAACGCACATCAGACAGTGCTCAAACTTTTGCCAATAATGCTATTTTCCTGTGTCATACAAAAAGCTTGACCAAGGAAAAGGGCATTTCTGGACAAGATAGTCTGACAATGAATTTATTACAAATATCCAAAATGTGTGAAGTTGAAATATTCTGTTTTCATTGCAGTAAAGTCAATTTCATTTTATTATTTTGTACATTTGTATATTGACATGTGTCTAGTGATTGTTGCTAGAGATAGGGTAATGGCTAAATTCAGGGCAGCCTTCAAAATTCCAACCTGAATGGAATCAAGTGGGGAGTGTGGGAAATCTTTGTGATTATTAGGATTAAAAGAGTAATCATTATCATGAATCGCTTGAATTCTTACGAAGTGTTATGGCAAAATGCTACAATAATGCATTGGAATCGAAGAGACTTTTTTCCAAGTCAAAGCAATTATCTGATGATTTTACTGCATGACATCATCTTTTTGTATAATGCACATGTGATAAAATGATTGTCGAACTTGAATGGGAAGTTCTCATTCAATGCATCCTTCAGACCTGTCACCTTTAGACTATCACTGATTTTACATAGAACAGAAATGATGACTATGATAACCCCTACCAAAGAAATTGGTAAGGTATATGAACTCAGTTGCATCCACTCAGCTGTTCGTCTTTCCACGTGATATCTCTGAAAGTACTCTATGGATTTCAATGAAATTTTGTGGAAAGGTGGACAATAGATTATGAAAGTTGTTCAATTTTAGGGCTGTTTCCTGCACTATTTCTCTCTCTCCATCATAGATATGTCCTAACAACATATCGCCAAAAGTTCTCAATGAATTTCAACTGGATTATGTTGAAGGATGTGCAATTGGGTACCGGAAATTTGATTCAAATTTTGAATAGATTGATGCACAATTAACTCCCTTACATATCTACAAAAGTTCTTGATAGATTTTAATGAAAATGTGTGTAAGGTTGGACAACAGGTTTTAGAAGAAGGGATTCTATTTTGAGGCAGATTCATGTATAATTCTATCATGTTAGGAGGGTATATGCTTTCCGAGTGGTTTCTAGTTTGGGGGGGGGGCATTACCCTTACGGTAGATCTTATGATTTTACACAAACTTATTAAATACTTTTCTATTGATGTGAGACAAAACCATTTTTACAAAAAATTATTTCTAATTTTTGGGAAAAATCAAATAATTTGTCCAATATTTCAAAAGTGGGGAAATGAAAAAAAGACCAGATGTATGTTCTATTTTTCAGCTTTTAATATAAATATTAATGTTATATTGGAGTGAAATCTATCAATCGTCTGTCTACGTATTGGAAAGAAAGAAAAATGTTTATTCTTCTGTGTTTCATGTTATTACATGAATAAACAAACACAAAGGTGCTATTGGTATTGGAATGGACAATGAAATCAGCCATCTGAATTCAAATTTCAGTCAGGTTCACTGCCTACTAATGCCTTTTGAAAAGGCATGAATCCATCTCTTTTACCCCCAACTATGGGTAAATTAGCAGGGCTGATAATAGAACAGTAACTCTGATTGCACACCAAGGAACAGTTTGTCCCCAAATTTGACGTCGGGGCAGCTCTTACAGGCAAGCTGATGCCAAATGTATCAGGTTTCTGTTTCGTTTGGGACTACAATCACCAGGTAATGTTCAAATAAAAATGAATCACCTTAAATTCATCTTCCTTTCGTTCCTCTCAGAATTATAGTCAGTTTGGGGCTAGACAATGCATTCGCCTTCTGAGTCATTTTTGCAGAAAGGGTCTCATATCATATAAATTGTTTGATGCCTTTATATTTCTGTCATTTTTTGGTTTCTGAAAAAACTACCTTAATATATTTTTCTATGTTCTTCCAGATTTGAGTAAATGGTTTAATGGAAGAGGACAATTTTTTTCAGGATTAAAGAAAAAAAAGACATGAAAGTGGTAAAAGTAATATGAAGTAAATAGAATTAAAGACAAGGAGGGAAGATAACTTGAATAGAACTAGAACTTCATGCAAGGTACTGATTGTTGTCCACTGCTTCAATACTGGTTTGTAACCTGTTGAAACATTTTCTCTGAAATAATTACAAGTTTGCATCATGTTTTTCTGTTTCTTATGAACTCAATGAACGATACAGAAATTATGATGATTGAAAAATACTCCAAAAACAACTGAATTTAGGAAACTTCAAACCAAAGAGAGACAGTTATTTCGCCTTGATTTTTGTCTTTTTTTTCTCATTTTTAAGGCAAGAAGAGTAATATTTTAATTAATTCGATTAAGAGTAATAAAATGATATTTTAGATATCTTTTTATCAAGATTTATTTTGTTAAAATACTACTACCCCATCATTAATATGTGGATTTTTGGAACAAAGGTAGTACTTCTTCTATTGAAATATTTCATATTTTGAAGGTAAGTAGAAAAATAGGAATAATGATTGATACTGAATGTATCTAATGAAAACTTACTTTGTTTTGTATCAATAAATACATCTTCATAAGAAATATGAATAATTCAAAACCTTAGATTTGCAGACGACGTTGTCCTTTTCGCAGAGAACCTACACGTACTCCAACTAATGGTAGATGATCTGAACAAAGAAAGCAAAAAAGTCGGCCTACACATGAACTTCAGTAAAGCGAAAATCATGTTGAGAATAAGAGTGTAACTGTCAAGATAGAAAATGTAAAACTCGCAAGGTAGACCACTACATCTACCTAGGACAACGAATCTCCATGAGACCCTCAAAAGAGGAAGAAATCAAGCGAAGAATCACTTTGGGATGGCAAGCCTTTGGCAGAGCAAGCTCAACTTTCAAGAACCAGATGACCCAATAATCCTAAAAAGAAGAGTATACAACCAATGCATTCTCCCAATGGTCACTTATGGAGCTGAAACATAGAACCTAACCAAAAGACAGACCAGCAAGCTGAGAAGTATGCAACATGCGCATGAGAGAATCATGCTCAACCTCACATGGAGAGACCACAAGACAACACAATGTATAAGGGAGAAAACGGGTGTCCGTGACATCATAGAAACTATGAAAAAACTCAAATGGCAATGGGCAGGCCATGTTGCAAGGATGAAAGACAATCGATGGACAGCACGTCTCACAACATGGATCCCCAGAGATCACATAAGAAACCGAGGCCGACAGAACACAAGATGGAGAGATGAACTGGACAGATCCAGGAAATACTGGCTCTGCGACGCCCATGATAGAGAATTGTGGTGAATCCTGGGAAAGGTCTATGTCCAACAACAGACATTAAAAAACTGATGATGATGATGATGATCAATTTAACACCAAAAGTTACAGAGACCCATAAGCTTCTATCTATTACTGAAGGTATGAAGAAAAATATGAATAATAATGAATGATTAATATTCATACAATAAATTTACTCTACAATTACTTTGTTTTTATTTAGACACATCATATTCTTCCCCAGTTCCATTTTAAACATTTTCCATCATTCACAGCATGAAATTTAAATTACTTCTGCTGTCCCATAATTATTTCATCTATGTATACATTTCTTATCAGCAAATGTTGAAATATCTGTGGACTGAGGCAATGCTCAAAACAGTAGCCGAGTATCAAACACTGCTCATCTGAACAAGTCTTCATTCCTCAGAAAGGGGAGACAAGAGGAAACAAAAAAAAGCATCAAAAGATATCAGGGTTCTTTTATTTAAATAGAAAGGTATATTTTTTATGAAAGCATAGATTTTTTCGGTGAAATTTGGGAAAAAAGCTGAAAATGGCCAATTTGAAAACCCTGTTATTATTCTATGCCTCTCCCGAATTTCTCCAGCAATGCATCTTAGCTTTGGTATTAAAATTTTCTTTGCCTCCCTTGCCAACTGAAGAAGAATGTATTTAAGGGGAAAAAAATATACAAAATATATTCACTCCAAGAGGAGTATAGTCTTACTTGAAGATAGTCTTCCTCCCAACTCTGCAGAATTGTTTAGCTGCAGATACAAGCATGAAATTTTGCATGTGGCTCACCATCAGGCTGTTTATTAAGAAATTAATGTTAGTCACTTGAAAATCCAAGATGATGGATATTTTTAAAAATAGCTGCCAATTTGACCTTAATTTGTTTGGGGCCACAAACACATGTTTTTTACTGATGACATTACATACCGTTGTAAAGAGAATTTAGTCATCTTCCCGATAATGTATCTTGTCAATTTGTATCTGCTGTGCAAGAGAAGTTATAGCCAAAAACATAAAGGTAGATATTCAAGCACATACTGATGAAATTCTCTTACCAATATATATGTATACATACATTTGTATGGGAAGATCACACCTAAGAACCATTCAGATAAGGAAAAAAATTGTTGCCGGTTTTCTGTATTTTAAGGGTGGCCGTTTTGAATTTCAAAATTGACAACTGTAAATGTACATTCCCCCCTATTATGACCAGGTCTCTGCGCATGGATTCATCAAAAAATTTAATCACTTCTTCCATAGCTCATTGCCAACACATCAGAATTTCATTGAGAATTTTTAGATATTTTGTGTGGACAGATAGGAGTGGAAAAAGGCTAACATATCTCTCAATTAAGAACAAATTCTTAGATCCGCCTCAAAATTCACTCTCATCAACCTCTGTATGTGTCTCACCATTCCCTAAAATTTCATTGAGAACCTTTAGAGATATCATATGAACAGAAAAGAGCAAATGACCCTGCAGAAATTGAACAGATGAGGCTATGAAACCCAGCTTACTCACCAAAACCCTCTTCAACCAAGTACCACTCTTTTTGGCATTTCAATCACTTCCTGCAAGTGAATGACTGCGGCTCAAAAAGCCTTAAAGAATTCAGTGGTTCCAAGACCTCGGAATTCTATGCTTCTGGAGTAAATGGACTTTTTCCAATCTTTTCAACTGGCCAGAATGAAAATTGTCACAAAACTAATGTTTTATAATCTAAAAAAAAAGTCTTCCATTCATAAAAACATCACCCTGAGAAGATTTTGAAGGCTTTGAATAGGTGAATAAAGTGAATAAATCTATGAATGGAAGAAATTTCATGTAAATCTTTTCATTGCTTCTTTATCAAAACTTTTATTCATAAAAATCAACCATATAACTGACAGCCCTCATCCTGAGTGAGTAAATAATTCTGTGTAAGGGAAGTTGTATCGCAACTTCTATTCAGGCTTGTTAAGAAGTAAAAAAACTAAGCTGATAATAAAAAAGTATTCATGAAAATGATTTATAATACTTCATTGAACGAAATTAAACACAAAATCAAACACCAAGTTAGGTCACACAGATCTGTAACCTTTTTGTAAGGAACTGTTTTCATAGGTATCTGACTTCAATAAATTTTTTAAAAGGTTCAAGGGTTTCAACTTCTTTTCTTAGTCATTTGGACTCCACTTTTGTATTAGTACCCTCAGATATATTGCGGTGGCTGTGGGTCCCATGCGCCACTTCTGACTTACACAAAATTTTATGCTGATCTTAGTGGGAACAACTATCATCATTTACCACACTTCATATGGATTTCCTCCTTGAAGGAATTTTATAATTCTTTCCATAGTTACAATTGATAGCTTTTGTTGGAGCCATATCTCCTTTCAAACTGCTCATTAATGTCTGCAAGTAGTCTTAAATGCAGATTAGTTTGCATATTCAGACTTGTGCCAGTATTTGTTTCAGAAAAGCAAATTACAAATTGATTCTATAATTTTTCCTCCACTTGTCCTGGAAAGAAATATGCCATCAATTTAAATAATCTAATCTAATTTTTTTATGATATTACTCACACAGCCAGAATGTTCAGTTATTGAGCAAAAATTTTGTACCATTTATTTGATGTAAAAAAAAACAAAAAAAACAGGGTGACCATCCTTCAAGTGTATCAATTTCAACTCATAGAATTGTCAAAATAAAAATAAAAATGTATCATAATTCTGAAAAAGAAAGATGAATTGTTAATGTTTTACTGGTTTTATTAAACTATTGTCAAATTTGAGGAGCAATAGAAATTTTCAGTATTCTCTTTATTTTTTGGTGCTTCATTTTACTTGATCCCTGAAGTATTTCGCAAATGTTTGTACAGAGGACATGATACATCACTGAGAGGAGAATTTTATCAATTTTCTAACAATGAATCTTTTCAGTTAGTATCAGTTGTGGAAACAGTATTATAGCCCAAAACATGAAGGTAACAAAAACTAGCTTCAACAATAATGGAAATATTTAATTAAGATATTGTGAAATTGGACTTTCAAATGATGGACCCTCTTAATATTTTATATCCCAAAACACTTTTTTGGCAATTCATCAAATGAAGAAATGAGTGCCCTGATGAAGTCTTCAAACAATCTGATATCATTCACAATTATGATCGGTGAAAGAATAATTAAGGAGAACAAAATTACAGAAAAAAACTAAAAGGCCTACTACAGTTTTCACTTGTTGCCCTGCAAAATATCCTGGGACAGCGGTTGAATTCTGGGTAGGCTTGCAGGAAATACTACAGGGGACCATTGTTGGCCGAACCGTCAGCTATTTGTGGCTGAGTGACAGTCAGACTCATCAATCCACATGGAATATAAAGTTATAAACATACTACCAGATATGACAGTTCTCTATAGCATGGTTGTTGGTATAAGAGTGGAACACCTTAACATTTTCACCTATATTGTTGGCCACTCATCCAGAAACATCTTTCAAATCTGTAAGCTACTTTGGGCGGCATGCTTTACTATAAGCAGATAGTTCAGGCCGAGCACTATTCTACTACATACACCATAAATCCATTTCATGACAGAGGTGACACAATTTGCTCCTATAAAATATATTTGACTTATACAGCAAACCGACTGTAAAAATGAAATGAATGAGACTACGAAATTCCAGTATTCAATGGATGGAACTTTAAAAAAAAATTCTTCCTCTTCCCCTCACAAGCTCAGTTGGAAGGTATCAGAAGGCATTGAGGCATAAAGTTCAAAGGGTTGAGTATTTGAAGTAAATATTTTGTTTTCAAGTACTGAAATTTTACATACCCTGTAAAACTGTAGTTAATTTGGCGTTATCATTTAATCAAATAAACGACTATCTTCCAGACAGGGTATCCATCCTTAATGCAGTTTCTAACAACTGGCCAATTTGTTATGAATGGTCATACATGTGGATTTCACACTTTTTCAGAAATACTGGTTTAGTTGGTATTCTTTCCGCATAGATTTTATTAAACTATATTTTTCTTTTCTAAATTACATGTAAATGTTGTTGTTCATTGCAGTTGATAAAATATTTTTTCTCTTTGGGGAAAGTTTCTTTTCTTAACAGTTTAAGTAAATCAATTAGAATGTAAACCTTCCTACTTTTCTTTCTTCTTTCTCAGTAAAAATAATTATTGATGAAAGACCTTTTGTTTAGAAAACTTTACATGTAAACCCTTTATATATATATATATATATATATATATATATATATATATATATATATATATATATATATTACAAATAGGAATAGTTGAAATGGAAAATAGCATTTTATCAACTTTGACTATGGAAAGATTTTTTATATAGTTAAAATGAATAAATTAGAATGTAATTCTTATTTTTATTAAAAGGAGAATGAAAAGTAAGTATTGATGAAGGACTTTTTGTTCTGAAAACTTTTATTTATTTATTAAACTGAATTTTTAATTCAATATTTCATTTAAAAGAATAAAAAGTATACTCTATTAATTCATTTTTCTTTCATTTTTCAAAAATATTCAGTGAATGAATCCAAATCAAACAAATCTTATTACTTTTTCATTTTATTTATGCATGTCTTCACATTAATGGTCTTTTCTATTTGAAAGTGACCAATGGTCAGACTTCCATGACTACAGATGTGTGAAATTTTTCAACTTATTTGAATTTGATAAAATATTCCTTTACACAAATAAATTATTTTCATAAAGGTATCATCTCATCATAATAGTCGCTATATGATCAGTGATCATGTGGTTCCAAGCTGATTTTCACCTTGGACAATTACACCATGAATGACATGTTGAACAAAACAATTGAATGGATTGAAAGCCTTTCTTTGTTTGTGAATTTGCAGAGTTGTTGCAACCAGCACATGGTTCTACAAGTTCAAGAATTATCAACTAGTGCAGTAAGACAGGTAGGAAATTTAAGTGTGTGAGGCACAAATCATCATTTGGTAAGTCAAGACTGACTTTGCAAAAAATTTGATTAATGTAGTGGTGGGCTACCATTAACTGCATACTAAATGTCATAAGACAGTAAGTTGGTGTTGCAATAGATACTATAGTAAACTGATATCATTTTTATGAGATATTGCGGCTTACTACATCATAGACCATCCATAAGACAGGAGATCCAAATAGACAACTCTTACTTTGTCCACAAGCAATATCAAAGAGGTGCAAATTGCAAAGGATAGTGGGTATTGGGACTCATAGAACAAGATACAAGTAGTTGTGTCATTTTCCTAGCACGCTACAGGTCTGCAGCCAATCTCCTACCAATTATTCAAGACCGTTGTCTTCCAGATACAAGAATAATCACTGATGGATGGCAGGCATACAATGGTCTACAAAACCATTCCATGGTCAAGAACTGTATCTGTTTTATCCAACTATCCACACCAACACCATTGAAGGCAAGTGATCTTGAACAAAAGCTGAGTATAGAAACATAAAATACTAACCAATTCGTTGAAATTCATCACCAGTGTCTAATCCTAATATTTCAAGTATTCTCTCTATCTATCGAGCTTTGGCCTTGGTATTTTTGATCTTTGGAGATGAATCCATCCTTCTTCTTTTTTTTTATATCTCCTGCGTATAAAGCAAAATTTTCTTTCATCTTGAAGAAAAGGGAGAAAGAGATGTGAGAAGATTCACTTTCTAATTTATTCATTTAGACTGTATACAAAAAATTTTTTCTTAAAGAAAAAGAATATTTCATGAAGTTTTAACTGTTCCTGTTTTATATATTTCATTATAAGTACTTTTCTTGAACAAAAATAAAAAGACAAAAACGTTTATGCATAATAGAGAAAAGAAAAATATATTTAAATGAAATCTTGGCCAAAAGAATACCAACAAAACCAGTTTTACTGAAGAAATACATGAAATGTACACAAATGACCATCCATAACAAAATTGAACAATTGTTGAAAATTGCAAAAAAATGAATGCCCAGCCTAGAAGATGGCCAAAAAAAAACAAAACCTTACAGAATGCCTTTGCTTATTTGTTTAAATTCCACTTAGTTTTTAGACAAAGTTTGCTGTCTCATCTCTTAATGCTGTTTCATCTGTTAATGTTGTTTTTTTAATAATCATTACATAGTATTGGGCTTTTCTTAAAAGTCAATGTTATCAGTGGAACATTTCTGAATAGAAAGAAGAGGATTTACTGAGTGGAGATGAATAATTGGGGATTATGATTAAAATTAAAGCTATTTTAGCTAACATGGTTGCATTCTGTAGACTTGCAGAGTCAAGGATATTTACCAAACAGGGAATGATGATAATTGAACCTTGTTTAGAATTATTTCTATGTCCTGTTGATGTGAGACGAACAGATACTGTACTCTGATGTTGAGCCTAAAAAAAAACATGGTCCTGGCCCCAATAAACCCATGAAAAGCTATGCAGAATTGCTAATATAAAAGTATATATCATCAAAAATCTTCAATTTTCATCATAAACCCTAAGTAAGATTCCTTTCAGTTATGATTCATCTCAATTCAGTAAATCCTCTTTTTTTCTTCTTTCCATTCAGTAATTTTTTAGTCAATATCATTGCAAAATAATAACATCAACTTTAAAAAAAATGTAATACCATCTTATACTGAAATTTTTTTTTCTTCCTATCAAAAACAAGAAAAGGCTAAATAGCACTCAGAGTGCTATCTACATTCTGACTTTATGTCTGGTTACCATTAATTTAGGGTAAGAATTTAACAGCAATTTGATCTTAGAAATTAAAACATTTAAACCTTTCTCTCATATAGTCAGTCTTGTATATCTTTTTAGTTGGGTTCCAGATCAGTCAAGTTGTTAGATTTGCACCTTGGCTCGAAGGAGAGACTAATGCCCTCAAAAGTTTGAAAAAAAGAAAAAGCAATAGCATTTTGAAACTTTCCTGGTAATCCATTCCAGACCAACATTTAAATAACCAGTGGGAATTGATATGTTAAGTATATTTGGTTTGTCCCATTCCCAAGGTTAGCGTTTTTATGATGGAAATTTCTAATAAAAATGCACAGCAAGAAAAATGAAATGCAATTTGATCTTTTCTTCTTTTTAGGCTTCCAAACTTTCAAATTATCAATGTTAACTTTTGGTTAGTACTTTTTTATCTTTTTTTAAAGATTGAAATTAAATTTAACGGTAATGTGTGGAATGAAAAGATTTAATACTATATGTTAATGTTCAATGACCCATTAGTGACACGAACACACAAAGCTGCCTTCTTTATTGATACAAATGCATAAAAAGTTCATTCTTTACTTTGTTTAAGCAACAGAGAAAAAATGTCATAACTTTGGTTTCTGGATAGGAAATATTTTAATTCATATGGTCATGTGATGGTTTCTATTGAATGACTCACCAGACCTGTAAGAAAATTTTAGTTACTTCCCTTGAAATTGAAATCCAGTCCTTTCATCAACTGTTCATTTTTACCATAATTCCTGTAAAAGAATGAAAATATTTATCAATGGAAAACAAATCCCAGGATCTGCCCCAAAATTTGATTATTTCTTCCTTAGCCCATAACTCTTTCCTCAACGTCATCGAATTTCATTGGGTTCTTCAGGAGATCTCATGTAGTCAAATGGACAGACACAAGATAATGCATGTATCTCTTCTAATTTCATTGGTTAACGTAATACAGCTTGAATATCCCTAATCTACTATGTCTGGGCAAAGAAGTATATTGGATTTGGGAATTTTTGTACATACATAATGAACACATAGCTGGGAGGTAATTTATAAAAAGTTTCTAATATTTTGTGCATGAATCAAAGTTTGCAATGATGATAGTTGACAACACACTGGAGTCGATGATATAGTGGATTTGTTTTGTCGTAATGTAAAAATAGTTTCATGATTCAAAGTTTGATCAAGCTTTTACTGTAGTCAGAATGAGTTAAATGCCTTGGAAATCTGCATCATCCCTCAGCTTTGAATCATACTACAGTGAGGGCAAGTGTAAAATTTTCCACTTGTGATGTCATGAACCCTTCAAAAAGCTACTGAGTTGGCTGAAATTCAACATGCAACCTTATTTCAACCCCACTAGCGGATTTATGAAGACATTTACTTTCAGTTCATACCTGGAATTACCTCAAAACATCTAGAACTACCTCAAATTATATCTAGGAACAATTTTATTGAATCTCCTTCCAGGCCAAATATTTTCAAAACTATTCTCCCATCTCATAGACATATGGTTTCACTCTAGAATATACAAGTGTCCACTGTAATAAAGTGGGTGTTGAAGTCCAAGAAAACCACGTACTTTACAACCAAGACTTAATAAAAGTTAACCAATATGGAGCTAGATCTTTTTTTGTGTCTACCATTCACTTGCATTATATTACAAACAGTTCAATAACAAACTGTGTTATAATGGGAGAGGCCTGAATTTCCATTTTTGATCTTCTGATGGGAACTCTTTAAAAGGGAAAACCAAACTAGAATAGGGTTGTTTTAAAATATTTTTGCAAGTGCTCTTTTGAACATGATTTCTTTGGAGATACTATTCCACACATTTAACAAGAAAAAGATTTCTGTACTTGCTTCACTTTTGAAGTGCTAATCAACATTTCAGAAGTGCATAGTGACTCTCCAGCATGTGTTTGAAGAAGTGCCTTAAATTTTGAAACCTATTCAAATCCTGACCCACACACTTTGCAAAACTATGATTTCTCTCAAGTATGTATTTGCACGTGTTCCTTTGAAGCTGAGTTGTGAGAAAATACTGATCCACACACACTTTGCATGTGGTTACTTTCCAGTGTGTTTGAATGTTTATTCATATTGTGAACAATGTGATCAACACCCCTTGCAAGAATCAATTTTCTATCCAGTGTGTTTGCACGTGTTTCTTTAAAGATGCATTTTGTGAAAATGCTGACCCACAAACTTTGGATTCAAATGGTTTCTCTCCGGTGTGTCTTCGCAAGTTTGAATTGTCTGAAAAAGCTGATCCACATACCCCACAACAATATGGTCTCTCCCCAGAGTGTGTTTTTAATGTGTATTTCTGTGAAAATGCTGATCCACATACCTCACAAGAGTATGGTTTTTCTCCAGTGTGTATTCGTATGTGTGTTTTCAAATTCATACTATCTTTAAATGCTGATCCACACACCTCACAAGTGTATGGTTCCTCCCCTGTATGTGTCCGCATGTGTAACTTCAAATCTGAATTCCGTGAAAATGCCAATCCGCACAACTTACAGGAATATGGTTTCTCTCCAGTGTGTATTTGTAAGTGCCTCTTAAAATTTGAATTATCAGAAAATGCTGATCCACACACCTCGCAAGAATATGGTTTTTCCCCAGAGTGTGTTTGCATGTGTATTTTCAACCTATATTTCTGTGAAAATGCTGATCAACACACTTCACAAAAATACGTTTTTTCTCCAGTGTGTGTCCACATGTATCTCTTCAAAGATTCATTCCCTGAAAATGCTGACCCACATATTTTGCATGTATATGGTTTCTTTCCAGTTTGTGTTTGCATGTGTATTTCTAAATTTGATTTCTATAAAAATGCCATCCCACACAACTCAATGCTGATCCACACATCTCACAAGAATATGGTTTCTCTCCTGTGTTTTTAAATAGCTATCCAGTAAAAATACTGATCCACACACCTTACAAGAATATGGTTTCTCACCAGTGTGCGTCCGCATGTGTGTCTTGAAATTTGAACCTTGAGAAAATGTTGATTCACACTTCTCACAAGAATAAGGTTTCTCTCCAGTGTGTTTGCTTGTGTAACTTCAATGATTTATTATCTGAAAATGCTTAACCACACACTTCACACATACAAGATTTCTCTCCACTGTGTGTTCACATGTGCATTTTTAAATTCCCATTTTGTGAAAAAGCTGATTCACACTCTACACAAGAATATGGTTTTTCTCAGGTATGTGTTTGCATATGCTCTTTTAATTTTGACTTGTGGAAAAATGTTGAGCCACATATCTCACACATATAAGATTTATCCCCAGTGTGTGTCAGCCTGTGTGTGTGAGTCTTTTATTTTTTAAAATGAATTTTGTAAAGATAGTAATCCGTTTATCTCACATGAATTCGGATTTCCCCCAAGCATGAATCTGCATGTGTCTCTGGAAAGAAACCAAAACTGCAAGGGAATGAATTACAATTTTGCCCTGATTCTGCCCGTATCATTTCTTATTAACACCCTAAAATGCAAATCAATACACTTTACAAGGATATGGTTCCTCTACTGATTTTCATATTCAATAAATGATTAGTTTCTTCACACAATATTTATGGTCATTAGAGGTTCATTTGCTCTTCACTGCAATTGATACCTGTGAATGAAAAAGAGGTATCATTAATGTAATGTAATTATGAATATAATATATACATATAACATTTTCAGCTTTAGAGTTACCTGGAGATCAATTTTAAACATTTTTTAAGTCAGTCATTGAGAAATCCAGCCATTATTTGCCATCAGTCATTCAAAATGGCTGTTCTTTTATACTAATATCAAATGACAGATGGCTGAAAATTATTTTGAATACTCAAAAAATTTAAAAAATGTAACTAACCCATTTTATTTCTGACCTTAGCTTTCATTGTTCAGTCAATAATAGTAAGAAAGTTTCTGACATTATCCTAGTTTCATGGTCCAGTCAATTGCAGAATTTAGCTGAAGAAGAATGTGTAATATCCATTCTTATGTCTACAAAGTTATATCAGTTGCATTTTATAAAACAATAATTTACATACAAAACACAAGATGAATTGATGGCAAAAATTCAAGATAAACCAGCATTTATTCTAATACAATATTTCATGATAGTTAAGGAGTTAAAAATTGGCTAAAAAAGCATGGTAAAACCTAAGAACTTGAAATGGTTTTCAGTGATGACAATGAATAAGATTTATGACAACTTTTTTATCAAACAAAAATAAAATTCACATTGATTCGAAATTCAATAACAAAACAAGTAAAATACAACCATATTTGTTTTAAAGTGAAAACAGAAGGTTAATGCTCGGTTTCATAGATGTGAGAACAGATACTACACTTTGATCTGGATCAAAAGCCAGACCACTGAACAAAGATAATCCAATGTTTGTCATAGTCCACGTGTATGTCAAATCCATTATATCAAAGTTCGTTAAGTTTACTGTAATTCAATAAACTCAGAGGTTAGAAAAAAAAATTCTTATCTAGATTATCTTTAGATATATAGACCAGAACAATTAGTCAACGATGCATCCACCATCCTTATGACCTTATGTGTGATTTCCAATTTCAAATGGATTCTAAATGAATTAGTAGTAGCAGGAGGAGGAAAACACGGTGAAGATGGTTCACTCAAAAATCCGGCTACTAAAAAAAAAAAAAAAAACTATCAGTAAGTTTTATCAATTATTTGTTCTAGATTCTTAGTGTATGGTTATATTCTTTGATATGGGCTATAAATGATTACATATAACATCTTAAGCTATAAAATGGTGTTCAATATACTTTCATTTCTTAAGCTAAAAAACCTTTGACAGAACGAAGAGGGGTTTACCATCTTTATGGTAAGAAAATATGATGAGCACCATTATATAAGACTGATAAAATATATAATTAGTAGAAGTTGACTCCATGGGTACACATATCTAACAGAGAAACAAATTACTTTTATTTCATTCAAACAAGGAAAACAAGGTTTTAATGTCTTTATAAGCAATGTAAGCAAGAGTTTTGCAAATATAAACAAATCACCGGAGCCCCCAACAATGGTCAGCCTGATAAAAAAAAACAAAAATGATTCTTCTCTTTTTGATTGTTCATGTGTGAGTCAACTTGAGGCTGTAGTCATGAAAATTTGCATGAGTGCACCTCTACACACTCAGTGAATATGTCAGGAAACTGTAGTGCAAAACTCACCATGGAGGCTGCCACCAGAGGACCACTGATGGACTACCAGCTGGCTGGGGTCTAAATGATATTGACGCATAAGGAAAAGAGAAAGATTCAAACATAGATCTAAGATCATATGACTGTGTTCAGGGATTCTGAATGGCTAAGCCTTTTTTAACCAATGGAGGAGAGTATTTTCATCACTCCTGATCAATTTTTTAAGAAGGAGTGAACAATGGCTATTACTTGAAACTAATTATTGAAATTATTATTTATTTGTTAGCTTATTTTAATTCATTTTTTGTGGATAATTTGTATCAACACACATCCACATTTTACATTTCATTTGCATTCTGTTGATAAAATGAGAGGAAAGATACATCCATTTTTTTTTTTTTAGATTTTGTTAATGATTCACGAACTAAAATATCAAAATATAAGAAGGTGGGTAACAAATAAGGGCTGCTGCAACAAATGTATTAAGGAACAGATAGGGGCTTTTACAACTGCATTTTATCAAATCTAATCATGAATGATATAATCTAATTTGAGGGTTATTTTCAGTGTTGTTCACAGAATTTCTAGTATTAATTGCAAGAGTATATTCTGTTTAATCTCGTCTTAATAAAAAATAACGTTTAATCCTTTTTTGTTGTTACTTGCAATGCTAACCATAACCATCCAAGTAAATTATATCTTTCATAATCATATTTAATAACATACACTTCCCTGCTTCCATGTATCCTTTAACGTTAGTAGCAGCAGCCCGTTAACGTTATTTGTTACCTCCCTTTGATATGTCTGTTGCGAATCAGTGATAATTGTTGTCTTTTTTCAAATTAAATCAAGAACCTAATCCGGGGAAAATGTAGGACACATTTTTCAAATTTGTTTCTAAATAACGAGGCAAATAAAATGATAGTCGTTCAAATAATGGATAGTCACAATATTATAAATCTATTTGGATGAAATAAATATGAATACACCGATTCCGGTCAATAATTATGTAAAAAAAAGAAAAGAGGGTAGCTGAAGCTTTTTACGATTAAGAATACGGAAGCCTAAAATAGAAATAAAGAAAAAATGGAAAATTGGCGATCTATCGTAAATATTTGTGTTAGCAAATCCATGTACAAATGTAAAAACTATTATGTCCCATAATAGTCGTTGTATTTGCAGATACAAATGTGTATATATAAATGTAATAAAATTTATGGGACAGATTGGCAGTTTGATCGTTGTAAATTATAAACTAAAAACAACTTCTTACCTTGTAGAAATGTATTTGTACTGACAACAGATATCCTCAATCTTCATCAGGGATCATAAGATGGTTGAAAAATTGGGTCTTTGAAAGAATTTTTACGGTTTTCATTCGAATCTGGGATCAAACTTGTGATCGGATGGGAGTGCCGATTAGTTATGTCTACTATGAGGTTGCCAGAGTTGATTTTTCTTGCCAAACCATGTGAAAATGGTCAGATTTGGCCAAATGCCATATTTTTTTGATGAAAGCAATAATTTTTTTCCCCCTTTCAGCAGATCAGATCATTATTACCAACTTTTTCTATGATATTTTTTACATTTTCAATTTCTCAGTTGCTTTTTTTTTCATTGCATTTTTTGTTTTAAATAATTTTTTGAAAATGTTCAAAGTAAATGGAAAAATATCAAAAATTGCCAAAAAAGTAAAATATGGCAAAACCCAAAAGACGAATGCTAGATACTATATAAAAAGGCCATAAAATCTCCGGATGTGTCAAATGTGGCCACAAAATGCTAACCCCAATATCTGTGGTGGTAGCCTCGTTTTAAAAATCATATATCACTTAGTTTAGTCTAGTTACTTTGAGGGGAAATTTTAGTATTAAGATTAAAAAAATATTTCAATTTAAAAGAAATGGATGATATTTTAATATATAGTAAAAAAAATCAGGAAGATTTTTTTCTAGTTCATAGTAATCGAATATTTTTTATTTGTTTACGCAACATTTTACTTAATTTAAAGTAACAAAATAATTTATTTTATCTATAGTAATGAAATAAATACTGATCAATTTGATTTATGAATTGAGTGACATTTTACTTTATTGAATCAACAGTAATTAAAATAGATAATATTTAAATTTCTTCAATCAAAAGTAAGAAATAGATATTTTGATTTTTTAACATAAATCACCTCGAATGCAATCAATGGGACAGTTCTGAATTGGATAGTGATGTTGAGTTTGTCTTCAGGGCCGGTAAAAAAAATATTACCATGCTTTGACATCATCATGGGTAGAGTCTGCCTACGTTCAAATGTCCTGGCCAACTCAATCACGACAGTCAACATACTTTTCGAAACAGTATCGTGTCTGTTGCTCAGCACTACCATCGGGTCTTCTTAGTCCAGAAGCACATCGAAGACCAGATCCAGAATGTTGAGGAGCTGAGAGAGACCAAGAAGGCAAACGTACCAACTCCATGGGTACCCCCAATCGTCGTGGCACCAAAAAGTCTCAAGGCAAAGTCCAAGTTCGTGCAAATATACGCTCAGTAAACAGCGATCCAAAGAGAACGTCACACAACACCAACATTCGACAAACTGAAGGCTATGCTATTATATGATGTAGAGTCTTTTTGTTTGAATCCACACCAGTTTTTGCACGTAGTGTCTATTGTTGGAATCCAAACAGCGATGGATTGTTGAGAGATGAGGATTTTTGATCCTCGTGGGTGATGTGTAGTGCGCCGGCCCTGTAGCTGTGGAAGGGAAGGATGCTGTAGGAAGAGAAGGGAATGGAATGGAATGTGCGCCAAGTATGAAGTTAGACGGACATCGAAATAGAGAGGAATTTACACGTTTAAAAATTATGGTCAGAGAAGAGATGTACGTTTAATACGAGAATAAAGATGAGGTATGTGCACGGGTAACGTTAATACGATCGATCGTGGCTGTTAGGAAAAGAGGAAAGGAAGGCGTAAAATCGTGTAATGAAGAAATCAAAACAATTCTGGACTCAACTGATCCAAAGAAGGAATGGCCATACTTAATTGCAGATAATGCGACTCTGACCTGTGCCAACAAAGAAGACCATATTTAATAAAGCTCAAGCTCACTTATCAGCAAGCATCGAACATTGGGTGCTGAGGACACAGCCATATGACATGACTGTCTAGGTCACAGCAATCCTGTTAACTACCTGAATCACTACCCAATGACCCCACTACTAGCAACCGAGACCAAAAGGTTGCGGTGGAATTTGTGAACTATATTTTCTCCACATCGTCACCCAAAGCAATGACGGATGACGGCGTCGCCATAGAAAGGGTGAAGCGCCTCATACATTCTACTGTAATTTAAGCCATCATCACCAAGTTGCATGCACGATATTGGCAAATCGATGTTCCACATTCTTCCGCTGCAGATCAGGGTTGTAACTGGCACAAATGCCAGTATCATCCTGAAGGGACACAGGATAACTTTTCCAAAAACATCCCACGCATAAATTGTCATGCTTGCGCGCACTGGACACTAAGGGATCGGGAAAACAACCATTCTTCTCCGGTAGAAGTTTCTAGTTCAGGGATATGTAGTTCTCAGTTGAACACACCGTCAAAAACTGTAACATCTCCACACTGACTAACACCAGAGAACCACTCAAAATGTTTTCCATTCCCTCAGCTCCCTGGACAGAAGTCAGTGCCGGCTTTGGACATCTCCCGAACGGAACACATTTCTGTCATCACGAATGAGTGTTCCGGGTACTTGGCACTATCTCGATAAGATGTATTATGTCGCGCCTGGACAAAATATTTGTAAATTTGGCATCCGTGACTCACTCAAGACTGACAACGGTCCACCGACTACAGCATCTACGCTTTACATACCGATTTCAGACACGGAAAAATCATACCCCTGTGGCCCCAAGCCAGGGCTGCGACAGAGTGCTTCATGTGAACAGTGAAGAAATCAATCAAAGCTGAACACATTCAAGGATTGAATTAGAGACAGAAGCTTTACATATTCCTCCTTGGCTACCAAACTACTCCTTACTCCACAACTGGGGTTTCCCAGCTTCAGTCTTATTTGGGCGGAGTCTCAAGAACAGGCTGCCTCATGTAACCAGTTTCACATCAGATAACTCCAACATCAGGCAGTGTGATGCGCGTATTAAGGCCAAAATGAAGCATTATGCTAACAACGGGGCATGCATTAGACCCAGCAACTTCCATGTCGGCAATGCTGTCTTTGTCAAGTCCTCGATCTCCTATCAACTGGCACCACTGATAGTTACATAGAGGAAGGGGTTTATGGTCACTGCCAGACGAAGAAGCAACCTGGTCACAAGGAACAGCATCTAAGAGATCGCTCAGGTTGCTAATCGATATTTATTGATACAAACGACTATATGTTTGTATGATGGACCAAAATTTCTGATAAAGTAATCCCAATAGCAAAACTAGATTCAGCATTTTCATATGAAAGGCCAATAAACATAGCTGATTTACTTAACCATTCAAATGGGCATGCAATTGTGGTTATCATCAGTACAGGAAGAGAGCAAATAACTAGTATACTCGAAGCAAATGGAGACGTGACTACAGACAGGGACCAAATTGTCAAACGTGCCCAGGAATTTCACAAAAGCTCTATTCCACCAAATAAAAGGATGAAGAAAAATTGCAGTTATATCTGACCATAATTGCACAAGTTAAGTTTCCTTCAAGAAATTTGACACTGTTGCAAATAAGTCTCAGGGTAACTAAAAATGGTTTATGATTTTGCTTATATCCATGTATTTAAAAACATTCGCAGTAATTGGATAATTGAAGTTCATTTAGAATTACTGTCTTATTCTGAAGGTAAAGCAATAACAGCAAAATTGGAAATTGTGAAACAACTTTTTGAGCTTGAAAAAACTCAAATTGTTGAGCTATCAAAACTAACAGCAGTAGTGGTTCATCTAAAACCAGTTTTAAGACAGGGAGTTCCTCACCATTTGAATGTATTTTGTGATGTGACTGGAGCTGCAATTAAAACTCCCCCATTGTTGAATGGTGATGATACAGGAGAAACTGGTACTTTTATTGAGGAAGTTTTTCTTTCAAATGTCAGCATGAAAGAAGTTCAGGGAGACGTTCAGAGGAATGATCTTCTTGAAAAAGTTGTATCAGATCTACATGATTAAAATTAGACATTTCTTGCTAATTTAGGGAAAATGGCAAAACAAATAAAGGGGGGGAGCAAGGAAAAAGAATTAGATCATCCACAAAAGACAATGTAGCCATTAAACATTCATACAATGATTGGATTAATTTTTCTAGATATTTACTGAACAGTGGGTTTGATTTTGTTAGTCTGAGGTAAAATCTCCGAGCATAACTTGAAAAACAAATTGCAAGATTGTTTTGTAGGCTATGTTATTCAAAAAGATTAATGTCAAGAGTATGGAGATTTTTTGAAAGAGATAGATCGTGGTGATTTAAAAATTCCACTGAATATCATTGTTCAGTAGACGTTTGTCTATTTTAAAATGTTTAATGGTACCAAATTGAAGGCTTGCAGGAGTTATCAAGAATCTTTATGTTAGTTTCCAAAATGTATCATTTCAATATGAGGAGAGCATGGCAATGTATCGTCAAATATATTTTTCAAGAATTATTGTTTGTTTGAGTCTCCTGAGGCACCAGAAGAACCAGCACTAAAGCTTTTTAAGTTATCTTCCAAGTGTATTCATTAGCCCTATTCAGGAGTACTTTAGTTAAAGTTAATCCGATATTCAACATATGTAGATACCAATCTTTGACTTCTTCACACAGCAGATAATGAATAATCATCCCTAGGATTTTATCCACATTCACTATTTGTTTGTTTCCATCAATCTATTCTACAGGTATGAATCCTTATCAAACCTTCTTTTAATATGACTAACATTTGATCATATTGTTTCATTCCCATTTACATTTTTTTTAAACATCAGATTTATTTTTTCTGAGTCTCATTTCTTTTTCTCAAAATGTTATCTAGCTTTGTTGAGTACTTTTATAAAAGTTGAAATAACTTTCAGATTAAATTATACAAGTTTTCAGTTTTGCTGCTTACTGATCAATGACAATAATAATTGATCAATAATAGCAAATAGACTCATTATTTTTACAGTATCAGGACATAATAATGTATCTACTTTTGTTGAATATGCTGATTTTTTTTCGTGCATTTCAAATTATTCTTTTATGGTGGAGCAAAGGGATCCCTGGAGTGCTCCTCATTTTCATATACCAAGATCTTGAATAAAAACATTCTTTGGAGTGGAATTCTGATAATAATGTCATTAATGAAAGGTTAGGAATAAAATTTCAATATTTTCTTCATCACAGAAAAATCAGAAGAAATTTTCATTATTGATTACAGAAATTTCTCACAATGTTCTGGTCATTATGGCCTAATGCTGTCTGCCTTATACAATAACGTATGGATTATCAATCAACAGGCATGGTTTGTTCATGTCAGTGTTCTATTTCAGTGAATCTCTAAAGAAATAAATTTGCTCAGCTTGGTCTGCGACAAGGCCAGAGATTCTGATGATATCCAGTTAGGATGGAACACACAAACATCCTGCAAAACCAAGTTCACAATTATTACACTACGACTAACAATCAGGATCACTGTTGAACTATCAGCTTTTCAAATGTGGTAAAATAAACATGGTTAGTAGATCTATTGTGTCTTACTTTTGGAAATCACTGGTGTTAAGTTGGTAATTTGGGAAAACAACTCCAACTTGATAGACTATATTAAAAAAAAGGCTAACTCATTAAAAAATTATTTCTTGACAATCACAATCACATGGTTGCTAGGCTTCTTTTAAGGAAGAACCTTTACCCAATGCATTTGTATTCTTATTCTGTTTTTTCTACATATTTTTTTCACTTATGATTGGATAAGGTCAAAAATTTTTGCAGCCTGCGGCATAGTGAAATCTAGCTTTAAGAAAAGGAAATTGATCTAAAAGAATGTTGCATTGAGATAAAACAACACAACAGAATTGTTTACTTTTCCTTAAGACCTCTTTTGAAGAAAGCATAGCAGTAATAATCATTTAATCAGTGCGGTATCCATATCATTTCTAGACTGACTCTTTCAATTAGTGAAAAAGAGAAAAAAAAAACGAATAAAAATAAACAGGGGAGTCTCTAAGTTGACTTTTGGTCTTGAATAATTACAAAAAAAGCTTTTAATGAAAAAACAAAAATACCTTTGGTGTAATATTTAATTTTTCAAAGCGTTGCTACATTACGATTAACCAAATCTCATTATGAAGAAAAAAAGCAAGAATAAAACAAAAATTTTCAAAAATAATTCAATGATTCAAATTTTTTTTTTAAATCACTATAAAATTTTTTATTTAGAATTGTTTTTCCTTTTTACTAAAAAAATCCTAATATACAAGTTGGTGAGAATGAAATAAAAATCTGCAAAAAACAGCAATATTTTACTTTATTTTCAAGTATTTCAACTTCTTGAGTTGGGAATGCTGACGGTCCCTCAGATTTTCTTTTCAAAAGGGTAAACAGCAATTATATTCCCATGGACTTATCTTTTATAAGTGTAAAAATCATGATGGTCCAAAAATTATAAGTGAAATAAATCATCAAATGAATTAAAGCAGGGGTGGAATTTTGGGGGTTTAGAAACACAAAGGAAGAAATTCTTTTCCTGAAATTTAGATGATAGTTTTTTTGATTTTCAAATTTTGGAGGACTTTTAGCAGAACAGGCTGGATCCACCCCTGATTAAGGTTTAACTTTATTTTTTCTTTCCTCTTCTGTTAAAAACAGCCAATATTCAAGTATTACAGTAACCCCCCACCTCCAAAAGTGATAAATTTGAAACTAAACATGCTTTAATTTCAAATTTGAAAAAAGTGATATTCAATAGAGAGAGAAAAAAAAATCAGAGAAATAAGATGGGAAATGGATAAAGTTGGAGAAACAGCTTAATTAGTTGACCTTACATGTAACTAAAAAAACCAAAAATACCACCGTCAATTAAATCCCACAGAAAATAAATCTGCTAATGTGTAAATGTTCAGCATGTGACCAGTACTACAATGTAGGCTTTAATGATGTTGCAGCACTGCCCTGTCAAAAGTGTAACCAATGGTGGTATTATGAGTTACACACATATGTGGCTGCAATCACTGTAGTGATTATGATTTTTTCCACCCCAAAATGTGCTTAAACTTATTGAAATACAAAGTATGTTCCAAGGAACATTGAAAATTCCTTTATGCAAATATGTCCAAATGGTACATTCACTACAACCCACCAATCAAAGTGTAAACCCCGTTCCCAGAATGGGAGGTAGACAAAAAAAATCAATTACTATCTAAGTAAACTATGAAAGTCGAGTAGAACATCTCTCAACTTCTCTAGACCCATTCAAAATCAATATTGGGGGAGAGTTGGAACCATTGTAGATACAAATGTAAGGCAGGTATCAATAGCAGCAATAGTTATGACTACAAATGCAATCTATCTGAAATCAAATTCATACCATACCAAATCCCCTACAAGACCACCAAACCAACCAGGATACAAGCCCTGTAATATTAGACTCAGCCAAATCAAACTCAACAGACAACAACTGTGCATCTGCGACCAGTACATTACATATCAATATGTCTAACAGCTCCATCTTTCAACCAGATAACAACAAACATCACAGAATTGAACTGTACCTCTGCTTAATCAAGGCTATTAAGTAGTGACATTCCTAAATTAGTTCAGCAATATTTTGGAAGATTAGAGGATTATTTCCAAAGGCTGATGAAATAAAATTCCCTTCCTAAGAGATACTTGTAAAAGAAACAATCTAATATTTGTCTTTATTACTGACTCACCTCCATAGTGAAATTTTCAATGCAGACCTAAACATTGACAGATATTATCTGTACTGAACGGACAGAAAAACAAATATCACATGGTGGCATAGCCATTTATATCAAAAGTGAATACATTTGTTCTAGGTAACTATGTCCAACACTTTTTGTGATGAACATACATGATTTGAATCATGTAGTTTGTTTAACAAATCAACCCCCTTGATGTAAAAGCTTTGTAATTACTCCAGTTATAAATCAAGTCAGAGAAACTCTATCCCATCATGTAAATAGCAATAAAATAGTACTAATAATTGATTTGAACTTTCCAACACTAGGGTTGCCAAATAATAATCCAACATCATGCCTCTGATCTATATCCTGGCACAGTGAATTGGGTAATTCAAGTGTAGAAGAACAATACATTGTTGAACATATTACAAAATGTAGCATGGAAGCATACTAGTCACAAAAACCACCCAAATAGTAAGCTAAGATGTTCAAAAAGCAAATACTTCTGAGAATGAAATGTTCTCATTCAACATAGAAGAAAGCATCTAAAAAACCCTTTGTAAATGTCGGGATGGAAATCATTGACTGATAAATATTGAAAACTGAGGGTGACATTAAATTATCTCTCTACAAAGAGCAAAAAAATACAGAAAATGAAGCCATAAAAACATAGCGAGTAGTTCTAAGTACTTTTTCAGTATGCTTGAAAATTCCTAGTAGCAAATGCTGAAATAAGACTTTTTCATGAAAACAAAATAAATATTATAGAAAAACCTAGAAGATATTGCAAATCACCCTTTAAAAATGATATGGCTCAGTTTTCAAAAAACCTGACGCTAACCAGAAAATAACTGATGTAAACACATTTTTCACCTGAAAAAGCTGAGATAAAAATAAATGCTGCCAGTGGTAGTGATTATTTTCCTGCAATATTACTGAGGAACAGCAAAATTGAATTAAATGAACCACTCAACAAGATATACAGAAAATTGTTAGATGAAAGAGTGATAGCAAGTGAAATGAAAGGAGCCATTATCTGTCTTATACACAAAGGTAAAATATTATGAATTACCCCATTGCTTTATCATCTCATCTAATAAAGTGTTTTGAGAAGATAATCCAAAACTCTCTGGTAGAGTTTTTTTAAGAAATAATTTCAGCATGGTTCTGGACAATACAGGTCATGTCCAAATCAAGTGTTGGACCATTATGATTTTATTCTCAATATTCTAGAAATATCCACATATTCCAATGTTATCTATTTAGACTTCAGTAAGGCATTTGATATTGTGGATCATCACCTACATTTACAAATCTACAAATGGACCAAGAATAATAATCTTCAATCAAAATGAATTTGTGCTTCTGCAATATATATTCAAAATCCTCAATCAGCAGGAGGCATTAACTATGAAGCAACTGATGGCAAAGAAATTGAAATAAAGAATCATAAGAGAGACATAGGTATCATAATGTGCTATGATTTGAAATTCTCTGAGCATATCATTACAACAGCTAAAAAGTGCAAAAGTCTCATGGCATTGATTCTTAGAATTTTAAATACTAGATCTGCAAATTGCACATTTACACTATATAGAGAATTGATTTCGCTGAGGCTGGAGTATTGTTCCCAAGAACAAATTAATGAACTCAAGGATATACAGAAAATTTCATACATTAAAGTAAAACATCTTGATTATTGAGAGAGGCTTAAGTACCTGAAACTTTATTCCATTGAATGAAGAAAAGAAAGGTACTTAATCAACATCAGGAAACCCTGGGAGACAGGGCTCAGGATTTTATTGCGAACCCAGTCAAAATCAGATTAAGTGATAGGCAAGGTAGAGATTGTGTTATATTTCCTTTAAAAAGGGAAAAAAAATTCAAAGATATGCTTCAAAGTGATAAATACATCAAAAACATAACTGGCATCAGACTCATTCAAATGAAAGTTTGAAAAGCTCCCATACTCTTCACCTGACGAACTTGCAGTTCAAGGTTATACGGCCGGGAGATGAACTGTCACGAGTAGCTTACCAGACATTATTTTTGATAAAATGAAGGTGTGAATACAACCAATGTTGCATTTTTCAATAGCATAAAAGTGATAAATGTATCAAGAAAAACCATAATTTTCATAAAACTGCAGTACAGAAATTTGTCTCCAGCGTATTCACGCGTGTCCCTCTAAATTTGAACACAGTGGAAAGACTGATCCACACACTCAGTAAAAATTGAGTTTCTCTCCAGTGAGCAAGTGGAATAGCATTTTTACACACCTCATGAAAATATGGATCCTCTCCAGTTGTGTTCGTATGTATCTCTTTGAATTTATGTTATGTGGAAATGCAAAATCAATACAACTTTTATGAATATGTTTTCTCTCTAGTATGTATTTGCATGTGTCTTTTTAAATCTGAATTCCGTGAAAATGCAGATCCACACAATGCGCAAGAATATGGTTTCTCACCAGTGTGTGTTCGCATATGACCTTTCAAATTGGAATTGTCGGAAAATGCTGATCCACACACCTCACAGAAATATGGTTTCTCTCCAGTGTGTCTTTGCATGTGTGTTTTTAAAGTGTATTTCTGTGAAAACGCTGCTCCACACACCTCACAAGAAAAGGGTCTCTCTCCAGTGTGTGTTCTCATGTGTCTCTTTAAAGATTCATTCCCAGAAAATGCTGATCCACACACTTCACATGTATATGGTTTTTCCCCTGTGTGTGTTCGCATGTGTATTATTAAAGATGATTTCTGTGAAAATGCTGACCCACACACTTCACATGAATATGGTTTCTCTCCTGTATGTGTTCGCATGTGTATTTTCAATGTTTTTTTCTCTGAAAATGCTGACCCGCACACTTTGCATGTATATGGTTTCTCTCCAGTATGAGTTCGCATATGTATTTTTAATCTTGATTTCAGAGAAAATGGTGACCCACACACTATGCATGTATAAGGTTTCTCACCAGTGTGTTTTTGTATGTGAATTTGTAAACCTAATTTTTGTGAAAACGCTGACCCACACACTTTGCAAGAATATGGTTTCTCTCCTGAGTGTGTTCGCATGTGTATTTTTAAAATTGATTTCCTTGAAAATGCCGAACAACACACTTCACAAGAATATGGTTTCTCTCCAGTGTGAGTTCGCATATGTGTTTTCAAATGGCTATTCAATAAAAATACTGATCCGCACACTATACATGGATATGGATTTCCTTTCTGATGTGTTAGCATGTGTTTTTTCAATTGTAAATGCCATGAAAATGTAGATCCGCACACTTCACAAGGATATGGTTTCTCTCCCGTGTGTCTTCGCATGTGTATCTTCAAACCTGAATTCCGTGAAAATGCTGATCCGCACTGCTTGCAAAGATATGGTTTCTCTCCCGTATGTGTTCGCATGTGTATCTTTAAATCTGAATTCTGTGAAAATGCTGATTTGCACTGCTTGCAAGGATATGGTTTCTCTCCAGTGTGTGTGTGCATGTGACTCTTCAAATTTGAATTGTCTGAAAATGCTGATCCGCACACCTCACAAGAATATGGTTTCTCTCCAGTGTGTCTTTTCATGTGTGTTTTTAAAGTGTATTTCTGTGAAAATGCTGATCCACACACCTCACAAGAATATGGTCTCTCTCCAGTGTGTGTTCGCATGTGTCTCTTTAAAGATTCATTCACTGAAAATGCTGACCCACATACTTCACATGTGAATGGTTTCTCTCCAGTGTGTGTTCGCATATGTATTTTTAAAGTTGATTTCTTCGATGATGCTAGACCACACACTTCACAAGAATATGGTTTCTGCGTGTGTGTTTGCATGTTGATTTTTATTGATTTTTTTCTGAAAATGTGGACATACACACATTGCATGTATATGGCTTCTCTCTGGTGTGTGTTCTGTTGTGTTCTCTTAATTTTGACTGGTGTAAATTTGAGCCACAGAGCTCACAAGTATAAAATTCATCTCCAGTGAGTGTGTGTCCATGTCCATGGACGTTTTTAGATTTAAATCTTTTGTAAATATCAGCCCATACACTTTGCAATGTTAATGTTACTCTCCAATGTGGGATTGCATCATTGTATTTTTAAAAATTGTAATGATTCATGCAATTAACTTAATCTTGAATCCCCCATATATATATTTGTAATATTTTCAGCTAAACAGTTATCTGGAAATGAAATCTAGCGTGTATTTGCATATGCCTCTTTGAAAAGAAATTAAAACTGCAAGGGAATGAAATTTATCACAGCGTAATATTCTAAATATAATTTTTTATAAACACCCTAAAACCCAAAACAACACATTTCACAAGAATATGGTTTCTTTCCTGATTTCCATATTCCATTTTGAATTAATGATTACAGTTTCTCCAATATTTTTAATGCCATTAGAGAGGTTCATTTGTTTCCATTGCAATTGATATCTGTGAATGAAAAAGAGATATTAATAATGTAATGCAAATATAGAAATAAAGTAAAAGAATACAGAAATTGTATCAAACAAAGAATCCTGATAAACCAATCAAATGCAAGCATTACTTGAAAAATACATGCATTGGATGAAAAGAAAGGAAGTCATTAATATTATGATTTGAATGAATAAAACAAATTGTGTCAACTGAGAAATCCAAATCAAACTAGTTCCATTAGCATTTAAAAAACCCAGGAGTTGCATATAAATTTATGCCATTCTCTTTGAAGTGGTTTTTAGTTCTGATAATGAAAATCCATTTAGAAGCATTATATTTTTGAAAATTATAATGATTCATGCATTCAACTATGCCCTTATTTCCCATATATATATATATATATATATATATAGTTTTACAGTTGCCTGGAAATTAAATCAAGCTAATTTTAGCAATTTCAAAGTTAGTCATTAAAAAATTCAACCACTTTTAACCATTAGCCATTCAAAAATGTCATTCTCTAATACAAACATCAAACAAAAGATAACAAAAGAAATATTTGGAAAGTGAAGAAAATTTAACTTAACCACATCTATTGGGTGAAAGTCCACATAGGTGTTTCTTATTGCTAGAATGCTATTTGGTTTCATCTTGACCATATATAAAAGACCATTTCAGTTAAAAGAAAGTAAAAGACTGATGGAAGTGAGATGGTCTAAGACGTGAATAATTCAGTCAAAGGTTAGTGATTGTAAAATGTTTATGTCGGTAGGAAATCAACTCAAAGTTTTCCTGATCAACTAGTTCTCTCAAAGATGATATTACAAATTGGTTTGCAGTCAGAGATGAAAACAGATTTGATATTCACGTGGGCGAATTCTCAGTAGAAGTGACACAAACAACGAGTCACCTCTGTTATACTTATTGATTTCTCATCATCAAATAGATTTTGGGGGTAATCTATTTAAGTAAGCCCTTAGTTTCAAAAAACTAAATGATGTGTAGTATAAAATAACAACCATATACAATACATCATCATAAAACCCTATATGAAATAACAAACTACATGTAATATGATACAGCCTTAGAATAAAATAAGGCTATATATTAAAATCATAGCTTAAGAGTAGGTGGTGTTTGATCTGCACTGCTTGGGAGCCATGTTAATATAACTGTTTTATTCTTAAATCCCTGAAATGATTACATGATAAACAACTGATGATCCCAACAAGAAAAATCCACAAAAAGTTTAATAATATCCAGTAAAACTCACAGAAAAAATTACATAGATTACATCAACAGATATTGTGAAATAATTGACAGAAATGAGATGAATTATTGAAAAGAATTCTTTTATATAGTTTGTGTTCAAAGCCTGCACAACATAGTAAAGCCATCATACATTTCAAAATAAATTCAGCGCCTTATCGCATGCATAAAATTCAGGTTTGGGCATGACTTCGTTCAGCTGACACTACACTATTTTTGCACCTATTTCCTTTCAACCCTCAAGAAAGAAAAAAAAAGACTCTAAACAGAGAAATTTTAGAGTTAATGTTTATTTGCTTCCTGGTACGGGCTAATTCTACTATCAGAGTTCACGCAAAAATGTTGACCTAGCCAGATTGCAAGTTGCAGCATGCATCATCACTCTGTCTCTCTTTTTCTGACCCTATGTGGATCGCTTCTACTCGTAGAGTCAATGCAAAAATGCTGACCCCAACCAAAGTTGCCACATGTGTTTGATTTTGGATATTATGAGTGTTTTAAGGTCTGTATGTTCGAAGAAAATTCAAATAGGACATCAAAATTTAAATCATGTCTGATTTAAGACTTCACATAGATTCTATTTATATTTCTGACACCGAAAGCTCTGTAAACTAACCGTCCTTATAAATTTGATTCTGGTTCATTAATCATATTTCAATATTAATCTTCGGTTTTGTCTCAAAGTAGAAAGAGGGAAGGCTCAATATATTTGAATTACTATATAAACTATGATCTTATTGTTGGAGCAAATTTGGACTAAAAGATGCTAAATGCTGAAAAATGACAAAAGAAAGAAAATAAAAAGACAAACTTTTTTAATTTTGATTTTTATAGCATTACTACATAGAAATTTCCCTGACTATAGCTCAAGTTTGATATTCACTATCCTAGTATTCATTATTGGAGGGCACATTCTGACAGGGACCCCACTGCTATGGAAGTGGAGATCTGGCTTGAACTAAAGACTGTATGAGGCGCATTTTGATAGGGACACCAGTGCTAGGACAGAGGAAATTTGGCTGGAATTAGAATCGGCAAAAGATGAATTCTGATAGGGGCCCCACAGTTAAGATAATGAAACCATGGCTTGTTCTGAAGGCTGCATAAGGTGCATTCCGATAGGGATGCCATTGCTATGATAGTGAAATTCTGGCATGAAATAAAGGCAACATGAGGTATATTTGGATAGGGACCGCACTATTATGATAATGAAAATCTGGCTTGAACTAAATGCCGCAAAAGGTGAATTCTGATAGGGACTGTACTGCTACAATAGACGGGTCCTAACACTTTTGTAAAAATTTTTTAAATTTTATCTTTCCATTTGATTTCTTCAGTCATTTTTTGACGTTTTTTTTCTTCTCATACAGTTATCTTTCTTTTTTTTACCCAGTGAAGTGAAGTAAAACTGAGTTAATGAATTTGATGAATGTGTTTCATATAGTGAAACTTTCCATCTATCACCAATGTCAAATTTTCCAGAAGGGACCTTAGTGCTATGGCAGCATAGGCAACTGGGAACCCTCCCTATAAGGAGAAATAAGTTTTGATTTGCCCAAATTTTCCAATGGCTCTGCCCCCAGGTATGAAAGTAAAGGTAAATAAGTGATTGCTTTTTTTCCATAAAATTTTTCTCCCCCTCCCATCCCCACTGATCCACTTATTTTCATATCACATTACAGTAAACTTGTGCTGCAGATTTAAATAAAATGTTTGGAAATTTATTTCCCAATGCTAATTCCGCAGAATTCTTTAAATGTCATTATACCCCTTTATTAATTTGATGATTCATTTTACTTACTCCAAACATGTTTTCATTGAATTTTACACCATGTAAAGATAAATCCATAGAGAAATGAATTGTTTACCTTAAAAAAATGCCTCACTCACATTAGAATATTTAAAACAGCTTGGATATTTAGTGAAATATTTTTGGGAGAGACGACTTAGCACGTCTGGTCAATACCGACGCATAAGGAAAATAAAAAGATTAAAAAATGTAACTAAGATTACATGACTGCATTCAGGAATTCTGACTGAATCATTTTTGACCAATGTACAGTGAGTATTTTTGTCACACCTGACCTATTTAGTAATGGGGGTTGAATAACGGCTATCACTTGTTACTAATTCCTATTGAACAACCAAAGGCATCAAAGAAGGGTTTTCTTTTTTTATACATGGAGTTGTTTGTTTGTCCCAGCAATCCTGGCGATACCATCTTCTCAGAAGACTTGAAAATTGGCATCAGTACTCCACTAAATCCCTTCTAAGAATATTTTTTTTATTTTTGGAAGTAGCTTTTTTAAGACCTTATTTTGCTTATTTGTTTTCCAGTGCTTTTAGCCATACCTTTTCATCCACAGACTTGAAAATTGACATCGGTATTCCACTAGGCCTCTTCTAGAATATTTTTTTTTCAAAAACAACTTTTTTGATCTTTTGGGGCCTTATTCTGATGGGTTCATTAATAACATCTAGATTATCCACAACATAGATATTTCTTTACTGTTTTAGATGTTTTCCAGTGTAAAATGCCAGTGATGCCATGATCTGACATGAATTATTTGATCGAGATATTTGTTAGTTTTAATTGATTTTTGTTGATAATTCAAATCACAAAATATCCACAGTTTGCAACATTTCATTTGCATCTTGATAAGAAAATGTGAGAAAAGACATTTTCGTTTTTGTTCGTAAATCAAAATATCAAAATGGGGTGACAAGCAATTGTTTCATGCAGCGTCTGCGACTACCATATTAAGGAACAAATGAAGACGGAAAACTCAACCATTTAAAACTGTATTACATCAAATTTAATTATAAAAGATATAATTAGTTTTAGGGTTGTTCAGTAAATTTCTATCATCAGTCATTAGTGTATATTCCTTTTAATCTTATAATTATGAAAAACAAATCTTATCGTTTTTCATTATTACTTGCAACACCAAATTCAAAATTGACCCTAATCCTAAATTCTATCTTTCATAATTTAATTTAATAAAATACAGTTATAAATGGTAAAGTCTCCAGCTTCCATCAATTCCTCAATATCTTGGTAGCAGAAGCAGCTTGAGTCATCATTACTTATTACATCCCTATGATATTTTAATTTGCAAATCAGTGACAAACATTTGCAACTTTCATTTCTCATTAAATCGGAACACAATTCTTGGAAGGCGTTATAAAATCTTTGAAAATCCATCTCAGAAGAATGAGGCAGTCGAAAATTCCATGATATATAGTTGTGCAAATAATGAACGGTGCCATAATTATTTAAATGAATCCACAGACTTTGATCCATAAAATTCTTTAAAATAGTAGTCTAGATCCCCCCCCCTCTTGAATTTGAAATACGGAAGCCTAAAATAAAAGTAAAAAACAAAAACAAACGGAAGACTGGCAACCTTTCGTAAACAGGCCGGAAATAGACTAAAATACCTGTCTTCATACACCTGTACTTATAAGGGTAAAATTAAATTTTACGGTCGAGATTACACCATTTTTTGTACATATATTACAAAATATAATGAATTATTGGATTAAATCAACTATTAGGGAAACGATTGAATTAAATATCATATTAGAGCGGGAACAGCTTAGAATGTATTCATCATACTAGAAAAATACATGGTACGATGCCATAGTAAGCCAGTTTGTTACAAATATTTCATGTTTTGCTATAACAAACTAATTTGGGCTAACGGGTGGTGGTTAAAACAAAAAGTTTTTTTTTTTATCTGATGGTTGTCCCTTGTTTGACAAGTTAGAAATCGTTTGGGGGCAGTTCGGTTGACCCTCGTTCTATTTCAACCTTAATCGTTCAATGAATAATATGAAAATTTAAGGAAGTACACTAGTTTCCTGGTTCAGCTTATTGGCGGAATTTAGTTCAAGATCACAGTGTACTATCTGTTCTTCACACGCGTTGACAAAGCATAAGTACCGGTTTTCAACGTTAGTTATACCTAAATCGTTTTCGTCGTTAATTTTAATTCAAATTATTTTTTTTCAATTGATTAAAAATATACGAGTTGAATTATGGTAGTAATCTAACTATTCTCTTTAATGTTTTAAAACAATAATTTATGTACGAAAAGTTTATTTACAAAATACAATATATTTGCACAATGTAAAACATTAAGTATGGCACAGATTGGCAGTTGATCGTTGAAAACTAAAAACAACTTCCTACCTGGCAGAAATGTATTGGTGCAGACCACATATATCCTTGATCTTCATCGGTGATCATACGATGGTAGAAAGAGGAGCCTTTTAGGCATTATAGAGCCGTCTTTCGATTCTAGGATAAAAACTCATCACCGAACACGGAGTGTTGATTAGTTATGTCTGGTGCAGATTAGCCGGCTTGTTGGAGACGTTTCTGGTCAAAAACTAGCGAAAAATGGTCAAATATGACCAAATGCCACATTTCTTGATTAAAAAAATGATTATTTTATCGTTTTCATCAAATGAAATTTTGTGAATCATTATCACGAAGCTTTTTTAAAGCATTATTACCTTCTTAATTTTTTCGGTTATTTTTGTATGCACGTGACTGAAAGTTGTTGGATTTTTTTCAATTTCCAATGTATAGCCAACTTTATAGCCTGAGAATGGCCAGATTATCTGTTGCTTCTCTTATCTTACTTTGCTTGGAAAGTCATAAGATGGCTCATGAAGGTTGATGTTTTGAATTCAATAATGCTCATCCTTAGTCTTATAATAATATTGACATTAGATCAATATGGGTAATTCTTTTGATGATTAGAAATAGAGGTAAAAAGAATAAAACAGACCTTCTTTCATTGCGTTATTCATTTTCATTATTGTCTCAATGAATGTTAAGTGCACTCGAAAAAAATCACATGAAGGCTCCAATAATTATTTACGTTTAAATTTTTTTTGAAAAATATATTATTCAAAAGATCATAATAATCACACTTTTATTTTCAAAATTCATAGAAGCTTTTGTATAAATTTGGGGGTGTACTAATCGATCCGTACACTCAGAAAATCATAGGAAGGCAGTATATGTAGTATCGAGCGTATTTACTATTCCTTCCGTAATATACTTAGGCATATAAAAATCAAAGACTGGAAGCATTCAACGTTCGTTAAGATATATATACATATTCAATATATCTATTTTTAGATGATATATGTACGAATAAATTCAAACATCTGAAGACTTCATTGTTCAATGTTTTTGAGCTATACAGTTCGCTGAAAGTGGCAAGAACTGAAAAAATCCAACCATTTTTAACATCCAAAGGTTGCAAAGGGAAGCTACTCCACTTGACATTCACGGTGAACTCGAGTTACCATCAAATAGTCTAAATTCGGCCATAAAATGTTGAAGATGGCAAACTTTTCATCTGAGATGGTAGCCTAATTTTGGAAATTAAATATCAATTTGTTTAGTCTAATACCTAAGCATTCTTTTCGAAGGCGATTACAATAATAAAAAACAAACAAAACAATATTTAATTTTTGAAATTCATAATTACTTATACAATTAGGAGCATTCTATTTTATCCTATTTATAATAATGAAATTTTTTGTTTTATTTATTCTGTAGTAATGAAATAAGTAAAAAAGGTAAGAAGAAAGTCAAAGGGAGATTTCACATTTGATTTATTTAATTTATGTATATTGATAGAAGTGATATTCCTTAAGAAATAATCAACAATATAATGTAATGATTTATGCAATTTTAAAGTAACAAAATTGTTAAAACTTCCAGGAAAGGAATTTTTTTTATTCTTTGAAATATTATTTATTCTATAGCTAAAAATAATCCATCATCATTCAGGGGGCTGGGGCTTAGATCAACACACACACCTTAAAAATCTAGGATCACTTGTTGGTTATTATCAGTTTAATCTTGTTAAACAAAATTGAAGCAGAGTTAATCTGCCAAATATTTCAGGATAACCAACATGTCAAATAAATCTGACAAAAAGAGACCATTCTTTGTACTTTGAACTAATGAATACTTTTTAAATTAGCATCAAACTAAATATTGATAGGATATGTTAATTTTTCTCCTGAAATTGAACACTTTCCCAATAGAAATGCCACTTTCATAAGCAAAAGGATAGCCCTTGGGTAACTGGAGTATTGTACCAGATTCTTACTTGTATCAGGAATATTGGACGTAGTTTACTTTTCGCCTCCTGACATTGACCACTGGTGGCATTTCTATTGAGAAAGAGTTGGACCGGTCAATTTTGAAGTGCAAAAAGTAAACTAAATCCGAAATATTATAAAGTATGGAGAGGAATCTTGATCAGAAGGATAGGCAAGTAAACTGACTGTGGGGGACTGGATGCACTGAGAAGGCAATACACATGAAGGAAGGTTCCCAGGATGTAAATCAGTTGCTTGCAAAATGGAGCCAAAAGGATAAATCCATATGCAGCGACCATTGTCAATTGATGCAAAAAGGTTTATAGAAAATGGATTTCTATTGGTTATAAATATTGGAAAAATTATTACAGCAGCTGATCATTGGAAAAGCACAAATATTTTCACTGTCATCTTTATACTTTATATATATTAAACAATGAGCACCATTTTGATACAATCATACTCAGCCCTAGGGTTCCTAGCATCTCAGACAAGCTGAACCTAGGCACCCCTTAGATTATTGTATCATAAAACAAAAAATTCTTATGCACCCCTACCTCAACTAAGATACTTGTGAGATTGCTTTTGATCAAGTGAATTTACTTTGCAAATTGTTAGAGACTGTTAACATATGTTTCTTCATTTTTTAAGTGGATCTGGCAGGGAAAAAGCTGCACCAATGGAGCAATAGGGCTTAAAATTCAAACATTTCTTCTTTGATATGTCTATAAAGAACTTATTTTTTGAAAATCCCTTACCCCTGTAAATAGGTTTTTAGTTAGGGGTTCAGTTAACAATCTAAGTTTACACCATATTGGTCCTTTAGTTTGTGTCTAGCAGCATTTAGGCCTGTTTTTTTTTAATTTGGTGATCATCAATCAACAAAAGGTGACAGAACTTATACATTGATCATCCCCAATACAGCATACTGCTATAAGGTTGGTCGCGTGACAATTCTTTCCATAGACTAAGCAAACCTGTTTCTCTCAGTGTCACCACATCAAAAAGTACTCAAGTGTTAGATATTCCTAAAAGATCTGACTCAACATTAGGGAATTTCCTTAAGTTCACTGATTTTATTGTGTTCAACTAATTAATTTTCCTATTTGTATCTGGAAAGTCCAACTGTCTTAGATACAGGTGTCCTGAGATGCTGTATGTCTAATTGATATCTTGCGTGGGTTCTGACTGTACTTATTCTATGACAGTTAACAAGAATCAGCATAAAACTAACAAGCGATTCTATGCAACCTTCAACAACTGAAGCTCTAACAAAGGCTAACTTTTTTCCATAGAATTCAAGAATGTTATCAGATCTTATCTTATGTTGTTTCCCTCCTACACAACTTGGAAAGTGGCCAAAGATTCCAAATGTACAAAGAAGATGCCCATTTTCAGAACTTCTCAAAAATGCAAGATAAAGCACTCATAGTTTTTTCCTGTCATGTAAAACATAGTAGGTCATTTGTATGCAGTGACCATATTCATTAGTTATAGGAGTTTCAGAACGTTCGTTTGAAATGTGCTTGATTTTCAGGTGTCCTAAAAATTGCCTATTTTCATGTTGTCATTCGAGCATGTGGATAAATAACCAACACTCATATTTTTACCATGTATTCTCATATATCTGAAGATGACCTGACAAAAGTTTAGTGCTTGTTGCTGAGCTTCTTTGAAGAGTAATGATTTTTCAATGGCTTGCAGGAATGGGGGGGGGGGGAGATTATTGAAGAGTTCCTTGCTTGAAAAACAATGTCAGTTCTTGGCCTGACCCACTTCCCAAAACCTGAGTATTATTTTGATACTGTAGCTGGAAAGTGTGTTCTTCTAAATTGTAAAGTGCAAATTTGCAGAATATTTGTGCTAATCTAAAATGATTTATTTAGGTCATTCCCTTTTCAGCACCAAGAGCTCAACATTTAAAAAATTATGACTCCAGAATGAAGTTCAGCAATATAACCAAATTTTTGTCAGATACATTTGATTTAGGTGAAATAATCGGTTTTTATTTTAAACATCTATTTTTACAAGTTTCCTTCAAAATACCAACATAAAACAAATGAAGAAAATCAAAACTTTTTTTTTCTTTTCATAGTGATCACAAAGAAGGAGAAAAAATATTTTTATACGGTTCAAAAATTGGTAATGGTTATTATTAGATGGTAAATTAGTCCTTTTCCCAATCCAAGTATGAAATATTTCATACTGATTTCTAAGAGACAAAGAATAAAAAAGTTCTGAAAATGAGCAGTCATGGCCAATACATTCTGTATGAAAATAAAGAATAACATAATTCAAAAGAATACCGTTTTGTTATTTTTGCATGTATATGGTTTGTCTCTAGTATGAGTTTCCATATCAGCTTTTTAGAATAAATGCAAACGCTTTCTTATCAGAAATTTACGTACTGGACAAGAATATGGTTGCTCTTTAACAAGCTTGCAAGGGATTTATAAACATGAACACTTTGAAAATATAAATTCACAGACTTTACAACATATTGATTGAAATGCTGATTTACACATTTCAGAAGTTTATGATGGCTCTCCAGTGTGTGTCCACATATACTTTTTGAATTGTGAACTCGGTGAAAATTCTGATTACGCCGCTTTTCAAACTATGATTTTACTCCAATGTGTTCGCAAGTCTCTTTAAAAATGTTATTAGTTGATATACTGATCCACTCACTTGAATTTATTTTCTCTCCAGTGTGTGTTTGTATTTGGACTTTTAGGTAAGAGTACTGTGAAATGCTGATACATATGCCCCCAAAACATATGGTTTTTCTCCAGAGGGGGTTTCCAAATTTTAATTCTGTGAAAGGCCTACCTATACACCTCATGAGAATATAGTTTCTCACTATTAGAATTTGTGTACGTATTTATAACTGTGGATGCTATGAAAATGCTGATCTAATCATTACAAGAATATGGTTTCTCTCCAGTATGCATGAGCTTGTTTGAAGCTATAAAAATGCTGATTGAATATGGTCTCTCTCCAGCGTGTTCTTCAAGCTGAATACGGAAAAAACATGATGATCCACACACCTCACAAGAATAAAGTTTCTCACTACTGTATTCGCATATGTAACAAAGAACCAAATACTACACTGGGTCTCCAGTATGTGTTCGCATATATCTAACTAAATTTGTCTTCAGTGAAAAAGAAGAGCTACACACTTCATAGGTATATGGTTTCTCTCCAGTCTGTGTATGCATATGCTCCACCAAATTTTTCTTCAGTGAAAAAGAAGAGCCACACACTTCACCGGTATATAGTTTCTCTCTGGTGTGCGTACGCTTATGTTTCATTAAATTTGACTTCTGTGAAAAAAAAGAGCCACACGCTTCACAAGAATATGGTTTTTCTCCAGTGTGCATTTGTAAGTGATTTTTTAAAGATGTATACTTAGGAAATGCTGAACCACATACTTCACAAGGATATGGTTTCTCTCCAGTATGTATTTGCATATGTGACATCAAATCTTACTTTTGTGAAAAAGATGAGCCACACACTACTCAAAAATGTGGTTTCTTCCGAGTGTGTGTACGCACATGAACCACCAAATTTGACTTCTGTGAAAAGGAAGAGCCACATACTTTGCAAGAATATGGTTTCTCACCAGTGTGTGTCTTTATGTGATTTTTTAAAGATGTATACTTAGAAAATGCTGAACCACATACTTCACAAAATTATGGTTTCTCTCCAGTATGTGTTTGCATATGTCTCAACAAATTTGTCTTCAGTGAAAAAGAAGAGCTTCACACTTCACAAGAATACGGTTTCTCTCTGGTGTGTGTATGCATATGTTTGACCAAAGTTGATTCCTGAGAGATTTCACAAAAATATGGTTTTTCACCAGTGTGGGTACGCATATGTTTCACCAAATTTGTCTTAAGTGAAAAAGAAGAGTCATACACTTCACATGAATATGGTTTCTCTCCAGTGTGTCTACATATGTGTTTTACCAGAGATAACTCCTGGGAATAAGAAGAGACACACACTTCACAAGAATATGGTTTCTCTCCAGTGTGTGTTTTCAAGTGATTTTTTAAGATATATTCTTCAAAAATGCTAAACCACATACTTCACAGAAATATGGTTTCTCTCCAATGTGCATGTGTTCCTTTAAAAAAGAATGCTAAGAAAATGGTGATCCACAGACCTCACAAATATCTGGTTTCCTTTCAGAATGTGTTTGCATCAGCATTTTCAAAGATGAATTCAGTGAAAATGCTGATCTCAGCAGAGTATGTGCCACCAAATCAGACTTATGTGAAAAGGAAGAGCCACACACTTAACAAGGATATGGTTTCTTTGCAAGTTGTGATTTTTTGAAAATGTATACTTGGGAAATGAAGGATACATTTACATATGCCTCATCAAATTTGTCTCAAGTGAAAAAGGAAAAGCTACTCACTTTACAAAAATATGTTGTTTTTTCCAGTGTGTATATGCTTATATTTCACCAAATACGACTTCTAGAAAAAAAGAAGAGCCACTCATCTCACAAGAATATGCTATCTCTCCAGTGAGTATTTGTATGTGATTGTTCAAAGATCTATTTTTGAAGAAGTATGAAAATACAGATCAACAGACTTCACAAGTATATGGTTCCTCCAAGAGTATGTTTATGTTTTTGAAGAAGAATTCAGTGAAAAATCTCGATCCACATACCTCACAAGAATAAGGTCTCTTCATTGTTTGTGTGCACATGTTCTTGTAACTTTGACTGCTGTAAAAATGCTGAGCCCCATACCTCGCACATGGAAGATTTTTCTCATGTGCTTGTACATTTTTCAAGAATGCCAGTCCATTCACTTTGAAATGATAATGTTACTCTCCAATGTGGAATTTTTGGAGCTGAATTCAGTGGAAATGAAGATCAACACATCTCACACACATATGATTCTGCAAAAACATATATGTGCATATGCATTTTATGCATTTTTGAAAAAAAGAAAGTTTATGGGATCAAAATTACATAGAAATATAGTTAAATTTTAGTATGATTTTGTAATCATGATTCCTTATAAACACCCCAAAATACAAATCAACACATGTTGCTTTGGTTTCTTGTCTGCTCCTTGTATCTAACATTGAATTAATGATTACAGTTTCTTCATACAATATTCATGTATGGCCATTATAGAGATTCATTTATTCTCCATTGCAATTGATATCTGTGAATGGAAAAGATGTATTCTTAATGTAAATAGTAGATCAATGTATTACATGAAATTATAAAATTATAATAATTCAGTTTGTGTTTCAGTGAACTACAACATATCACATACTCCATGTTCGGTCAAAAAATACAGTTTATACGTATCATTTTCACTTTTGTATAAGCTTTTTTATTGAAAACAAAAAACACTGATTTGAGAAAAAAAAATTATTTACATTGTAAATTTTCCTGCTTTGTTTTTCTATTCATTAATGCTGCAATGTGCCATTCTTTTCAACAGTACTGTTATAAAGTGAACAAACAACAAGTCTGGTTAATCATTCAATAGAAATTTAATCTAATTCTGATCCAGAAATTGTATAGATTGATTAAGGAATTTTGATAAACCAATCAAATGTAAACATCAATTGAAAGATGTATGAATTGGATAGAGTGATAATCATTGTTGTTATGAATTGAACGAAAAAAAGGAAATTGTGAGAAATACTTCTGAATCAACTAAATGAAAATATCGAAAAACTTATGAATTGGATGAAGAGAGAGATAGAATCACAAGAATCCCTGCATTCTAAAAAATTGAATTTAAAAAATGAAAACCAAAATTGGTACACAGGAAAAAAATACAAAGAGAAACGTCTATATTGGTAACACTGGACTACCAAGTTTAAAAATTATGAAGAGAAAAATCAAAATTTTCCTCACTGAACTCCCAATTTTGGAAAAAATACAAAAAGTGAGTATGTGTGTGTGTATGTGGGGGGGGGGGACTTGATTCCCAAATTCGAAAAATACAAAGGAAACGAACAATAAGATAACAAACAAGAAACGTAAAAATTTGTAACAATGGACTCTCAAGTTAAAATTTTAAAAAAGATATCTGAACCGGCAACATTGAATAGCATACTTTGAAAAATGAGGCAAAATAGAAAGAATTAAACTTTCGATGAAAATCTTTTACTAAGATGCTGCTTCTAAAATGAGATTCAAAAACATATAAGATATGCTAATTTAGATGTTGTGGATCTAGTTTTGGATGCAGTATCAAGATGCATGATTTCCATCTTAAGTTTCAATATTTTCAACATGATATCGGGAAACCGATTCTTAACATTTTGAACAAAGTTTTGTGCCAAATAGTCCCGGAGATCAGTGCAAAAATGGTTCAGTTAGTGATGAAAGTATGAAATTGTTCTTTGATATTATATGATGGCTTCTAGGGTTGTGAAATGATGAAAGTAATGATTTTTGAGGAACCAATGGTCGCAGTATGGGTATGTGTGAGGCTCAATATCGGTGAAGTGAAATGGGCAAAGTTAGTACAGAGATAGGTCACAGAGGAAGAATGGTCAAGATCGGATCGGTCACAAGGTCGGCGAAATGATAAAGATCTTCAGGAGAAGGAAAGAGAGAGAAAGAGTGGCCAGCCTCAAAGGCCAGGGATAGAAGCATAACCAGTGAGGAAAGCCGGCGCTAATGAGCATTGACACTTCAAGCCATCAATGGCTCTCTGATTCAAACATCTGGTTAGAGATGTGTAAACGTCACTATCAGCCTTCGTAGAAATTTCAAATGGGTTTTCACTATCACCGAAGTGGCTAGACCTATACTAGGGGCAGATTTCTCACAGCACTTTGGACTACTAATAGACTTGACAAACAGACGGCTAATAGACCCTGTAACAAGTCTAAAGACGGAAGGCTTCCTCCAGGCCACTGAAAAATTAAGTCTTTCTATAGCTAGCACTAGTATCAACCCTAAACATTTAGATTTAATTTGGAAATACCCTGAAATTAGCAAGCCCTCGTTCAATGCCCCTCAGTTGTCTAACGACATAACTCACGACGACAGTTCCTCCTGTCCATGTGCGCCCACAATGCTTATCATCTGAAAAGCTAAATGGTGAGAGGATGGAATTCGACCAAATGCTGGAGCTTGGCATCATTCGGCCATCTCAAAGTAGTTTGGCTAACGTCCCCTATACTTTTAGTTGGGGGTGCTACACTATTAGCATGTTTAGAGGTTAGCTGTGTTGGTTAAGTGCAATCAGCTTCATGCAGGATCAGTTCAGATAAGAAATGGTAATAAGGAGGACAAATGAACTGTATAGCTTTGCCACAAGGACAAGATGGGACACAAGATCATTTTTGATGTGGGGTTCCAGTTACGGCAAAGCTGAAAAAATAACTCCAGTCCCTACAACTAGTGTTGCGAAGGCGTCAGGGCAAGCTTGACCCATCCCTTTTGTTGTGATGGAATGATGCTGCCCCAAAGCAAACTGCTCCATACTACGCTTTGAACAGCTCAATTAACTGCAATACGGAGGATAAAATGAACATCCGTGTTGGTTGGTTGGTTGGTAACTGCTGGGATATCTAGAGTCTGTCCCCAGTTCATTAGGGGTCAAGGGTGATAAGGAGCAGTTACTTCCCTTTATTTGCATTTATATTGGTGTAGCATGGTCAATCTTGTTAGCCATGCAATGTAGACATTATAACCACCTCAAATAAACCAGAACAAGAGGAGAAAAGAAAATGCTAAGCTTGTATATTACAAGGATACAGCTAAATAGTAGTCTATTCAAAACATATGCATTAAAGTTAGAAATAATAAATGGCTCTTATTTTGTACCAATCTAATAATTGATTTAAACTTTTCTCAAAAGATTTTGTGATGATAACTGTGTGCATAATTTGTGATCAGACCATATCAATATCCTCATGATGAATTACAAAATATTAAGCTATATTTAGGAGTGAAAAGTGATAATTCTTTTCTTTTCTTAAATTCTACAATGAATTTTGCCAAAATAGAGTTGATTTTTCTTTCTTCCATAACAATAAGAACAACAAAGGAGAACAATCCTCACTCATCACTATTTATTTGTTAATTTTGTTACGAAGACATGACGGCTGATTTTATCCTAATAGATAAATACATATATAGATCACAATTTTCCTACTGTGATTTGAAATCACAACCATGTGATTGTTACTTACTGACAAATCTTACATATCTTAGAAAATTTATGTTAGAAATACATTAGTGCTTATTTCACTCTAATAAACAAATACATTTATGAAAAAATATTTTGGAGTGGAGTCCAACCCTGCAGTAGCCAGGGTTGATCAGTTGTTTTCCCAACAGAAAAAAACAACCACGATACAAAGTAAGACAATTCATGTACACATAACTCCAATTCTTAGCTAGAAATAAGCCAATGAATTGGTTCCATTCTTCCACTCTTCTCAAAGCATCATTTTTTTTTTTCAGATCTGTCTTTGAGCTGAGCTGACATTTTGAATTTTTTTACTCAACAAAATAACTTCTGTTGAATAAAATTAATGCAGTTGATTGGAGCAAATAACTCTGGCTCAAGAGCAAAGGGTAGCAAGCTAGTATCGCACAACTTGAATTGAAGTAAATTCAATCTACACTGAATGCTCTATTTATTTGTGCCTTCTGACATACTATGTTAACTTTAGTGAAGAATGATTCACCAGATATATTCTATGCCATGAGTTGTGTTTGTGTTTGTGGTTTTATTCTATTCTTATTGTGTTATTTAATTGTTAATGGTTGAATACTGATTGTGTGTGGGTCTCAGCATTAAAAATGGCCTTGAATCATACTTTTCTTTGTTGAGGTAGCAAATTTATACTACTTTCCTGGTAGGAAAACATTTCCATCTGACAAAGGTGCTAATATATACAACCTTTGCTTGACTTTTGACAGCGGAAATAATCGATGAACAATAAATCAATAAAAATTGATTCCATCCTAACAAGTTGGGAGAATCCGATTCAAATTGCAGCATTGGAAATTCAATGTTGAATATGAAAATTAGGGAAAATATTCCTGTTAAATCTGCTGATTTGTATTTTAGAGCATTTATTGAGAAAATATTTGTAAGAATGCATTGAAGATAAACTATATTCATGTGCAGAGCATCATTAATGGATGGCCCTTATCTAGATGGTCTCATGGCTACATCATGGGTTTTTAAAATTTCAAAAGCTGAAATGAAAAAATTTAAAAAATTCAAACCCAAAGTGTCACTGTATATCCATGTATTTTACATATACTATCATTTTGCTAGCATGTAACACTTTCCAATATCTATAAAATAGAAATCATGATATTGTTAACTATAGTCAATTTGCCCAGCTATGTGATGGAATGAACTCTCTTGAATGTTTTTATTTTTTATTTTTTCCTTACTTTACCTAATTTTACATTTAGTTTAGTTTATTACTCAGGAAGTATAAAACAAGAGTAAATGCTGAGCAACATAATGCTTCTGATATCATATGAGTTAAAATGCAATTGCCAAATTGCCTATATACTGCCCATTACTGTCACATTTTGACAGCAAGGGTGAAAAACTAAAACTAATAAAAATATTGTTGGTGGAAGCAATAAAAATGATTTTTCTGTACAGACATTACAGTTATAGATGTAGGGAAAAAAAGGGTCCTGCTGAATTTGGATATTATAAGCAATATTTTTTCATCATTACAATTTGTACACTGCAAAATTATCTATGAGTGGTGGGCTGCGGGAGAAGTGGGGTGAAGAAATAAGATGATAAAGATATTCAGTTTCAAAATTTATACTTTAACGACAGGGCATATTTGTTTTGACACTTTATTTATCTTCTGTGTAAACAGTTTGTGTCATATTTGTTTATTATTGTTTGGAGGTTGGTTAATTCTCTTCAAACATTCATTTAGAAACCTATTCTAATTCCCTTTTGGCTTGAGAGCAATGAGAGCTAAAAGTGCATCATTACTTCATCATTACTATATGTAGTCACAAAAAGAAGAGAAAAAGCATCACAGTAGAAGTTAGGTTAGATATGTTGGAGAGATTTCCAGAAGGACAACAAGCTGTTGACATAGCAAGAGCTATTGGCTTGCAGCCAGCAACAATACAAACAATCTATGGAAATGAAGAAAAGATTAAATCATGTGTATAAAATGTGACTCAATTAGCTGCTACAAAGTTGAATCATAACAGAAGTGGCATAATGGATAAATACAGTAAGATTATTGAATATCTGGACTGAGAATCAACATAAAAGTTACTCGCAGTTTCTTTGAGCTTTAGGGCTATGAAAGGCTATGAAAGGCTACTCAAAAGCTCATTTTCTCACTATTTGGCACTCCATCAAAAGTGGCTGGGTCTTGTTTATCATTCTATAGACTTGACAAGTGTTACAAGGAGTTGTATTAACAGGAAAAAAATGCTCATCAACGAACACTGGACATGTTTCTCAAATGCCCAACAGAACAGCGATATCATCATAAAGATCCTGCACCAGAAACATCAGTACACCTTGAAGCGATACTAGGCCCCTCAGACGTTTCTCTCCAAAAATTTAAATGGACATTCAGGGGGTAGAAATAAAGATCATTAACTGACAAGTTCATATAAGCATAATAACTTTAAGTCTGTATGTTAAAAAAATATCCAAAATTCTTTAAAAAGAAAAAAAATATTGCTATCAAATTTAATAAAACTTGAAATAAGAAAAACTACTGAAAAGTCTCCAAACAAAAATATATATTGCTTTTCTTATTTTCTAATTCAAGGCCAATCATTATAGAATGTTACAGTTTCAGTTTGAGTGTAATAAGTAAAATAAGTATTTTTTGTGTTTATCTTATTTGTATGTATATTACATAAACAGTCAAGGGGTAAACTGAGCATAATTTGCATTACTTGCATCTCTATAGTTGACATATTGAAGCCTGCATCTCCTATACAAAATGATTTGATATGTTTCTTTTTACAATATAAAAAGGTTTTGGCCCAAAATGGACCAATAGTGTTGCCAATTTTGCATTTTCTGCACTAAATTCAGCACATTCCTTGTTTTGGAACTGCAAAAAAAGCATTAAATTAGTGCTTGAAAATTTGGGCCACTTTTTAGCATGTTTTTGACCATTTGAAGGTATATGAACTGTATTTTTATAATTGTTTGTATGGTAAAATCTGTTTCACTTGACATTGTTTCAGTTAACCTAACCATGACATCAACTGGGGAGTGTGTAAAGTATGATTTTTTTAATATAGTCAAATTTCAAGAAGATTTTAATTAAATTTCATTTTAAATGCCAAAACATGATATGATGGTGCATATTGTCAATTTTTTTGTTTTTATAAAAACAAAACAAACAATTTACATACAAAATGTATATCAAATTAAATTGGAAATTCAAACCTCAGTCATGTAACATTTGAATTTGAAACCATGACATTGACAGGTAAAGAACATTTTTTTTGCTTTTTTTTCTTGTAGGACTTTTTTCAAAATTGTCTGGACCTCAATGCTTGAATGGTGCCAATTAATCTTACAAATAGACATTTTTGTAAACTGAAATAGAAAAAAGATAAGGATAAATTTAGGGATCTGCTTTCATAAAATCTGACCTTCATTTCTTATGAGATGTTTTTAAGAAGAAGTAAGCGAACTAGTTTTAAAGTAAGGATTTGATCTACAATACACGTATAATACAAAACAAGACACTCACTTTGTGCTCCTCTTTCTGATAGCTGATGTGAATTTAATGCTTAACTGGACCCCTTATTTTATGTCCATGGATTTATTACTTCAGGTATGCTTTGGACTTGATTCTAAATGCTCATTTTCTCACCATCTTAATAACACGGAAAAAAAATGAAAAAACATTAAACTAAAAAGCACTCAGAGAGCGCACACCTCTGTCAATGTCAGAGGAAGTAACTATGCAAGGATCTGCCCCAAAATTTACTTTTTCTGTAGCCCATTACCCACCCTTCTACTAAATTTCACTAAGAACATTTAAAGATATCATGTGGACAGATATGAACTTTTGGCATATAATCACAACATAAGGGAGGTAATTATGCACAGACTACATTATAAGGAAGAAATGATTAAATTCTGGGGTGGATCATGCTATTTGTTTTTAATTCAAAGATATTTTTGTGTTTTTTCTTCCATGAATTTCTGTATTTGCTTCTGTGTATCTACACCATATTTTCAAAAGTTCTCAATACATTTCAATGAAATCTTGTGGAAAGTTGGGCAATAGGCTATGGAAGAAGTGATTAAATTTGTGGACGGATCCATACGATGACTTGGTCATTGATGGAAGATATGTACAGTCACAGTCATCTATTTTGAATTTCAAGGCATAAGCTACAAATGTAGCCACATCGGTTGTACAGTTTTCTGTGTCTGCAAGGCTTGCTCACTATGTCTTGATCTATTAATGAGGAGATCAGGTTTAGTTGATGGTAATGATGAAGAATAATCAAATTCAGAGATATGTAGTTATACTTTTGATTAAAAGCTCATGCTTACGACCCAAACTTTGTATTTTGACCGAAAATTATCTAAATTTGAGTAAACTAACAATTTAATTTATCAGCACAGTATACTATGCATTATCAACAAAAGCAACACCACATACTTTTAATAAAACACATATGCCCCTCTACAGTAAATGTTCAAGAGGTCAGTAATTCAACTCATAATTATTAACAACTAAAAACTAGGGGCAAACCACTATTTGCTTGATGTACCTTTCACAATTATCATGATAATACTTTATGTGATAAATTTTTGTATTAGAACAGAAAAATGTCATTTATTCAATTTTCTGGCCTGCTTTCTTATCTGAATGCTCCCTAACAAGCTCAGAAAAGGTTGTTGAATGATTGACCAGGGGTTGGTCATTTTTCCATACCTAGAGTATAAAATCTTTCACTTCCAAGAAATGAGTCTTGTGACACAAATTTTACATGGTAGGTATTGTATTATTACATTCAACTCAAAAATTGTAGTTCTAAAAACCTTAATGCAAGGCAGAGGTAAAGAAATGTGAATCTAACTGTAATGCCACCTCTAGTTTTGTGAAAAATACTATATCTCTTGAATGGTTGAAGATAGACAGATGGCTCTTACATGCTTTTATCTCAGTTTTCAACTCTCTATTGAATGAACATTTGGAAAATTCAGAAATGGATATTCTGGTGAACATGATTGGCAGCCATCTTGGAACAAATGAAAATGAAAAAATTATCACTGCCCATATTAGAAAACATCCAGAGATGTTGACTTGAAGTAGTAAGGAAGCCAAACAACTTATTTTTTTTCAGAGGTCCCAACCTGATTTTGCTCATTTTTCTCGTGACTTATAACAGTATATGCTGTAATTCCTACCTTCACATTCTTAGCTATAATTTCTTTTGCTTAATAGATACCAAATAACAAGAAACATGTTGGAAAGCTGATATAACTCTCTTTTCAATGATATATGATGTTCTCTGTACAAACATTGGGCTTTGTTTATATATACACATAAATATATTGGAAAAAGAATTTGTTTGGCATGTGCTGGAATACCCCCCTTTATGTTTTTGTCTATAATTTCTTTTGCATAATAGATACAAATTTACAAGATAAATTGTTGGAAAGCTGATAGAAATATCTCTTTCCAAGAATATATCATGTCACTTGTACAAACATAGGTTCTACAGGCCATCTTGGATTTTCAAAGACAATTTGTTGGGGCAGGGAATTTTTCATTTGAGACAAAAAGGAATTTTGAAGTGGAAGTGAGTGAATTGACTCTAAAGTGAGGATTATACATGTAGATTGCAAAACTACTTTATGTTCAAATTAGTATTATGCATATATCGAAAATCAAGCCCCTATCTTAGAATCTAATGTCTTGCTTATCTAATGAAAGATTTCCAGAAGTAATGTACATCAGTCAGTCAAAGCAGATCAAACTACATTGAAGGGAAAGACAATGGCCATCTTAAACTGGATAGATTTCATTTGAAGATAACTACATGGCCAAAAATGTTATAGGCTCCAAAAGTATGATTATAAAATTTATTGATCAGGTATCAAAGAATGGTATCTTAGAGCTAGAACAAATTTTATTATTTTTTGATTTCATTATTGCCTTAATATCTGATGAATACATAGTAAAACTATTATATTTTGGATCAGAGGGACAAGAAGTCATTAAAATAAAGGTGAAGACACAAATTAGTGTTTTTATTTTCATTATTGAATTTAACATCTGATCATTTCTAACGCTAGCTATAGACAAATCTAGCCAATCTTAGCTATTTGTTTTTTTTTATTTTTAAAAGAGTTCAAGTAAGCAAGCCGGTTGATTAACTTTAAATGAGGGTTCAATTTATTATGTATGAGTAATTTGAACCAAATCCTGACTTTATCTATGTTCCAGACAGTGAATATTTGATTTTCAATACAATGTTAATATGATTCTATGATGGATATAAAATACCGGTACAGTTTTGGAATATATACAAACATATTGCAGGTAGTATTTCTATTATTATTCGGACTATCCTCATCTTGGTTGTTTTTCATACAATATTTTGGCCGTTGTACTCTACGGCCTTCATCAGGTATCATCTGGTAGGTGTGGGGGAAGTAACGAATCGAACCCTTTATTCAACCAACGGGGGTATATAGACCGCACTCCCCTCTAAGCAGTTGTAGTATTTTCGAATTATTATCATCTAGGACTGAACCTAGAACCATTAGATTACTTGCAGTAATTCTGTCTGATTTTCTAACCACATACGGAAATATTGAGTTGAAAAGAATGACAAAATTAAGGAATGATTGAAAGAAATGAAATGAAATGATATGAAAGATAATTTCATCCCTTTTCTTAAAATACCCACCAATTTTCATTGGTAAAACTCGTTTTTTGCCTAACCAGAGCTAAACAATTATAAGGGTCATGACAATTTTTTTCACTCTTCAATTCATAAAATGAGAGACTTTCAAGAGGCTCTAAGACAAATCAATACTTTAATTAATAAAAATGATTTAATTTAATCCATAATGTTTGATGATTGGAGGCCTGCAATACTGAAAACAGCTGATAGAATGATGCACAGTGGTAATGAATTGGTTAATCATTGAGATATAAGTTTTATATCTGAAATTGTGGCAAAATTTAGATAAAGATACCTAAATTCTATAGGAAATTATCTTAAATGTAATCTGAAAATACACTATATATTATTGAGCCTTCATTCACCACTCACTATATCCAAATAGAAATAATATCACTAGATATTTAATCAAATAATAATTATACTAAATTGATTATGCTACCTATTTTTCTTATGGCTAATCAACTAATCAGTCAGCTAAAATCTAATGTTGGTTACAAATTTTGCATTTAAGACCCTAAATTACATCTCTTATATTTTTTACCTCCTTAGGATCAGTTAAGTCTTGAATCTTAAGACAATCAGTTTGCTTTGAGAATACTAGTTATCTGTTTCTTTCCTGTACTGAGAGCTTTGTTTATTGCTTCAATCCTCAATGTTTTTTGAGATTGGTCTTGATGATGGCTGCTGTATACCTCCTTTTGTCTTCTCTTAGTTTCTTCTTTATCGTTTTGTTCAGAAATAAGAGAAATCAAACTGAACAGAACAATAAAGAAGAAACTCATTTCATTTGTATACATCAAATAATTTGTATCATTGCTTATATTATCAAAATATTAGTTATTTTATCATTAGAAATTGGATAAATTGAGTAATAATTAATCTATTGAAAATAGTAGTGTAAGGATCACCTACTTTGGAGAGTTTGATGTAAATCTGGCCTTGACAAAGTTTTCACGACTTCGTTTGAATTTCTGAGCTGGCCCCACAGCAATTCCAAGTCCAATGCAGGAGACTGCCCATTGATTTGGGCCATGGACGAGGCCACTTTCCGTTCTCTTCTGAACAAAATATTATTTATTTTATTGAAATATTACTTATTTTATTGAAATATTACCTATTTTGTTTCTATAGATTTAATGAATTCAAATATTACTAAGTTCTATTTAGAATATCACTTATTTTAATTCTATATATCTAATAAAATAAAATATTTCTCATTTCATCAATAGTTTAACTTATCTTATTAATATAAAAGGGAATATTACTTATTCTACTTGAATATTGATAATTTTATTACTATGAATTGAATAATTTTGAATATTACTCATTTCATTATAACATTTTTTTTTTATTACTGAAAATTTGACAATTTGAATTATTACTTATTTTTTTATATGGCTATGGCTGTGGCTGTTCTTGAGTTTTGCTAAAACAGCTGGACAGATATTTGGCAATTTTCATATTAGTAAATATTTTCGGTAAGTTTTGGTAGCCCCACAGAAATTAGTGGACCAATTTAGCACATTTTGTTAATTGAATCCATCACTAAAAGTTTCTCTTGGGGTTACGGTTTTCAAGGACCATCTTAATGAAAACCTTCTGTATTAGTGACCATAAAAAGTGGTGGCTATAGCTATGGCCCTTCCTGAATTTTTCAAATGCATGTGCACGGACAGAAATTTGGTGAATCATAGTAAGATGATGAAGCTGGAAAATAAGATTTGTCATCTTCAGTGGTAGGCTATATATCAAAATGAATATCATGTTGAAAAAAAAGTAAATTTACATAATCAATATACAATTCTGTTAGTCATTCAAATGATATGCCCAGTAAATTCAATCACAATATAAAAACTAGTATTTGAAATAAACTGAACTTAACTCAGTGGCGTAGGTCACTAAAGGAGGGGGAAGAGTGGATAGTAAATTTGAAAAATGTGTTACGATGATCTTGGGAATTAGGGAACAAATAAAGAAGAAAAATCAAACTCTTATCATTTGCAATGGTGTAAAAAATACTACTCAGATACAGCAGGTTACTGTTATTTACTGGAATGGATACCCGTCTTATGGATGGGTTATGCTGCTAGTTTATATGATAAATGCTATCATATTTTTCTATTTGTTTCTCTGTCTATAAAATGGACTCCTCCTCTTAGTTTTGGCTTTATGTCATTATGTTAGGATAATTAATTATATATATAATCTATGTCTGCTTCAAATTTTAGTCAAAGTGTTGCAAGATGTCTGGCCGCAATGCTGTGTGCACAGAGAAATTGTCCTGATGAAGAATATTCCACACTCTTTGCTCATACCAAGAATTGAACCCAGGACCTTCTATCTGCAAGGCAGACATGCTAACCATTATACTAACTATGAGCAACTATTTGACTCACTGCTGTGGAAATATCTAGAAAAGTATATCAATATGATAAGAATTCAGAACAATCTGTATATTCCAATTAGATAATAAAAATGGTGCAGAGGAGATCAAAATAGAGAATGAGTTTGAAGGTTTGATTTAGATATGTGCTTGCAACTAGTTCCTGTAATTCAGTGGTAAGAGCAGTCATGTGTTAAGCAAGCCACACCCTAGTATAGAGGGTCATGAGTTTAATTCTGATGGGGAACTGATTCTTTATTCTTGTTAAATTATTTACTCATTGTTAAGGGGAAACCGGCCTGAGTTAGTTACTATAAAAAGTAGCAGCAATTAGAATGAAGGTTAATAGTCACAAAAAATTGATAATAAATCCAATACTCGCCATTCCAGTGAATAATTGAACAACCATAGCATCAAAATTTGAGTCATGTAAAAAATTCCATCAAAGAATAAATATGGCCAGAATAACATCAAAATGACATCAGCAGAATTTTCCACTAGAAAACATCTAAGATAAAGTAGAAAAAAACATCAAGAGAATGTAGATCTTTTTGATAAAACCATTGAAATAAGGCCCCCCAAAAGTCAAAAAAACTTTTCTTCCGAAGTTGAAAAAAACATTTTTAGAAGAGGTTGGAGTACTGAGGCAAATTTCAAAAACTGTAGATGAAATGGTACGGCCAAAAGCGATTGAACACACAAACATATGAACAAATACATAAACTAACACACACACACTTATAAAAAAGATGGAACCCTTTGCCACCTTTGATGGCTATGGTTGTTCAATTGTCTTTTATCCTCAAATAGAAAACAAAGTTAACTTTGAAATACATGAAACATTTTGAGATAATGTTTTTTTGAAATACACTTTATAAAAAAATGAAAAAAAAATTTGAATTTTTAAGAAACAAACATGAACGAAAACTAAGGATCAATCAAAAACTTACATTAAATATTTACCCCACTTCTGCCCCAACATGCAACTAAAAAAATACCTATCTAAGGAGGAAATTTTCAAAAAACACAAAAGATGTTTTTCCAAGATATTATAAGAAGTAAATGTTTGAATGTTTGAGTCAGTGCACCTTTAGTCTAACATAAGAAAGCCAAAATACAGAATAATGAAGAAAATTTGCTTGACAATGTTTAACTACTTTTCTAACCGTATTTGAAACCGTCCACCAAAACTGGCAACATCATATCGGGCCAGATGTTTATTTGTTCTCCTTTCTAAAGTTAGACTGAAAAACTTTATCAAAATACCTTAGTTATACTTAAAATAGTGGAAATTGAGAGCCATAAAAGGGTGGGAAGTGAAAACCAATGGCAACTATTTATAATAAATAGTTGATAACTGTTTGTGTATTTTCATTTCATACCGTTGCCATTGTCAACGCTGCTGATAAGCTGTAGGTCAAAAAGTGGAAGAGGGTCAGCCAGTCTGCCAAAGACTGATTTCATTTCAAAAAAACTCATTTCTGTGAAATTTTACAAAAATTACTACAAAATAGCGTCCATGTACTAAAGTAATATTTGACAAATCCACAATTCTTCTAAGTATTATTTGAATTTTATACAAAAGTTTTATATATTCATAATTTATTAAAAACAAGTAACAGAGAATCAATCTAAGCCTTTCTTTCTGGTCTGCAATATACTCCTTTTCGAAAATTTGGGAATCACCCCCCCCCCCGTATTACCTTATGTTGATTCCACAGGGTTCAAGTTGTGAAGCCTGGGCTAAATTTTTCTCCTTTTTAGAAGTCTTGAGATGGTCACCTAAGTGTGGAATGACCTTACTCAAGGGTAATGCATCCTGCCTTCTGGATGACTGGTACCTCTAGTCAACAAGAAAACAAGATTACAATTCTTATCACTATTTCTGAATTTGTAAATTTTCAATTCTTCTTAAATTATGCGACTGTCCTCTTTTAACAAAGAGGAGAAAGGATTGAAAAAACAGGAACTGTTAATTCAATGATATGTCCACCATCCTTACATCCATATCTTGTGATTTTTGATTTCAAAGAGATTCTAAACAAAATAGTAATAACATTACCAGTTGCTGTAGTACTGGTAGCAGCAGGTGGAGGAATCAGAGGGTAAGCTGATTCACCCAAAATGTGGCTAGTGAAAGAACAAATAGTAAGTTTGAATTAAAGTAAGTGTACAATGTTTTATTATCAATAATTTTTTCTGGGGTCTAAGATTATGATTATTTTACTTGGAAAGTTGGCTTCAAATGAGTATATTAGTATAGTATGAGATTTTTAGCCATAAAGCTAACCGGAAATTGGGAACTTGAGTTTTAGTTACAAATAACTAACGAAACTTGCCAATCGTAGAAAACAAGCCCCAGAAATGCTTGATACGCCATCTATTGATCAGAGAAGATGCTCTCTTAATGACGTCACAATTCTCTCACTTCTTCTGTCTGTTATTTAACATTACTGAAACCAACCGACCAAATCTCGTTTTATTGAGATTTATGGATGCATCTAAAAAAATTACTACTACTATATTTGTGGACTCCGTTGAATGTGTCGTAATTATATTGAATAATTTGGGAAAAACTGAGAGCTTCAGTGTTGTTAAATCAAATCTTTTTTAGGACTATGACGGCTTCAAAAATTGGTTAGATCTTTCCTATTTTCGGCCAACTTTATAGCTAAAAATGTTTTATACTCTTTTAAAGCCCAAATATCAAACAGAATAACAATATACTAAGATACCAGAACGAATAACTGAAAAAAAAATGTACGTCAAGTTTTATTAAACTTACCAGATTTGTAATGGATTAACTATATGACTTAAAAAGGGTAAAATCGGTCAAGTATTTCCCACTCCTTGCTAACTTGGCTAAAAATCATAAGTTTTGTGTGAGTTATAAAATACAATTAAATCGGCTAATTATCTAAATCTTTAAAAGGCCAGATTCTCGGCTATATGCCATCGCAGATTTTTATTGGTTAAATGGGGAAAATATTAGCTTGATCTAGCCAACAAATGGCTGATTTGGCATTCTCGATTATCTCCCTTAACTTCCGCTCTTTACCAGTCATTTTTTGCTCTCGAACGATAGATTTGTCTTTCAAGAAAATTTAATCCAAAATTTCTCTAGTATTCTCAAATTTTATTGTTTGTTCTTTTTTCTGTAATGATTCAGCTACAAGGATGACAAAACGGACAAAAGAAAGTAGGAAGATGTAAGTATAAAACGTTCTCTTATATTCTTTGTTCATCGATGACGATCAATCCTGATACTAGATATTAATCTAGATAGTTCTAAATAAAATCTAGATGATTCTGGATAGTAATGCCCTATATTGGACAAGTTAGACGAAAGAAAATAGAAATAAGTTAGTAAAATAAGTATATTTTCTCATTTTCTCCGTTTATCAATTAGTATTATGCTAGGTACTAGATATAATTCTAGATAACTATTAGTAAAATGTAGGTGAATATAGATAATTTTATGAAATTTCTAAAAATTGCCGGAACATTCTCTCATTTTCTTTGTTTATAAGTTGAAAAAATAATTTTTGTAGAAAGAGACAAAACATCTTTGTAAATTAAACAAATAAATGATGATGATTGTAGTAAACAATAACGATTAATATTTCAATATTTAATGATATTTTATCCTTTATCTTAAAATTGAGCTGGATTCAGGTGATTAATTCATTCTTTTTTTTAAGACTAGTTCAGATGATTTGAAGATATTTTTGTTCACCTTCTGTTTTTTAATACATATTTATTTCATTTCAATGAATTTGGTTTTGAAAATTTGTTGAAAAACGATGGTCTGATACAATCCTATGAACATGAAAGCGAAGAGAAAAATATTCGATCTACCTTTTTTTTTTTTTTTTTAAATACGAAGGCAATCCTTGGTAAAACTCAGTTCATGAACGGTCATTTTGAATTGCTTACAGTTTCTAGATTCAAGAAAAGTGAGGTAATTGTTATGCTACGCTGTATTTGATTTGCAAAATGATGCCTTAAACAAAAAAGGTTTTATTTTCATTATTCTGTTATCAACTGATCAATATGTTGTATAATTATATTAAAATTATTAAATTTCTGAGTATAAAGTACGGTATCTTTAGATCGAGAATAACGTTATTTAAAGTTTTAATTGAGAATATTGGTTTTTGTGAACATTATTATCTTATCAATACGTTGTATATCTATACAATTTGTTGCCTTCGTATAAGTTTTTAGTGCGTACAGTATAATGTTACTCGGAAATAGAATACCCAATTTAGCCATAATTTGAAAAATCTGGCCACTTCTAGCCATTCAAATTGGCCGTTCTAATACTGCGTTCTTTCTAGGATTGTCAAAAAAAAAAATTATACTGAAAATTTTCAAGGTGTCCCTTCCTGTCTTTTCTTCCATAGGGAGAAGTATGTGTTCAAGGTCAACTTTTCAAATCTTTTGCTTCATATGAAATCATTGTAAAAAATCAACGAAATGCCAGAATTCAATAATTTCTGTCACTATAGCTTCATAAGCAATCTATGGATTGACACATTTTCTTGGTTTTCTTGAGTGACTATTTTGAATTTGAATTTTGAATGGCTAGTGACTAGATTAGTTATAATATGGCTGAAATTGGATAGATTCCATTCCCAGGTAACAATAAATGCTCCAAAAAGTATAGATACATTACAAACTGTAAAGATCTAAACATCAAATAACCTTATACGTGATCTAATGATACCAATCTTTTTATCCATTTTTACAGAAATATCAATTTTACATGAATAGAATAATTATACTACATACTGTTCAGTTAACAAAATAATGAAAATAAAACCTTGGTCAAGATTTGTTGAATTGAAATTAACAGAATCGTTATCCCCCAGGAATGAACTGTTCGAAATGAATTAGTTTTTTGAAGACTTTCTTCTGTTTACAAGGAAAAGTAACTTTTTTAGGGGGAGTGAGTGAATTGGCTCTAAATTGGGTGATCGATTTACAATGTACTTATAATTTAAAACTGAATCCTGACTTTGTCTCACTCTCTGTGACACCCAATGTTTAATAATTTTCAATATTAGTAATAATGTTTCAAGTTAGTGATATATAAGTCAATTATTGAACAAATGGTAGTTTTGCCGATGCAATTACCAGAGATATGTGTGGAACAGAGCTCTACACATTACCAAACTGTCTCTATAGTTTGTGTTTTAACCTCAACCACATATTTTCAATGTTCCGAGTATATAAAAATTGTAGCCAAACTGTTATAAGTTTAAAAGATAGTGGACAGAGAGGCAGGGTTTACTTGAAGAGATATTTATATTGAAAATTGACCAGGTGTTGCAAATAGGGATGTGAAGTCATAATCCAATTTTACATTACAAGTATATCGTAAATCGATCACCCACTTTAGAGCCAATTAACTCGCTCCCTCTAGAAGAATGAATTTTTCTAGAAATGGAAAAAATCTCTAAGAAACTATGGTCAGATTCAGTTAAAGCAGTTCATTCAGCATAAGAAAAGTGTTTTTTAGCAATTTTGTTAATTGTGATTTAATGAATCATGACAAAAACCTTTGTTTAAGGTCCAGTTGGTAAGCCCTTCAGCAATCCATCACCATACATCTAGTTCTCTACAGCAATGCATTCATTTGAATGATCGAAATTAAATTTTTGGAGTGTATATAACATTTTTAGTTGTACTGTTACATGGAAAAGTAATCTAGACACTTTTAACAATCAAAAATGACTATTCTCCTTAAATCTAGCTACTTTTAGCCATTCAAAATGGTCATTCTAGAAAATTTGTCAATCCAAAGATTGCTGCTTTGGAGTATCCAGATACTTCCTTTAAAGGTTGTAAAATCTTTTTTGCAAGTAAATTTTTGTGCTTTTATTAAGTTTTTAGGAAAGGAGGTATCTGCCCATAAAACCTTGATGAAAGCACAAAAAGTAACTTGCAAAATTTTTAAAATGTTGTTTGAATTAGCAAGATTAAATGAATTTTAATGTTTTAAAAATAAAATCTAAAAAAATATATTTTTTGTGAAATGCTACTCAAAAATTAAAAGAAATGAGAGAATTCATGAAATAAATACATCTCTAACAACTGTGAATGGCAAAAAGTAATCCAGAATGATAGAGTTGGAAGCTTGCAATAACATATCCGAAATCCACTGAAATCTGACGTTGGGGGGGAAAAAAGTCAAGAGCATATGAAAAACAGCTGTATCTATCAAATTTCAGGGTGGTTGAGAATTAATCAGGAACTGTATGTAACTTTTGTTAATATTGCTCTATTTTCATGACTTCTTCCTATGGGGTGAGCAAAAAGGACGTGTATCACACCAAACCAAAAGCTCTGGATCAACTTGTGCATTTGACATGTTATGGCTAATATATCAATGGACTCCTTGCAAAGATCTATTGAGTCAATACTGGAATGCTTACAGAATGGTTAGATTTCAACCCCAGCAAACTCTATCATTGTATAGTTCAAAGTAAAGCAAGTTTGATTACAATCAAGCTATGAATAATAAAATTATTACCAATTTCCAATAAGGAGTTTCTTTTTCATCCTTCATGGTATATCACTCGGACTTGGAAGTGTTTTTACTCAGTTACAAGAGAACAACTTAGATAATTGTGATGCTAGGCATTTTTTCAGATTGTTTCTCTCCCTGCATTATAGTTTCAGGGGTGTAGCTGAGTGAGGGATTGATTCTATATCGCCTCCTGTCTGCTGCATTTCTCCCAACATTTTACAATAACAAATCTCTCTAGATATTGGAGGGGGTACCACATGGAGTCAAGTTCTTTCCCAGCCCCTATGTGATTTATTTCTCATCAATATGATTGATACTGTAAAGTGAATAATGTTGGTTTGCTTATGTTTTTTCTTTGGTATATAAATGGTATATAGGATGTTTTTTCTTTGGTATATAAAAGATGTTTAAAAAAAAAAGGGTATATATAATCTTGAATTGTATGAATAATAAAAACAAATAACTATTGAAAATGATGTTAAATGAATGTAGAAATGTAAGTTTAGCACTGTCTATGTGCAATAGCAATATCCCAGCTGGGGTTCAAGATCTTATGCTGACAGAGAGCTAACACAAAGGCTGAATGGATCATCTTACCCTATGTCTGTGATGCACACACACACACATATATATATATATATATATATATATATATATATGAAAATAATACGTACACACTTGCACGAAAAACAGTTTGACTGTAGTATATAGTTCATTTGGAATTGGCTATTTTCTAGCTGAACCCATAAAAATTGATAGTTCAGGCGCCAATCTAGATTTTGGTACCACCTAAGGTGGCCAAACATTAGTGGTAACAAAATTTTAGAATGAAAACATTAATACATGATAACCTCTTCAGCCTTGTAGCTCAGTTACTTTCTTAATAGAAAATTAAAACTCCCCAATTTTTGCTGTGGTGCCTTAGTGAGAAGAAAATCTTTTCATCAAATATGGGCTTATTTTATATTGTTGGTAAGAAAATGTCATGCTGAGTAAAGTTCACGAAAGAATTATAAGCCTCAGAGCAAGTTATTTTGAGCTATATACAATCAAATGTTGTAAATTCTTATTTAAAAAATGTAACACTCGTGTGGACTGATAGTATGACATAGAGAAGATGATTATGTATGGATCTGCTCCAAAATGAAATAATTTCTTTTGTAGTCTATTGCACTTTCATTGGATTTTATTGAAATCTTTTGGGGATATCATGTGGTCAGACAGAACTTTTAGAGCTATTGTATGGTTGTGAACAATTAACTGGGGTATAGAGGAATTAGTTGATCATTGGATCCTACCCCAAATTTCATGACTGCTTTCAGGGCCTATTGCCTACACTTCCATTAAATTTCATTCATTTCATTTTTGCTGATATATGGACAGACAGAGAACATATAAAAATATTGTGCTGTGTAGACAGATAGCTATAATGTTGAGGGAATAATTGTCCATGGATCCACCCCAAAATTTGATAATTTATTGCCCACTCTTCCAAAAATTTGATTGAAATTCATTGAGAACTTTTGGAGATATTGCATGGTTGTGGACAGTTAGCTAAGACCTGGATCCATGCACAATAACTTCCTTTACATTGAGAATATAGAAACAAGAGGGGCTGATTACTACTAATGATACGGGTAGAGTAAATGTGACAGATATGGTTCTTATTATGATGACTAAGAAATATTTTGAGTACTTCATAAATAAAAATGATATAGAATACATAGGAATTTCTCTTCATTTGGTCACTTTTCAATATTCTAGCAGTTCAGGTTTCCCCTGATCTGAAAGTAGAGTGTTCCTTTAAAAACCATTCATTAGCCTAAATGATTTGAAGTAAATAAGCAAATACCATTATTTTATATGGGAAAATTCTTAAGCAATCCAAGACCAACAAATTGTACTAATAATATGTTAGGCTGAGTCATCAGAGGTCGGGGTGGCGGGAAGTACAGGATACCGTGGTGGTAGTGAAATTTTTATCAAAGTAGTTTTCCAGTTACTGTACAAGAACAGCTCCAAATCTGAGTGACATATTAAGTAAATGCAGTAATCCCTTCAAAATCACAACTGATACTCATTTACTGAAAAATGAACCCAAGGGCTTTTAAAGGCTACAGTGAACAGTTTCTTCTAGTAATGTGGCAATCAGATAAAAAAGCAATGGTTCACTCTGCATTTTTGTCCCGAAGTTGAAAAATATTGCCAAAAAAATAGTTTACCTTTCAAAGTTCCTTTGATTTTTGATAATACTCCTCACCATCCCACCTCACTGGATGATTTCAAGAGTAATGTGTAAAGCTATATTTTTACCATTGAACACCACATTGTTGATACATCTTATGGACAAGGGAGCAATTATTTTTTATATTGCATACCATATTGTTGGTACAGCCTATGGACCAGGGTGGGTGCAATTGCTGCATTCAAGACATATTATATTTGAAGAACTGTCGCTCAGGCAATTAAAACTACTGCTGGGAAGGTGCAATAACTGGAGGAATTTCGGAAAAAATATAATCTCAAACAAGCTGTTGCAAACAATAAGTAAAATAATCCCTTGAAGTTACAATTAATGTTAGTTGCAGTGAATGAAAACAAAATATTTTCAGGATTTCTGAATTTCAGAAAAGCCTTTTACTCAGTTTCTCATTGTAGACTGATTTACAAACTGCAAAAATGCAACTTAGTTGGCAAATTAACTTGTTGGCTGGAAGACTTCCTATGAGATAGAAAACAGACAGTGTGTGTGAATGGTTTTAAATCTGAGGTAGTAATGTGCAAATGGGGACACTGTTTAGACCTGTTCTATTTTTATTATACATCTAGTATCCACTGGACTTGATATCTACTAGTACTTCAAGGGGTATAATGAATCACTGCCACCCATATGTGCTGCTTTTTACCATTTTTGAAATTAATCATGACTTAAAAACAAAATCAAAAACATCTGGTTAGTCACTTGATGAGGTGACAATTAAAAAATTGGAAAAAAGGGGATCAATTAGTTACTCGCCTTTTGGGGGCTGTGCTCACTTGTACAAATTTAAAAAAAATAAGGGTGAATCCCGCAGAGCACTTATAAGAACTTGTTCCTCGTACTATATAAGAGTTGTATCCATCTGCCCCTCGAGCACTGTGTACTGGCCTGGTAACCTTGAAGAAAGATAAGATCTTCTAGAAAAAGTCCAGAGACAAGCAACTGAGTACCAGGATTAACAAAATATGAGTATGAGTTATTGGAATAGTTTTAAAGAATTAGGGTAAACATCATTTGAAAATAGTAGGGATAGGGCAGACTTATTAGAAATGTTCAAGATTATGCATGGTCTAGAATGGTCTTGTATTTTTTAGTAGAAGAGAATATAAGGCCACATGTATGCGGTAGAAGTAAATAGAAGTAGACTCAATATCAGAAAGTTCTTCTTTAGCAAAAGCATGGTGGGACTATGGAATAGCCTATCAAAATATCTAGTGCTATCAACTGATGTAAATGATTTCAAAGAGAATAATGATGTTTATTATACCACTGCAAATGTATAAGGCTGATAATGATATTTGTCACTCTAGAAAGGTGAATGAATCAGATGATTGATATCCATACATCAGATAAATAAATCACTATAGCATGCGGCTGTATCAGAACTATTTATCTAAAAATACCAGCTCAAGATTTGGGCATTGTTGGTCCAAAATAACCATATAGACCTAAAAAAAGCACTGTAATAATTGACAATGTATTAGATATGACCACTTTCATTCACTTTTTTCCCAGTTGGATGCAAGATCTTATAATAGTTCATAAAGTGCAAAAATGATGCACCCTTCCATATTTTATGTGCCAAACTACTGATTTCTCTGGTTTTGCAGCTCTCATCATTTCTAACCAGACAATCATGCTATAGAGCTAGAGGACTGAAAATACAGTATCACTTTTGTTTATGATTTTTACTGTTCTCCCAACACCAATAACAAGAAAAAAAACAAATACAAGAGTCACCTAGAAAAAATCTTTGGATAGCTTAGCTGAAAAAATGAGTTCCTTCTATGGATCCATACTTTCTTTGGCTGTGCTAAAGTCTGTCATTACATTTGGAGCAAACAAATAGCGTGTGGTTACAAAAATATTTGACCTATCTTATCAGTTGATCCTGAATTTCCAAAAGTATTTTGGTCTCATCTTGGATTTCCAAAAGTATTCCTCCTAATAATACAACTTGCACTTTTTCAGGAAGATTCTCAATTTCATATTGATGCTTATATTGGAAACTTTCAACAGTGGTTTCTTCAGTTTTCAAGTTGGTCCAGTTGGCTGGCTTTGTATGTCTCACATGTACAGGCTGCACCAATGGAGCTACATGACTGAAAATCTAAACATGTCCACCCTAATATGTGTGATAAAACGTCTCCCCCCATAAATTTTTAATTGGCAATGTTGGCTTATACTGAATGGTTCCCTTAGTTTGTTTCAGCAGCATTTATGCTAGTTTTTAAAAAAATTCAGACGCAAACTAAGAGCCTTTTTAGTGTAAGCTTACATTGAAATTGAACTTCCTTCAAGGAAGCTATTTCTGGGTTGTGTGGGTTTTTCGATTTTCAAAAAACAGTATTTTTTCCTAAACATAATGAGAAAAAGTTGAAAGTTTCAGCATTCTAGCACCATTGGTGCAGCCTGTGCACATGATACATGAATAGATAGCCATCCAGTCACACTTACATAAAAATGGAAGAAATGTATGTTGGCAATTATAGTGAAAAATTTGGTTGACGGTCTCTAGTTTGACTCTTACTTTTTGTGTAATAATTTTCAGTGTATAGTATGAGCCTGGAAACTTGGAGTGAAATTATTGCTATCAATTGTGTAAAATTGGCATTTTGCTCAAAAAGATTAAAACACTTTATCTTCATATTTTGGGGGGATTAAAGTCAGCACTTTTCTTTTGTAAATCCTATATTGCTGATTGCTTGATTATAAACAAATGACTGTTTTAAGTGAAATATATTTCTGCACAGTCTTGGATTTTTATGCTTTACTAGATTTTTTTCAACAAAATGATTGTAAAATCTCTCCCTTGATTTGTGTATTCATTAAGTCTTCTTCAAAATTATGTAATATTCGAAAGGAAACTCATTGTTTCCATACAAAAGCAATCATGTGGCTGATTTATCATTTTTTTTTCCTGATTTTCCTTTCTTTCCATACTAAAATGTATAAGGTATACTTGAATTCATTGAAACCCAAACTGATATGATGTGTCTTTATAATCATAATTATCAAATGAACATATGATCTGAAATAATACCTCTTCTTCTTTCAGAGACTTCTACAGTGGTGGAAAAGCAATGAACCCTCTCTGATGGTCATGTGAAATATTGTATAGGAAAACTATGATGATCAATTTGCTGTATTTGAAATGAAAAGTTAACGAAATCCACGGCAAAAAAAGCATACGTATACATAAAATGTGATTCCTTGTGTTTTAAAGGGCTTATTTCATAAACACAATTCACGAAATATCACTAAAAATAAGTAATATGGATACGCAGAGTGTCAATGTATCTGTGCAGAAGAGATCCCACGTAAATATAGACATGGAAGCTCACATCAGAGAGAATTCCAATTCATGTGAAGGGAGTGGCTTGAAATTTTCACAGATTCCACATTCAACACCTCCTGTGCAAACACACGCTGGAGAGAAATCATATTCATGTCAAGTGTGTAGTTCAACATTTTCTCATAATTCACGTTTAGAAATTCACATGCGGACACACACTGGAGAAAAACCATATTCATGTGAATTGTGTAGTTTGGCATTTTCAGAGAGATCACATTTGAAAAGACATATACGGACACACACTGGTGAGAAACCATATTCATGTGAAGTGTGTGGTTCAGCATTTACACAGATATCAAATTTAAAAACTCACATGGTGATACACACTGGGAAGAAACCATATCCATGTGGAGTGTGTGATTCAGCTTTTACACAGATATCAACTTTAAGAACTCACATGCGGACACACACTGGAGAAAAACCATATTCATGTGGAGTGTGTGGTTCAGCATTTTCACAGATATCAACATTAAAAACTCACATGCGGACACACACTGGTGAAAAACCATATTCATGTGGAGTGTGTGGTTCAGCATTCACATCGGGATCACATTTGAAAAGTCACATGTGGACACACACTGGAGAGAAACCGTATACTTGTGAAGTGTGTGATTCAGCTTTTTCTGACAATTCAAATTTAAAAACTCACATGCGGACACACACTGGTGAAAAACCATATTCATGTGAAGTGTGTGGTTCAGCATTTACGCATATATCAAATTTGAAGAGGCACATGCGGATACACACTGAGAAAACATATTCATGCAAAGTGTGTGCTTCAGAATTTACATCAAGATCTCATTTAAAAACTCACATGCGAACACACATTGGAGAGACGCCAAATTCTTATGAAGTGAGTGGTTCAGAATTTACATCAAACTTTCATTTAAAAACTCACATGCAAACACACACTGGAGAGAAAGCAAATTCATGTGAAGTATGTGGTTCAACATTCCCAACTGATTTAGATTCAAAAACCGGGGAAAATCCATATTCATGTGATACGTGTGGATCAACATTTTCACAAACTTAAATTATGAAAAGTCTCATGCAAACACACAATGGTAGAGAAAGCATATTCATGTTAAGTGACATTTTCAACTTGTACAATTTTGAAAAGACACATGCAAACATACACTCAAATGAAACCATAATTCTGTGCAATGTGTGATTCAGCATTTTCACTGGGGTCATCTTTATAAATCCACTCCTTAAAACACACTGGATAGGAACTTCATTCAAGTGAAGTGTGCCACCCAGCATTTCGAATGAATCAATTTGTAAAATATTACATTATAAGCACACTGAAAAAAAACAACATAATCATACAAGAAGTTTAGCTCAATATTTTTGCAGTGTTAAATTTGAAAGTAAAATGCAAACGTAGTGAACATTATCTATAGTCTTCTGGTATGTGTGGATTTCTTTAATATTTGCAACAGTTTGCGAAAAGATTCCATCATGGTTGTTGATTACAATTCTAAATGGAGTGAGGGTAAGATAGGAAGAGAGACTATGAATTAAAAAAGGTAATTCCCCACTTACACACTGTACATAGAAAGATTTGCCTCAGATGTTCTGATGTAAGCTACTGCTTACCTGAATTTCTAGTTTTGAAACTTTACCACCAGTGTAAAAATTTAAAGCTCTAGGCATTTTGCTTAGCCAATAAAAAATGATCTAATCTGGAGTTTTTTTCTTTTTCATCCAATGGAATTGCTACTGTATCAGTTTTGTACAGCAACCATTGTTGGAGAGCAGCTCTCCAGAAAGGGACTACATATTTCTTATTGTGAGACTGCAAATGTTTTGCTGATATGAAGACAGATGCTTCACTTTGATTTTGAAGTAAAGACCAGAAAAGGCTTGTGCAGAAGACTAGGATAGTGCAACAAAATTGAACTTTCAAAGAAAATAATGAGGAATATTTGATTCAGTATGTTTTACACTTTCCTTTTTTTATAAATAGATTACACAGCTGGTCCCATGCCAAGAAGGTAGGGGATGGAGCGATAAGACTTGAAGCAGATATTTAAAAAATGCTTGAAATCAGCTGCTGGGGATCCATTCTTCCCAATAATTGGGATTTTCTTATTCACAATGGTTCATACATTTTATTTTTTTGTTTTCCCCTCCTCCTCTTAATTCAAAGTCTATTAAAAGTCTCTTTTGCTGTTTGTCTCTTCGTCAAATTTAATTTTTTTTGCTGTCTGATATTCAGGTAACGTTCGGGATATCAGAAGTTTGTCATCTAAGGTTGGACCATACATGCCTGGACCTCAAAAAAACTTTCGGTTACACCACCAAGATCAATTTTGAGAACTTTGGATGGAAATCAATGTGGCATATCATTCGAAACACTTTAATGATATTGACTAAGCTGCAATTACTTCCTCCAGTAATCCCTGTCTTCTCTAAACCAATACTGTTGTTCTCACAATGAATATATTGATACTTTTTTTTTATTGGAATGGTCTGTTCAGTCTTTTTGTACCTCAGGTATGTTAGATGCCATTAATTGATATGTATTTCGGTTCTTTATTGTTTTGAAAGACCTAGGTTTTAACCATCGGAAAGTTTACTTTTCGGTCTTCACCGGTACTCATTACTTTCATTACACAAGCTTTGTTTTGACACGATGAAATTGCAAATTTTGTTTTGAAATATTTCAATATATCTTTACTCCAAACAATTACATTTATTCACTCTTTGTTTGATTTATTGTATCACAATCAGGACAATATCTGGTTAATAAGGTCAAAGTTATTTTGGTATGTGCATTTCAAAATCAAAACAAAATTAGAATTCACATAGGAAACAAAAAGTAAATGACTGAAATGGTTTGTGAGGTATATCTAAAATAATTTACACCATTCTGTTCAAACTGTAAATTTATATACACTACTCTTTTACAAAAAATTTGATTTCATTGAATCAAACAAAGACGCCACTGTCAAAAATGAAACATAGAATTCTAACCCCTTTTAACCGCATGAATAGAATATTGTGAAGAGAAGATATAACACTTTAATCAAAACAAAGATTGTGTAATCACCAATGAAGATGAAAACATATATCTTCCAGTTGGCTTATATTCAGGTACTTGTAATCTAATATTGTACCAAATATCTAATCATTGTATATGGTTTAGTTTGGGAATTTTTTTTTCAATGTTGTTTATTTGTCACAGTATTTGGGCTGTGTAACTTGCGGCCTTACTCAGAGGTCTGTCCTGGAATATTGAATCTGTTTTTGGGCAATCCTTCTCACATGCACGTCAGATCCTGTTTTTGCATCTCTGTTTCTGGAAGTGCCTCCTATTGAACTTTGTGTCTCTGTGTTTTTGGGGTCATTTCTTCTTGACCTCCCTGTATATCTTTGGCTATCAAAAAAAGGAAAATCAAATGAGATTACTGAAAGGAAAGAAGAAACTTTACTTCCAACATTTTATGACATTTTTATTATTCCAAAGAAGTCAAAAATAGTTTCATCATGATTACAGCTAAGCAAATCGAAAGTAACATATATATTTTGTCAAATTGTGATGATAAGTACTTTAATTCTTAGGATTAAACTTTCAAGAAGGCAAATAAAACAGATCAGAAAAACAGCACTTGATAGCTTTGAGCATTTTCCATCTGACATGACCTTGTGCCAGATGTTAATTTGTTCTCTTTTTGGGGGCCAGACAAAAAACTTATTTACATTATCTCAGGTATATTTACTACTGTAGGAAGTAAAAGCCAACAGCAACTACATATAATATAAATATTTCAACAGCTGTTAATTATTAATGCATTTTTGTTACCATCATCAACACTGCTGATGAGCCACATTTCAAGAAGTGAGAGAGGGTCAGTCAGTATACTATAAAACTTTCTTTTTTTTTTTTTACAAAAATTACTACAAAATAGCATTCATATATCAAAGTGATATTTGATGAATCAACAATTCTTCTAAGCTGCAACCTCTGGCAGTTGATATATTCAGGATGCAGAGATTGATCAATACTCTTTCCAAAACCTGACAAAATTCCCTGTACTTTTAATCGAGATACAGTGTTGCATAACATTTTCCATTAGCTTTATGATACCAGCTTTTATATATCAAAAATATTAGCTTTCAAGTGGTACCTTTATGTGGTACCATGTTTGCTATGCCTGTAATAATTGTAAAGATGTTCTGTTGAATGTGACACAGTTTTTAATTGAAGCACTGAGATGAGATGCAACAAACAGACACAACAACAGTAGTTCCAATAAAGCTTGAATTTTGAAACTCATAGTCAAAAAATACTTTTCTTTGTTAGAAATAAAGGTTTCCTTTAAAAAAAATCAGATGTCTTAAAAAATATTGGTAATTTGAAACTATGTAACATTGTTCCGTGTATAAAAATAGAATAAAATAACATTTTCAAGTTTGATGGCTACAATTTATTTGCTTTTGATAAAATTTCTTCTTAATTCTCTGTTCAAGTTCGTCCGGCTGGATGTATGGATGTATGTATGTACATATGTAGGCATACAGGCCACAACAATGGGACTAGTGTAATGAAAATTTACACATCTACTCTTCATTATGTTTACATGAAACGTTTTTAAAAAATCCCCACCTCTCAAATAGATTTTCAGTGGATGGGTTCAATTCACAATATAAGTTTATGCTGAAATGACTCCTGACTTTGTGCCCAGCAGCATTAACAATTGTTTTTTTTTTTTGTTTTTTTAAAATTCAGCTTTTATAGTGATCACTGCCCAACAAAAGGCGAGAGGAGTAAATTATCAATTAATCACCTATTTCTCCAGGTTTTTTTTACAGATCAACCCCAACACAGCATGTTATCAAAAGAAGTTGGTCACAAGGGTTTCTATTGAGTAACTAACCAGACTTGTTTCCTTTTAAAAAAGTAAGATGTCTAAAAAATATTGCACATTTGAAACTGTATAATATTGTTCAGTGTATAGAACTTGATTAAAATAGGTCTGTCTAGTCACTCAATAGGAACTGTCATGTGATTAATGTCTTTTTGCCGCATGCAATAATGGGGGTGATCAATTAAGATACTGGAAAAAGGCGTGATCAATCAATGAGTTACTTCCCTTGCCTATTATTGGGCAGCGATCACTAAAAAAATCTTTTTCAAAATAACGTGTGAATTCTACCAGACACTAAGAGACCAATTTAGCATAAACTTACATTGTATACTGAACCCACCAGCTGAAAAGGGGAAATTTAAATTAAAAAAAAAAGTTTCTTCTTGACATCGTAAGGAGTAAATGTTCAAATTTTTAGCCCTGTAGCTTCATTGGTGCAGCCTGTATGCATTACACTTATGAGTAAAAACAACCAGATGGACCAACTTGAAAATTGATAGAAACCAATGGTGACAGTTTCTAATATTTTGCATTTGAAACTATGTAACATTGTTCAGTGTATAAAAACTGAATAAAATAACATTTCAAAGTTTGAGTTTGCTATGAATTATTTGTTTTTCATAAAATTTCTTAATTCTCTACCATACATTCATATTTTTCATTCATTATTCTCTAAAAAAAAATAATCATTCAAGTAAACGATAGACAACAGCACAAACCTATTTAGTCGGTGAAAAAAGGTTTTTCTAGACATAAGAAGAGTATGTTGGAAGTTCCAGCCTTCTAGCTTGATTGGTTCAGCTTGTGTGTATACTACATAGTCAGCCAGTCTGCTGGACCAAATTTGAAAAGAAATTAATATAAAGTAATCAGAATTAGAAACCGTCAACCAAAACTGTCAGTGTAGGTTTCTTTTGTTTTTAAGTTGGTTTGGCTGGCTATGTACGTATGCATGATGTGTACAGGCCACACCAGTAGAGCTAAAGATCAGAAACTTCCCCTCTAAGTAGGTTTTTGCTGGTGGGGACATTCAATTTGCTATGAAAGTTTAGCATAAATTGGTCCCTTATTTTGTGTCCGATACATTAATGCTTATTTTCTTGAAAATTCAGACTTTCTTCTAGTGATCACTGCACAGCAAAAAACGAGACCAATTCATTCATTGGTCAACCCTTTTCCATTTTTTCAATTGATCACCCCAACATGGCATGCTGCCAAAACACATCATATGATGGTTTCTATTCAGTGAGTAACCAAACCTGTTTTTTTGATGTTTACTACAAGGCTTTTAATGATTTTCTCCTCAATTTTCTGAAGTGTATTTGGATCTCAGGCATCTGATCCTGAAACATGCACAGAATTTCGTGGTTGACATTTTATTGGAGTTTCCCATTTTCTGATAAATTGATTGGGCTCTGTGACCTGTAAGATATGTTTTTCCATCCAAATTCTTCTGGGTTTAATGCTAGCAGCAGATTTACATTGAAATTTTTCCACAAGATTGCTTGAAAGTGAACCCTTTTGACATTCTCAATGAATGCTTCTTTCTTTAGTGGTAGAGCAGCTAGGTTTGAGTAAACTTATATTTGATATGTGTATGCTCACTTTTATATTATAATAGGCTAAGCTAAAGGCAGTAGCTTGGTCAATGATTTACTGGAACAGTGCATCCACATTGTCAATAGTCGATAGTTTGTAACTAGCTTTAAGAACTTTGATAACGAGCATTTTCCGTACCCATAGTAATACGTTATAGAGTCAAAATAGCATGAGCTGGTAAAATGTTCTTGAAAATTTTTGAAAATAAGGCCAGTGTTGCTTTGATGTCCACTATTGCCCTTTTCTCGCAATACAATTCCATGATTGATGGTACATCCAGGCCTGGTTGCACCTATATTGTTTTTTTAGGGAAACACCTCAACAAGATACAACTTTGTCAACTCGTTTAACAAAAAAGAAAGATGTGGCTCAAGGCCAAATGATTTGACAGTGAAATATATGTTGGTTATAACTAGTCCACACTATCTCAGATTGCCACAATTACTAAACCAAGCATATTACTTCCTTCTTCCTTTTAGTCTCCATAATCTCCCATGTAAACTAAATACCCGTTGTGCCACACACACCAACACAGATTCCTTTAGAAAATTTTAACAATTCCAAACTTAAATCTTGATCAAGATTCCCTCCCCACTATAAAATCATCTCTAGCATTGAGTTATCGTCTTTGACAATAGCCAGATTTCAGAGAGGCCTACCTTTAGTCCCAAAAGAAGCCTTGAAGTATACTGGCATTTGCAACAATTTGATTAAACAACAGTCACACTTTCCCCCCAATGTCATTTTGAAGTCATTCTGGACTTTAGAAAAAATTAAAAAACATCTCCATTGGCTACACTCGACTTCAAAACATAAAAAAAATATTAAGAAAACATTATATATTGTCAACACTAGACTCACAAATTAAAAAACAAAAAACAAAAAAAATTTGCAACCCTGCACCAGTGATGTGTCAATTTGAATCTGTACTGCACATAATTCCTCCGCTATATGCATTGCCTCCGAAGACATTCTTCAAAACTTGATCCAGTGCCTCAGCCTTCTTCATAAAACAGTCGACCAGCTCATCCTAGCCGTGCTTACTTCAACATCTCGCTTTTTAACAGCTTGCTCTACACTATCTTCTCATTCGAGCTGCTAATGTAAACTATAAATACATGAAAAAGAAAATAAATTTTAAGCAAATGTTTTAAAGGTTGATTTATGATTATTTGGGGTTGGGGGTTTTTCATTTATAAAATTTCTTCATCCAGATATTTGATATTTGAAGATAATTTTTAATCATGCTTTGCCCAAGCTGGGGTTATTTGGACCCCCCCCCCAATCAGCACTTGTATCTGGTGGTATTTAAAATTCGATAAGTAATTTTTGATGTTTTATTTCCCTTATTTCAGAAAGTTAGCACTGGTTAGTCACTCAATAAAAACCATCAGGCAAATAATTTCTTTTACAGCATGCCGTGTTTTGGATAATAAGTCAAGAAAAATTGAAAAAGTGAGTGATCAATAAATAAAACTTCTTCTTGTGCCTTTTGTTGGAAAGTGATCATTAAAAAAAAATCTGATTTTTCCAAAGATTAAGTGACACAAAATAAGGGTTCAATTTAGCATAAACTTATATTGCAAACTGAAAGCTGAGTGGGGGGGGGAGTTGGAAAAGACAAAAAACTTTTTTTTCTGACATAATTAGGAGTAAATGTTTAAATTTTCAGTCATCTATTGCTCCATTCATGTGGCATGTATGCATCGTATACAGCCAGCCACAGCAGATGCCTATCTCAGGCAAGGACAACACACGTGACGACGATGATGAAAACGAGCCGTGCTCCAGCTTCTCCTCGAGCCCCACAAGACAAAAGAAGCTGACGACGGACTGGGATTCTGGTCAGTTGGTCAGTTGGTCAGTCAGTCAGTTTTTTTGTCAGCCACCTTCATCCACCTAGCACGTTAGATGGACCGTTAGTTGCTTAGTTTGCTGAGAGAAATCTCTTAAAACATGGATTTTCATCAAATAAAGATTTTTCAAAAATTCAATGCCTCCCTAAGACAGACTCAGTAGAGACGTCATGTGACCAAAGTCTTTTGGCAGCATGCCATGTTGGGGGTGATCAATTAAAAAAATGGAAAAGTAGGTGATCAATGAATAAGTTACTGTGTCTGTGTCTGCGTCTGTGTGATGGTCTCACAAACTACACCAAACCAGCCGTGGTACTGGGTTAGTAAAAGAAGGCAACAAGTCGAAATTTCGTTTAACTGTTTTATATAGAGTATTGATCATCAATATCTCTGGAGACGGGAAATGCTTATTCGCAGTTGAAAAGAGAGGTGGCCGATTTTCATCTAAGTCAAACTGACTGGTCTCTTATGTCACGAACGATGGTCTAGTTGATAGTAGCAGCGGTTGACGGCGAATCGGCTGACAAGAGGGACTGGTAGCGTTCTCTTCTCCAACCCCAATTCTACGGCTCTGTTACGAAAATCCCTCCTATTTAAGCCCTGGGTATCAACACTGTATTTCTTTGTAATTGACTTCCTTTCTTTCTTTTCCTGTTGCCGTTATCTCGATCCTTCCAGAAAATCCCAAATATTGACCCTCATCCGTCTCGTGACGCAAGTCCGTCCAAGATCATAAATTAGCCTCCCCCTCTTTCAAGAACTCTGCAAATTACTTTCCTTTCAAAACCCCAGACATTGGCCCCTATCTGGTCATCGAATCAGGAGGAGAATTTCTCTAAGAATGCTTCTTTTTGCAACCCAGGGATTTGACAGAACACATTAAATTGAGAAACTGCAGGTGCCTGCACTTGGAAGCATGTAATTCTCACTTCCTACGGTATCTTCAAAAAACATATTAAGCCCCTATCTGGTCATTGAATCGGGAAGAGAACTTCTCTAAAAGTACTTGTTTTTGCAACCCAGGGAGTTGACAGAACACATTAAATTGAGAAACTGCAGGTGCCCGCACTTGGAAGCACGTAATTCTCAATTTCCTACAGTATCTTCCAAAAACATATTAAGCCTTTAATACAGATAACTCCTTTGGTAATAACCATAGTAATTTTTAGGACACGGAAGACTCCTGGTCCCCTAGTGACACAGAAGGATTCTAATTTATGTGTTTTGGAATGTTTGCATACATGATGATCTTTCAAAAATGCTTTGAAAACAGAAAAAAAAAATCTCATATTAGGATTAGGGTTAGGTTTCATTGAATATTTGAAATATGTAGAAAAATTCATGGAGTATAGAATTTTTTAGCATGAGTGTAATATGCACTTTTATATTTCACAGTAACAAACAATTTTAAGTATTGTCAGTCTTCACAAAATCATCTGAGAAATCATCTTTTTAATATTGTTGATCTTTGATTTAACATGTGTGGCTCCCTTGACCAATGCTCAGAGTACCAGCACCATGCATTTAAAAATACAAACTGATATGTAATGACATTATAGAAATATATACTTAGATTTGTCTGTGTCTGATTGATGTCCTCAAGTCAGATCATGATCAGTGAGACACAATTACTCTTAAATTAATGTTTGTAAATGAAACATATGTTTCAACAGCCACTAAAGTGACCACTCGGGTACATGAACTTTCAAAAGGCCACTGTGTTCAGAGAGTTAATTGGTTCTTATAATGGCCTGATATTACGTTTCATTAAAAATACGTATGAAAATGAGGAATTTGGTCAAAACTGTTATACTGGATTTATATTTGCTTTTTGAAAACTGAAGGGAATTTGCTTTGTACAAAATGAAAAATAGAAATCAAATGCAAAAACAACTTACAAATTTGAATATTTGGAAGCTGATAACAAAATATAGTCCTGGTGCTGTAAGAGAAAACTTTGAGCTGACAAATGAAACCAATTGGACATGCTAGACAGCCCCTCAGTGAGAAAGAATATTTCTGATAGACATTCCAGATCAGTTTCAAAATTTTTTTAGCGCCCTTTTTCAAAATGGCGAATTTTTGCAGAATTGCATTAGTCTAAATGAAAAAAGATTTTTTCATCAGATATAAGTGTATATTGTGGGAACGGAAATCCCTGTAGAGTAAATTTTACAAAAGGAGCGAGTCCCTTACAGTTATTGACAATCAAAGGTCATGAACCTTTGTTTGAAAATCTATGTGGACTGATGACTATAACATTGAGAAGATAACTATTTATGGATCCTCTCTAAAAATGCAATCTCATATTCTGGAGTCTATTGCCTACCTTTCCGTGGAATTTCATTGTAATATCTTTTGGGAATATCATGTGGACAGCCAGAGAACCTTTGGAGCTATTGTGTTGTGTGGACATTTAGCTATGACATGGGGAGGTAATTGTGCACGGATCTACTCAGAAATCTAATAACTTCTTTTGTAGTCTCTTGCCCAGTCTCTCATGAAATTTTATTGAAATTCATTGAGTTCCTGGAGATATTGTGTACATAATGAGAAATTTAAAATTGATTTGTAGAAATTGGTCCTATTCACTCTGTTCCTGTTATAAAGAGAAATAATGGCATTCTCTCAAAAATAGCAAGAAGAACTGAAGAAAACATCTTTATTTAAGAAAATAACATATATTCAGAACATATGCACAGAAAGGGGAGTGTGATTTTGATCTTAATATAAAGGAATTCTTCTGCCAAACCTCATAAACTCTTAAATATGACTAAAGACCCTAGATTATTGAATTGTCCATACAATAATTTCCTTTAACCATGTTGGAAAAAATGAAACTGAGGTAATGGCTATAATAAAATTATGTTTCATATAGAAAAATTATCATGAAAATGAGAAAATGGTCATTCTCAAAGTTTGAAAATTATTTGCAAAATGAGGAGCTTTCACTTCGGATTTGTATTTTTTTTCTGCTAACTGCTAAATGTTTGTTCAGATATGTTAAGAAGCAGAATTGTTTAGAAAGGAAGATTCACAAAATTGAAAATTTGCTCCCAAGTGAGTGCCTCTGAACAAATCACACATGCTATAACAGAACATCATGTGTTTCTAGGGTTTGATTGCATATGATGCTTCAAACTTGACTTGACAGCAAAGGTAAAATCTCATATTTGAAATGGATATTCCCAAAGGTGTACCCGTATATGCACCATCAAATCTGACTTCTGTGAAAAGGATAAGACACACACTTCACAAAAGTATAGTTTATGCGCAGTGTGTTTGCATATGCTCTACTAAATTTGACTTCTGAGCAAATGAAGAGCCACACACTTCACAAGAATATGTTTTTCCCCCCAGGGTGTGTTTGCTTATGTATGTTCAAATCAGAGTTGTGTATGGAAGAAGAGCCACACACTTCACAAGAATATGGTTTTTCGCCAGTGTGTGTTTATGTATGTCCAAATCTGAGTTCTGCATAAAGGAAGAGCCACATAGTTCACAAGGATATGGTTTCTCTCCAGTATGCGTTCACATATGCCTGACTAAATTTGAGTTCTGTGCAAAGTAAGAGCAATATACTTCACAAGAATATGGTTTCTTCTCACCACTGTGTTTGCATATGATGGTTCAAATTTGACTTTTCTGAAAAGGGAGAACCACACACTTCACAAGAGTATGGTTTATCTCCAGTATGTTTTCACTTATGTGTAGCTCAAGTTGACTGTCGTGAAAAGGAAGAGCTGCATATTTCACAAGAATATGTTTTGTTCCCAATATGTGTTTGCTTGCGTGTCACTAATTGTGATTTTTGTGAAAAAGAAGAGCCACGCACTTCCCAAGAAAACTGTTTCTCCTCAGTGTGTGTTTGCTTTTGAATGTTTAAATCTGATTTCTGTGTAGAGGAAGAGAGACACATTTCACAAGAATAATGTTTCTCTCCAGTGTGTTCATATATGTTCTTTCTATTTTGATTTGTGTAAAGATTTTGAGCTATATACCTCACATGTAAAGATTCTTTTCCAGTGTGTGTCAGCATGGACATTCTAAAATTTGAATCTTCTAAAAATCTTGGTCTATACACTTTGCAATGATAATGTTAATCTTCCTGCACCTCACAAGAATATAGTTTTTCCAGCATGTATTTGCACTTGTCTTTGAGAAAATAAACCCTACCAAATAAAAGGTGCATGGAAAGTTTATTCTAGTTTTTTTGCAAATATCAGTTCTTACAAAGACCCTAAAATTCTAATCAATACATTCCATAAGAATATGGTTTATTTACTGATTCTTGTATTTATCATTAAATAATTTCAAGTGATGATAAGAGATATTCATTTGTTATCCACTGCAATACCTGTGAATGAAAAAGACGTATTATTAATGTAAATATTAAATCTATGTACTATATGCAATTAAAAAATTATAACTAGTTTATACACTACTATTCTACAAATAAAAATGACTAAATCCAATATGATAATTCAAATATTTGTCTTTGTCTGTATTCAGGGTATTTTAACCATTGTCTTTGTTGTTTATTTTTCACAACATTTTAGCTGTGTACACCCTGGCCTTCCTCGGGACCTGGAATGTCAAATCTGATCCTGAGGGAGCATGCCTATCCCTCTTATACATCACACAACTTGTTTTATTGTCTCCAAGTTTTGGGGATTTTCTCCCATTGACCTCTGTTTTGGTATTGTGACCTGTTGCGCTTTGCATGTACTTACAAATAGCTTACTGAATAAAAACCCCAAGAAAATATGACCAAGAACTGCATGTATAATACTTCATGTGATTGTGGCACAGAGTACAAGGGCAAGACCAGTGGCCCTCTAGAAATAAGACTTGAAGCGCACCAACAGCTGTAATGCATGGATATAATTAGAAATTCTTATAGGTGAGGTCAGTAAAGTGGTCAAGGGGAGACAAACCCCAACTACACAGATGCAAAACCAGACCTGACATGTATGTAGGAGGGATCTCCCGAAAATTGATTCAACTTTCAAGAAAAGACCTTTCAGTAAGGCTGCAAAGAACATGGCTAAAATATTGTGATAAATAAACAACTAAGACAAGAAAAATAATCCTAAATACAAAGAGTTATTATTTGGTACAATATTGCCTTATGAGTACCTAAATATGATTCATCCAAAAAGTTCATTTTTTTCATCTTCTCTGGGAATTATACGATTTTGATGAAAGTTTTTGAAATTTTGTTACACTACCTTTTCACAGTACTCTATTTAGGCTGTTGAAGGTGTCTAAATTCTACATTTCATCCTTGTTTCAATTGAATAACATTCCATTTTTGTTGTGGCATCATTATTTAATCTAATTGAATTAAATTTTTTGTAAAAGAGTAGAGTACATAAATTCACAGTCTGAACTGAACAGTGAAGATTATTTCTGAAATATCTTACAAGTTTAGTACCTTGTTTATTCTTAATCAAAATGAATTAAAAAAATAAGTATTAGCTTTAAATACAAAACCCTGAACCTAACCATGTACACAATACGTCATTTCTTTTAGCTGCAGTTTTTAAAAGCCCAAAACTCACATTTACCATCATTCATTCAGCCTCTGGATTCTTGGCTGGTTACCTTCTCTCTCTTTTTTCCTTTCCTTCTCTTTAGGAGCAGTCATTTTGTCTTACCACCCAGCCAGTTCAAACTTCACCGTTTCATCATGACCAATCACTGTTCCAATTGCCACTTTTATTTCACGGATGTAGATATCTTTCTTGTACACTAAGGTATTAGTTCATGTATGCCTCTCTCTAGCCTAATGCGTATTCACATTTCCATTGCATGAGAATAACCTAGTGACTAAGTTATCATTCCTTCCTCTTTGCTTGAGTATATATCTTTCCATCTTCTTTGCCATTCCTAGTAGCTAATCATAAGGAATTCTCTTGTACATCAGAGAAATAATCGTTCACCTCCTAAAAATAGCTACATAGTAATCTATTCTGAACAAACTCACTCAATCACAATCTTCTCAATGTTTACATGCCTTTTCTTTTCAGCTTTATATGCATTGTTTATAAATGTCTTATTTGTTGAATCATTGATCTCTGTGTCCATATTCAAATATGAAGCATGAAATCTTTATTCTCAACACATTGCTCACATTGCTGCCATCATGGTTACATTTCAAAAGTGTCATGATGATTAGCGACTCTCTTCTTTCTCAATGTCAGCATGTGGCGGCAAACCCAAACATGTGGGCAGACTCCTCTGTCCTCTGCAACTACTGGAACCTTCTTGTAACACTGAACCACAACTATTCATACCAACCTCTACAAACAATTTTATTCATTTATGTTTTGCTTAGTAAATGCAATCATAAAAAGAAAACAACTTATTTATCTACATATTTCAAAATAGAAAATAATTTAAAATTTAAATGGGAACTGAAAGGTTGATTAGTCTATTCAACCTCAAGATCAAAAATTTAACAAAAATGTAAATAAAGTGTTTGTACTGAAGATAATTCATGCTGTTCCATTCAAACTGAAATCATGCCATGTCAAGAAATTGTTAAATAAACATTAGTCGAATTTCAAAAATTATACTCATTCAAGGCATTTTATTTTGATTTAAAACAACTTTGAAAATAAAAATGATTTCAGGATCTTTATTTTTATTTTCAATTGAAATGAAATTACACAAATTAAGTACATCCCCTTGCCGAACCTTTTCCTGTTCACACTTTTCAAAATAAAACTTGAATCAAAAGATTAGTCCACTCAATTTCAAAATAAAAAAAACAAAGCAAAAGTAAACAAATGGAATTTTTTGATGATGAGATATATTAAAAATATTTCAAAACAAAAATAGTAAATTTCATGCTGCAATGATTGTGTCAAAACAAGGATTGTGTGATGAAATCAATGAGTACTAGTGAAGATGGAAAAAGTAAACTTCTGGATGATCGAAATCTGGATCCTTCAAAATGATGGAGAGTCAAACATTTTATACTTTTCCAAAATTTTCTCATTAGAAATAAGACATTTCATTACTGATTAAAGATTAAAAATTACAATGTAAACATTTTCTAACAAACAAGTGTCATGTGAAATTTTTCATCTTTATATCTTATTTTTAACAAAGTGTAATTTAATGATTTCTCCTCATGTAATTTTTGTATACTTTTTTCTCTAATTCAGAACATACTGAGGATACAAAATCCATTGAATATTTTTTTATTGTGCAATTTTTGTGAAGTTGACCACCGTTCTTGCATAAAATGCCTGGACCACTGGTATCTCCTGGTCTATAGTATATTCTGTAAACTAGTAGAATCCAAGTTACTTAATTTTGCCGTCTGGTTTTTCTACACTAAACTTTCAAGATTTCCGAGTAACCACAGGTCGTAGAAATACTTTTTTGAAAAATCCACTCAACTTGTAGTGTTACAAGATGCTTTAATGTACAAATGAGATATATCACATGTTCTTACTGATAGGAGAACACATCAATATGAGGCGATTACACAGTGCAACATGATTTGTTTCTGGGTAGTGAGTGGTATTTTCTAATTGCTCATGTGCAAGAGGTACAGAAAATGGCTATCATTCCTTTCAAACATGGCTTTTATGATCAGAACAGTGATATTTTAAAATTCTTCTTTTTCCAATTGTGTAGCAAACACATGAATTTTTAGAATAATTTTTCATTACAAAAAATTTTTTTTTCAGGCAAAAGCAGCATATGGATCTGAATTATCATATATGTACACTAATGTTTTACAAAAGTGATCACAGAAGATTTAGAATTGAGTAATTTATCAAGATTTATTATTGCACTGATCAGACTGCAAAATATAATCTTCCATCATGTTCTTGCTTATATTCCCTATTTCCTGGTGGGAGAACTCACTTCGCTCCTCCAAAAATGCTCAAATACAAATTTATGAAGAGTACCAAAGATATGGACTTGGAAAGATAGCCTGGGGTTAATTTTACCATAGTTTTTCAATGTAATTTCAATTAACTCCACATAGTTTTTGGTCTGGTAATTTCCCCAGAAGTCCTGAAAATCTGTGCTAAAGATGCAACAAGCAGCTGTCTCCTTCCTAGTGAGCTTCTGGGTGAATTACTTGCACTCCAGGATCTTCTTAATTTGTGATCTGAAAAAGACACAAGCTTTGACTTTTTCCTCAGAGAGTACTCCATGATGTGTGATGCTTACAAGACATATTTCAACATGTATAGACAAATTCTGGGCATTTCATGCCATCTATAATAAAACTGTACCAAAACCTTGTAAAACACCTTGAAGTATTATGAGAACAGTTGGGAGGTTATCAGCGACTTCAAAATGGGTCTCCTAACTTTCCCTGTGACCTTTGCCTTGGGGATACTTCCAGATGTGGGATTGGCCATAGCCACCCAAATTCTATATGGGAATGAACAACATCCTGTGGGAGCCACTGGTTGACCTCCGGAAGGTGGTCACCACTGCACATAAAATTAGGTCTTATGAAACATTTTGTCACAGCTCTAGATGAAAAGTATTCAGCTTCGAAGTATCTTCCCTAATCTGTCTAGAGCAAAATAGGTAAACGACAAAATATCAATGTTTTGATCACAAAAGCAAAGTCTGAAATGAATTATAGCCATTTCTATACTTACACATAATGAATCAAGAAATAGCACAAAAAGTTGAAACGAAGTTGCTTAGTACTTGTGCTTGTTACTCCTATGACAGACAAAAATAAAATTTCAAATCCTGTTCAAAAACATTAAAAAAGAATAATTCATTGACAGTATTGAAAAAAAGTACCTCCATGTCAAATTAACAAATCTTTAAGATAAGAAAACCACAACCATCATGGATTTATCCAAAACTGGCATAATTATAAATCTTTATGAGAAAAATTGATGACACCTGTCTCACATCTCAAGCTCAGAGGGCCCAAAAAGAGCATCCTTACAAACTTTGCAAAAAAATGTTTATTTTTGAGAGTGATGTCAAAGTTTAAAAATCAATATCTAAGTTACTTCCAGGTGTACCTCATTTATATACCATTTTAAAGTACTCAAATAGACCCTAACTTTTGTTCTATGCATCTTTACCTCAGGGGCCATTTCCTTGTGATCATAAATTCATTTGATTTATATTACTTGGAAAAAGAAGAACAAGAACAAGAACAACAACAAAAAACAGAACAAAATAGAACACTGAATAAAAGAAACCTGATTCTGTATTATTATCAATAGATATTGTTTTTCTATTTTCAGACAAATATTTGGACTTTTTTCATTCTAGCAAAAAAAAAGGAAAACAGGTTTTGAATTTTGATTATGTCTTTTTCAAAATAAGGTGTCAAAAGCATATCTAGGTCAAAATGTGTCAAGGCAAATAGACGACTGTCAGCAGGCAATTTTTTTTTGTGATTTTGCAATGTTGGCCTTTTTGCAAGTCAAAACATCATTTTTCCAATGCGAATTGCTATAGTCAAGTTGATAAGTACCAGAAAAGGTAATCTTTCTGCACTTTTTTTTTTACAAGCACAAAAATTGATATGCATATACATATTATCATCACAAGTCTTTTGCTAGGCAATGCCTTGGATGGTACAATAAGCTTAACTAAAATGATATCTCTGGTTCTAATCGATATATTTTTATTCTGTTTGCAGTTACAGACTCGAGAGTTTTCTCTGAACATAATTTATCACTTTGCCAATCAAGTTGGAAAGATATATGCATATTTTTACATCTTTCCATCTGTCTTTACACTATCTTTGAGATTGGCCACACAATATTTCCACTGAATGAATTTTGATGGAATTTTGTCAAAAGGTGGGTAATGGGGTACAGAATAATTGATTAAATCTTAGGGCAGATCCAGGGAAATAGTTTTGATTGACAGAGATATTTTATTTTTATTCAATTTTCCTTTTCATACATTTACGTATATGCTCTTAATTGTTCACATTCAAAAAATTCCTCATGAATTTCAATGGGATTACTTGGAAACATCAAAAATTGGCTATGCAAGAAGTGAATAAATTCATAGATTTATGTGTGTATGTAACAAGATCAATATAAAAAAGATGTTTATCTGAATGCAACAGAATGGGAGAAAGAGTATGAGTGACTTCAATTCATCATAATCTGTTAGATGCAGACAGGCATGAACATGAACTATGTTGCATTTTTATGTGCGTCAGAGATACTAAAGACAACAGGAAAATGTAATATTGATATATTTTGTTAAATGGAGTTGAAGAGGGGATAAAACAATTAATGAAAAATTCCTTTTGCTTTTTCTATATGAATTTTTACTGTTCAGGATTTTTCATCAAGAAATATCACTCATATCAATTCAATGTCAATTATATTTATAGAATGTTATTCGAAGTCTAAATCTGCAAACAGAATAAAGATATAGAGATTAGAACAAGAGATACGATCATCTCAGTGCACCATCTGGGATCCAATATGTAGGTGGCACCACCTTCCATTCAGCAAAAGTCTTGCTATAGTCATATGCATGTCAAATCTGGTGCTTGAATAGAAAAATGCACTATCATTCTTCTTAAAGACTTGACTACAACTGCAAATTTTTTTTTTACATTGTTACATTTACATTGCCTATTTTCAAACATATCACTGGTCCTACAATGGGTACAAAAAAAATTTTAGCCACATATTTTTTTAATTTTTCCATCAGACAGTAAAACTAAGGTGGTAAGGTGCCGTGGTTAAGAAGACATTGGTGTGAAAAGCCAATATTTTGTTTTATTCAAAAACAAGAGAATTCTGGAAATTCAAACAATTCCAAAATCTAAAAAAATCAAAAACCTTACCTGGATTTTCTTTAATATTTAAAAATGTTTAATACACAAAGATTATTCAAGACATAGGAAAATAACAAAGAAGTGTTTTTGAAAGTTACTTACTTCCAGAAAAACAAAAAGAAATGTTTAATTTTCTATTGAAGGTAGTTTTCATAAAACTAATACATTATTTTTTAAAGTTACAAACACTAGGTAAAAAACAAATATCTTCTATACTTTCAATCCAATTGCATAAAAGTTGAATATCATATATAAACAATTGAGAGCTATTGTAATCGTCAGAAACATTTTATAAAATCACTGATCAGGCTTAAGAGATCTCATCTGGAATACTACTAAGAGGAATTTACTTGACATGAAAGATCCAAACATAAAAGTTTTTTACAAATTTTGAGAGAAAATTCCAACACATTTTCTTTAAGATTGGATGAAAATTTCTCTTTTTAAGAAAACTAATTATGTAAAATAATAGTTATCCATGTTTTGATATCGTGAATATTTTTTATTTTTCATCTGTGCTATACTATGGGCATGCTAGATTACTGACTATATGCACTTTTATATTGAGATTTGAAAAACGAAAAACAAAAGTCGCTATCAGAAATATTAGTCGAGATTGGTTAAAAAGCAAAAATGGAAAGATCTTGAACTTATTTAAAATCACACTTGTCAACCCAAGACAGAACATGGGCTTGTCGTTGGTAGGGAAGCTTTTATCAGAAACCCTAACTAAGTTTTGTCATGTTGATTTTGTGTGTACCAAAACAATAGTAATTAGGTGTCAGGAAAATTAAATTTCTCCTATCTGTCAGACCCAACCCTAGGAATGAGAGTTACCCATAAAAGAAGCTGACTTTTGCATTTCAGAGAGTTCTGAAACTAGCTGTCTGCCAAATTACCGACACTCTCATTTCCGACTCATGATAAAGCTATGTACTGACCTGAAGCAGATCTAAAAAGTATGGTATCATGTTACCACCCCCGCATTAGACTGAAGACAAGAGCATCAAGATGATCTTTGAATAAATGCTTTATTGATATATATAACATCTACATGTTCCTGTTTCCAGTTGTCTTGTGATCACAACAGTGTACCCATCTACGGCCTTCATCGACTCTTCAACAAAAGTGCCAGACTGGGTCCATTGATCTTTGAAATCAACGAGGAAATGGTTGAGGCTTGGCATGGAGTGAACAACTGAGGTTGAAAAGCTGTAGTTAAACTTGGTGTCGAACTTGTGAATTTTCAATCTCAATACCCTCCCTTCAAAGCAACAAGAAAATAAATACAGAAAAATTAATCATGTGGAGTCTTCCATCATATTTTCTAAGATGGATTTTCAGGGTTTTTATAGCACAAGTTAGTACAGTTGTATGTGTTGGAAAAATGATTTATTGGTGTTCAAGATGGCCACTAAATACTTAAAATATCCATTACTCTTTCATTATTCTTCCTACGCAAGTTTTGCCAATGACTTTTTGTAGTATCAAGTGTGTTTAATAACATATCAGGAGTTTACCACCGTTTGACCACTGGTAAGGTATAATTTTCAAGATAGCAGCCAAATGGTAATTTTTTTCCCATTTGTAGCCACCTATAGTGTAATGGTTAATATGTCTGCCTCACATGCAGGTCTCCAGCTGAATTTCCAGTATGAGCAAAGTGTGTGGAAAACTCATTAGGGCAAATTTCCCTGTGCACTTAGCTGCTAATTGAGTACTTTAAGCTGTGTGATAAGGGTAGAGGTATCTGTTGAGTGGACTTGCATTCAGCCAAGAGAGTAGTCATGAAAACTTATGGGTATCAAGTCCTGGTCTCAAGGATTACAAGAATCACTAAGTTGGCACATGCAACAAAAACTGGAACTTTCTCAATATTCCATTTGGGAGTGTCTCTCAAGAGAATGACACTTTACCTTACCTTTTTTATAGCGGACTACACATGGAAAAAACCCCACCTCATGCTGGATTTGGATATTAAGAGTGTAACTGTTCACTTTGTCTAAACTCAGAATGTCTACCACCTTCATGCCTAAATCCAGTCTTTCTAAACTCATATAATAAGAACTAAATCTGATTTTGTCAGAAATTTTTGTGTAAAAATATTGGAAATTGCTAAATTAATAAAATATTTTTCAAAATAATCTAAAAAAAAAAAAAAAAAACAAAAAAAAACCCAAAGGATATTATTTTCAAAATTTGGACTATTTTTTGTATTTACAATATATATCATGCATAAGATTTGTGAAGAAACAAAATAATCTTATGCATGATCGCATGGATCTGTATGATTTACAAAAAAAGATTTATTGTAGTTGTTGAATGAATATTTACAATAAAATGAATTCTATTTTCATTTCATTTCAGGTACTTGGATAAACATAAATAGATTAAGATGAGTTTTTTTTTCCCAAATTTAAAAAAAAATCCAATTCTTGCTTGGCAGTGTGGCCTCCATTAAAAAAAAATAAATGAGTGACCCATGTGGCAACAATGGTTATTTTCCATTCCATTGTATTGATTAGCAGAGCAATATGCTATGTCTGAATCTACATAATAAAAAACAAAGTATCAGGAGGATTTTCTCTCTGGGGATATCATATTTCAGTTTTTATATCTCTGAGAAAACAAATTATTACAATTCTCCAAATATTAAATGCATTGCTATCAGGAGCTTTTAATTCAGCAAAACCTAGTCAAAAGTTAATGCACCACTTTTAGTAGTGGCTTGAATGAAAAATATATTTTTTGTAAATGAAGGAATGGGATACACAAAGCATTTTTATAAATTTTTTTTTCTTTCCTTTAAAATCTTTTAGGAAAATAACTGCATCACCTCTTCCAAACAACAGCAAGTTTGATGAAATACTTTCATGAATCAAATTTATCAAATGATTGAACTTGGATTTTTCTGTAATTTTATGAGTCATACCTCCTCAGTCTACTAAAATATTGCATGAATGTAATTCGCAATTATTATCAAATTTGTCAAATTTTGAGTGATACTTTGAATAAATCGGATTCACTTTTGTCTCCATTTTTATTTCCTCAGTCACAGTGATGAAGTTCACTGTTTTTCTTCCTGCAACGGCCTGTATCATGAGTGTTGTTTTGCAAATGTTGCACCACCTTCGATTTGATTTGGAATAATTATTTCTATGTCTACACTCGGACTCCTTATGGGTCGGTTTTCCGCAATTATAACATTTTATAATCATATCTTCCAAAGTTGATTTCACATTCATTACATGCCGTCATGTGTATCATTTGAAGACAAAAATGTATTGTATGTGCTTTTCTATTAAGAAAAATGAAAAAATAAAAATGAAATTCACCAAATTTGATGAAAAATAGACAAAAATCCAAGAAAACAAAAAGGAAATATTGTGCTTCCAATTCTATTACATCAAAACTTTTTTTTCCAAAAATATGAGTAAAATTACTAGGCTACAACATAATATTATTCCAGCTCTTTAAATCCATTTTTTGAAGGGATTTAGAGCAAAAAAAGTGAACCAAAGCTAAAGTCATAAAATGAAAGTTAGCAGTTATTCTTGCTTCTGCTGAATTTTTAATGATTTATCTGTGTAGCGTTTTTGTTAGCTGTGCCCACCACTGTACAAATGGAAAGTCAGTAAGAAAGACAAAGCATACTTGTGTTTATAATTCAGTCAACTACCATGAAAATAGAGGAGATATTCCAAATAAATATAGTTTTTGTGCAAAATATTTCTGCATGGGGTATTTCAACATAGATTTCTACAAAAGTACATATTCACATAGATCACAGGAATATTTTTTCTCATTAAATTTGAACATTTTGAAAATGCCAGTCCACATACCATACACAAATCAATTTTCTCAGTGATTTATATTCACATGTATACTTTTGATCTGAAACTTTGTAAGAACAATAATCCATATACTTGGCATGAATACAGTTTCTGTATCACTTCTATTTCATTGTGTGCTTTTAAATATACATCCTGTGGAAATGCTAAGCCACATTGTACATAAATATGATTTCTATCCATTGAGTTATCACATGTGATGTCCTAAAACAGATCTCTTTCAAAATGATGAACAATACACTTATGTTGAATGTTTGCATGAATTTTTTTAATGCATAACTGTAAATACTAAGCCTGAAACTCTACAAGAACATGGCTTCTCTCCAGTGTATATGCATGTGCATTTTCAAATGTGCCTACGGAGAAATAGTGGATCCGCACACTTAACCAGAATATGGTTTCTCTTTGGTGTGTGCTTGCATGTATTTTTTCAAAGACGAACTCTTGGAAAATGTTGGACAGTACATTTCATAAGACTATAGTTTGTCTCCACTGTGTATTTGCATGTGTCTTTTCAAATTCGAACTAACTGAAAATGTCGATCCACACACGACACATAGATATGGTTTTTCTCCAGTGTGTATTTGCATGTGTATTTTTAATGATGAACTTCGGGGAAATGCTGAACCACACACTTCACAAGAATATGGTTTCTCCCCAGTGTGTGTTCGTATGTGTTTTTTCAAGTCAGAACTCGATGAAAAAGCAGACCTACACACTTCGCAAGAATATGGTTTCTCTCCAGTATGTGTTCGCAGGTGTGATTTTAAAGATGAACTACATGAAAATGCTGAACCACACACTTCACAAGAATAGGGTTTCTCTCCAGTATGTGTTCGCATATGTCTATTGAAGTTCCTCTTATCAGAGAAGGAAGAGCCACACACTTCACAAGAATATGGTTTCTCTCCAGTGTGTATTTGCATATGTCTTTTCAAATCTGAATTGCATGAAAAGGCTGACACACACACTTCACAGGAATGAGGTTTTTCCCCAGTGTGTGTTTGCAGGTGTCTTTTTAAAGATGAACTATGGGAAAATGTAGTCCCGCAAACTTCACAAGAATATGGTTTCTCTCCAGTGTGAATTTTCATGTGCATTTTCAAACTTGAACTCTGGGAAAATGCTGATCCACACACTTCACAAGAATATGGTTTCTCCCCAGTATGTGTTCGCATGTGTGATTTTAAAGATGAACTGCAGGAAAAGGCTGAACCACACACTTCACAAGAATACGGTTTCTCTCCAGTGTGTATATGCATATGTCTTTTCAAATCTGAATTGCATGAAAAGGCTGACCCACACACATCACAAGAATGTGGTTTCTCTCCAGTATGTGTCTGTATATGTCTTTTTAATGATGAACTATGGGAAAATGTTGTCCCACAAACATTACAAGAATATGATTTCTCTCCAGTGTGTGTTTGCATGTTTTTTTTTAATTAACACTGAAAATGTCAATCAAAATTCTTTACATGAGTATGGTTTATACACAGTGTGCCTGCATAAATGATTTCAAAGATTATCTTCAAATAAGACCCACATATCTCACAAGAATATGGTTTCTTTACCGTACATATTTGAATGTTTTGAAGATGATCTATTTAAAAATGATGACCTGCATATTTTACAAAAATGTGGTTTCCCTATAAAATCTATTCAAAATTCTGATTTCGGTGGAAATGCTGACCCTCATTTTTTTTTATGGTCCTTTAAAGTTTGCTTGCATGAGATTTTGTATTTACATTCTTTGAAAATGCCAACTTCATAAAATGTTGTTTCTCAAATGTCATTAAATATTTCAAGTCTTTGAAAATATGGAGCCAAACACTTCATTAAAATATAGTTAGTTTTATAAGTTTTTGCAAATTTGAAAAAGTGAATTCTCTCAAAATGCTGATTTAGACGCTTTGCAAAATAGTTTCTCACCAGTGGGTAATTGAAAATGTCTCTGAGAAACAATTTAAAAATTCTGGTTTCCTTACTTCACAAAAATACTGTTTCTTTCTAGTGTATTGTGGAAAGTATATTTTAGCATTGCAATTCCATACAGATGAGTATACACTGGATTCATAAGTATATAGCTTCTCTTCAATATGCGTTTCCATATATCTTTTCTAAAAGCAAAATCCTTGAAAATGCAGTTTTCCCACACAAGAATATATATTTATTCTGTTGTGATCCACACAATTCATAGAAATACGGTTTCTTTCGATGGGATGTTTTGGAAACTATAATCTCTGAAATATCACTGCCACGAACTCAGCAATATTTAACTTCTTGATAATGTATTTTCATAAAAATTTGTTTCTTAGTACAATATTTACATACCACCGTCTGATGAATCAAATTGGTTTCTACTTCAGCCAACATCTGCGAGTAAAAAAGACAGGTCTGGTTAGTCACATCGATAGAATCCATCACATGATGAACGTCTTCTGGCAGCAAGCTGTTTGAGGGGTGATCAAAGAAAAAATTGGAGAAAGGTGTTATCGCATTTTGTTGGATAACAAAAAAAAATCTCATTTCAGGGGAAATTTTCAAAGAATAGATATAAACGTTTTTTTTCTAGACATAAAGAGTAAATATTGAAAATTTCAGCTCTCAAGCTCCACTGATGTGACCTGTATACATGATACATACATAGTCTGCCGGACCATCTCTAAAGAAGGAAGAACCTATTTTAACAATCTTGGTTGACAGTTTCTTATCATTTGCTGGCCATGAGCAATATTTGAACCTGTGAAACTCTAATGTATCGTATGTTCTTTATGTGTAATGTTTTTCAATCATGTATATATCAGTTTATATGTATAAATAAGTTCATCCTATATGAGTTTTTCCTTCAGTTTTTTTCTCTCTGCTTTAATTATGAAACATAAAGAACATTCTATTCAAGATTTGATGGAAGGGTGAGATAAGGTTTACACTCAGATATTTACCCAACAAAAATAAGTGGCAGTCTATCAAAACTTTTTAGATCTTGAATGAAAGAGAAAAAAAGCACAAATTACTGAAACTTAGTCAATATATCCATACCACACATAAATGAATCAATATAGCCAATGTATGTACTAGATCTAAAATTATTAAGAAAATGGATCTTTTAGAGATATCGTATGGACAGACAAGAGAGAACACAGATATGTATAAAATATCAAAATGGAAAAATACCTCCCAATAAAAAAGAATTCTTGAATCCTCCCCCAAATTCAATCACTTCTTCCTTGATATCTGGTATACTTTCCGACAAAATTTTATTGAGAAATTCAAACAGACAGCAGCAAATATAGAAGAAAATAAAACATAGAATATCTCCTAATCAAAAATAAATTCCTAGATCGATCCTAAAATTTGATCACGTCTTTTCTGTCTTGTGGTCTGCCTTCCAACAAATTTCATTGAAATTCAATGAGAACTTTTGGAGAGATTATGTGGACAGATAAGAAGCAGATTCAGGAATTTGCATTTCATTGAGAGATATTTTTGCATTTCTTTAATGAATTTCTGTATTTGCTCCTGCCTATCTGTACAATATAAATATCAATCAATTTCAATGAAATCTAGTGGAAGGGTAAGGCACATCTTAAGGAAGAAGTGACTAAATTTGTGATGGATCCAGGAATTCAATTTTGATTGAGTTATATCTATCCATTTCAATATTTTATGCATTTCTGTATTTGCTCCTGTCTATCTACATGATATCTCCAAAAGTTGTCAATGAACTTGAATCAAATTTTGATGGAAGATTAACCAGATTGTAAAGGAGAAGTGATCAATTTTTTGAGAAGATCCAGGAAATTGTTTTTGATAGACAGATTTTTGAGGTTTTGTCTTTTTAAATTTCTGTATTTAACCTAGTCAAACTGATATTGCTAGAAAGCCTCAATTAATTGTTATATAATTTTGTGTGAGGGTGAAGCATTTATCAAGGAAGATGTGATTAAATTTTTGGTGAATCCAAGAGTTTGTTCTTGATTGAAAGATGTATTTTCACTTTCTGTACATATTTCTGTATCTGCACCAATCTGTCCATGCAACATCTCCAAAATTTCTTGATGAACGTCAATGAAATTTTGTGGAAGGGTAAGGTATGTATAAAGATGTGATTGATCTTTTGGGAGGATCCAGTGATATGTTATTGATTGAGAGATATTTTTCCAGTGTTTTTTTCCATAAATTTCTGCATTTACTTTTATTATTCCACATGATATCTCCAAATATTCTCAATGAATTTCAATGACATTTTGTTGCAGTGTAAGGCATATTGTGAGGAAGGAGTGATTAAACCTAGGGGCTAATTCAGGAGTTTGTTTAGGATTGAGAAATATTTTTGCATTTTTTTGACATTTCTGTATTTGCTCCTCTTAATCCACATGATATCCTCAAAAGTTCTAAGTGAATTCCAATCAAATTTTGTGGAAGAATATACCATATAGAGTGAAAAGGGCAATTCAATTTTGGGGTGGATCCAGGAGTTTGTTTTTGATTGAGAGATATTCTATTCTCTTCGGGTTTTTTTCTTCATGCATTTCTGTATTCCTTCATATTAGTCCACAAAATATCGCTGAAAGTTCTGAATGAAATCGAATGAAATTTTAAGGAGAGATGGACGTGGGAATTTGTCCATACAGTGTATACTACTGCATGAAAACATCCATAGCACATAAAGTATTTTTTCAACAAAGTATCCATAAGTCATCTAGAAAATTATATCTTTCCAGTGGTTACTGTGTGGTAGACATATAGTTTGAAAATGTCTCCGTACCTGAAAATGATTAGTACCTATCAGAATATTTGTGCCAAATTTCATGCTTTCGTCACAAACTGAACAATTTTTCCAACAATATATGTGGTGATCCATAGCCCAAAAGGGTTTTAAAGAGATTTGTTTGAAATTTTTTGTGTGTATTCATTTTATAATAAGCTTCATTTTGCTTATAGAATATTTTTCATAAAATGTAACTAATTGCCATTTTATACAGTTAAGTCAATATTTGTGTATATGCAAACAGAAATTGATAGGTAATATCAATTAATGGATATACATAAATGGAATCAAACACAAAGCAGTTGTTGACCTTTTTTTTATTAAGTTTCAAAATGATACATGACATGATGGGTATACTTATATCAACACCAAGTAACGTTTGTTTGAAGAGGCAATTTAGGGGTGATCACCAAAGGTTTTTAAATTAAACCTTACAATTTTTGAATTTCAATTATAATTGTATCGATATTAAATATGAAATTTTCAGTTCTACTGAAATGGAATAAGACTTGTTGACCTTGGAGTTTTAGCAATATTCACTAGACTAAACTTCATATCAATCGTAAAAAAGTGTTGTTTCCTTTTTGAATTGCTCTGATAGCCGAGAGATCATATGCAACGGGTCGCGACCTGTTTAATCCAGCCTTGTTTACACTAGTATTATTTTCATATTAGTAACGATGGGAGTCTTATTTATGGTTTGTCGCACGCAGAATAAAGTTGATAAAACTCACGAAATCTTCATCAGAAGTTACTATAATAAAGGAGTATATCTTTAAAAGGGATTAATTAAATCGGAAACTCCAAACAAGACATCTGCAAATTGAACATCAGGTATTGTAAAAACTGGGCCCATTTTTACATATGTACACTGTGAATCGATCACCCACTTGAGAGACAATTATGGTTCACTCTCATAGGTGAATACATTCACGTAACTATATTCGGCATTCAATAGTCAGATAGTATTCTTTGATCGTCTACCCAGTCTGATGTGGGAAAAAATACTCCATTCAATAAATTTTCAGTATTTCAAACACTGTAGAATCTATTGAAAAAAATGAAAAGGAAAAATTGATAGAATGTAAAATAATAGAATCGATTTGAATAGACTTACGAGCTGGAGACATACAGGCGAGTGTGTTTTGCAGTGAATGACAGACGATACTGATTGTTCAGAAAATCGAGTAAGAATATCTCAAAATTAACGGTTGAATGAGAAGAAATCTAATTGCACGATTTTCCTCTGGTCATCAAAGTTCAATTTTTTTTTATCAATCAAGTCTAGGCTTCTATTGAGTGCGAGAGTAAAAACGGTGTAGGGTGACAATTGTCTCTAGATCACAAAGATCCATCATCTGAGAGGATATTTGTGAGTGTTACTAATTTAGAAGTTTTTTCATCTGAATCAAAATGCATTCAAATGTCAGATATTGCTATTTAGACGTTTGATGTTAATAATTCTTTAGTCAGGTTTGGTGTTCTACCAGAGTTTAACGATCGAGCTGTCAAAAACGAATCGTATGATTAGGACTAATTTAGATTGATCACCGGTGTAAAAGCTAACATGTTTGACTTTCGTATTTTATTATCACCTCTTTTACTATTGGGTACAATATTATCCATCAATTTTGACTCAGATTTTCTTCATTCAATTTCTTGCATCGTACACGAGCAGTGGCCCGTTTATTTTTTATTTGAAATCAATTCGAAAATAAATACGAAATCAAAAAAAAAAATCCAACGCCAAAAGGGCAAATTTAAAAAGGCAAATGCTGAAAGGCCAATACCAAAAATGCTACCTACCCACATATATATGTACACGTGCCTCATACTATCTCCACGGAGCATCCCTTCCAAGCATTCATTCATTGATATGAATTGTTGACATCCGTTTTCGCTGATCTTACTCTTATAAGTTTTTGAATTGACATACACTCACACATCACATTTGAACATATGTACTCACATGCATATAAGTAAACACATACGCATACACATGCTCAACATGCCTCATGCATATTATATACGCACATACATTCACATAACATAAAAAATCGAATGATAAAATCAAAGGTGAAAAGTATTGCTTTACTCGCATATGTATACTATATACATACGAACCCATATACACACATACATGCATAGAGCATACCCAAATGCACACATGCATACAACTGACATGTATGTACAGTCTACAAGTACACACACTCAAACATGATGAATTCTCACACACATGCACTTGAGTACATATAGAATGTATGTATAGACACTATAAACAAACACGTAAACAAATGCCATGTACTCTTACATATATACATATACATATACATCCTAAGTAGACGAATGCAACACACGATCCATATGCACATCACAGACACACGTATTTGCACAAACCATATACATGTCGCATATACACACACTCTATGTGCAATTTGTGTTTATGTGAATCCGTGACGTGTAAGTCTGCTTGCTAATATATGTGCAGACGTGGCATGTGTCTGTAGTTAGTCTATGCGTAATATGTGCGGATAGAGCATGTGGGTATACGGTGTTTGTGTGTGCATATGTCTTATGAGTGTGCGAGTATAAATGTTAGTATGTAGTAAGTATTTGGTATGTCCACGTACAAAATGTATGTATGTTCATGAGTATGTGCATATGTTTATGTGTTTGCGTATGTGTCGTATATGGGTGTGCGTATGTGGTATCTATTCATTTGGTATATGTGTGTATGTGCCTATAAAGTATTTTGTAGCATGTGAAGCGTGTGTATGCGTGTTTGTTTATGTGCATGCTTATACATGTGTATTTTTGACATGTATGGACGTTCACATACGCACATGTAGCATGTGCGTATCTTGTGTGTGTATGTACATAAATTGGCCCTTTTTGAATTGGGCGTATTCGCATCATAGGACATTTTTAACAAGATTAAAAAAAGACAGATCAGCAACAACAAATAAGTAGCCCGACAGAAAACAGACCAAATGACTGAGGTGAAAAAGTAATTCGAGCAAACACCAAAGAAGCGGTTCTGATGGATTCGTTTGGATTGTCTGAGGCACGTATACATCTGCATGTACGTTTCCATATGCGTATGTATCATGTATGAATATTTTGTATATATATATATATATATATATATATATATATATATAAATTGGTCATGTCAGCATTGGACGTGTTTGCATTATTAGACTTCGTTGCATTGACCCCCTTTGAATTGGACAAGTTTACATTATTTGGTCTCATTGCATTGGACGATTTTGCCTTCTAACTATTTGTAATGGTCATTGTGTTCTTAGACTATTAGTTTCGAATATTTTTGATTTTGGACAATTCAGATTTGACGTTTCGACTCAGCACCGTCCTGACTTCTATTTATCATTGCCTGCTCACCGGCTATCTCTATTGCAAATCTTACCGGTTTCATTTAACTGTTGTTGAGACCCTTCTCGCATATGCTAGGCTTCTAAATCGTGCGTGCCCCTCTCTTGCCCAATCACACCCTTAACGAAGGACGACCACTTCAGCCAGTATATCTGGGCGGTAGCATTAGGCCAAGCTTTCATGAGAGCAACTTCATTCTCTCATCCCCATTACTAAGTGAATGAACTAACGATATGGTTCTACATGATGGTCATATGGATTATTTTCGATCGAGTGCCCAACCTTAACATAGCATATCTAACTTTTCCATGATAATTCAGGAGATTTAGTTGTTTACTTCGTATCTATCATACTAAATCTCTAAATGCTCGTATATTCTCTTTCTCAGCTGAAATGTGTATACAATTTCAAAAGTCTTATTTGTCGTTTATTGAGCTTATGCTTTGTTTGTCAAAAAGCTCTGCGTTTCTCTTTATCCTAATTATGAACTTTTGTTTGATCCTTCATATACATTTATGGCAACGTGCTCTTATCAAAAAACAAGATGGCGACAACAAATTCTAAATCTGAATCCATCATGGCTGATTATCAACTTCATTTCTTCATCTTGTATTCTCTCGGCTTCAGTTACACATGTGATCTTTGGGGATCCTTGCTGTGAGTCATGTTGTCCATCGGTTTCTGTCATTCTTGCAACATGGCTGGCTAATTGCCATTTAAGTTTTCTCAAAGATTCTATGATGTCTCGGACTCCCGTTTTCGTCCTTATATACTGTGCTGTCTTGTGATCTCTCCATGTGAGGTTGAGCTTGAATCTCTCATGTGCATGTTGCATGCCTCTCAGTTTGCGAGTTTGTCTCTTGGTTAGGACTATGTTTCAGCCCCATAAGTGACTATCGGGAGGATGTATTGATTATATACTCTTCTCTTTAGGATTATTGGGATCGACTTGTTTTTGAAGGTGGAGCTTGCTCTGCCAAAGGCTCGCCATCCTAGGATGATTCTTCGCGTGATCTCTTCCTCCTTTGTGGGTTTCATAGAGTTTCGTTGTCCTAGATAGATGTAGTGGTCTACTTTCCCCAGTTTTGCATCTTCAATATAGACAGTTATGTCCTTATTCTCAATATGATCGTTGCTCATGATTTTCGTTTTACTTTTGCTTTCTTCATTTAGTTCATCTAGCATTAGTTGCAGGTCGTGTAAGTTGTCTACAAAAAGGACGATGTCGTTTGCAAATCTTAGGTTGGTTAGATATTCTCCATCTATTTTGATTCCCCTATTCTCCCAGTCCAGGTTTCGGAAGATCATTTCGAAGTAGGCTGTACAGAGTTTAGGTGAGCTGGTATCACTTTGTCTTTCTCTTTTTCGGAGCTGGAAGTGTTGAGAAACCTTATGTAGCCTGATGAAGGAGTTGCTGTGATTGTATGTTTGTTGTAGTACTTTGATATATACAAGGTCTACACTTTGTAGAGTGATGGCCACCATGACCAAGGGAATTTCTGTAGAGTCAAATGCCTTCTTAAAGTCAATTAATACTGCAGCAAGTGGCATTTTGTATTCTACTGCTTTCCCTTTCAGCTGATTTATTGAATGAAGATGGTCTATGGTGGAGCATTTTCTTTTAAAACCAGCTTGTTCCTGTGGTTGGTTTTCATCTAGTGTATCAGTGATCCAGTTGGTGATGATTTTTGTGAAAAGTTTATAGATGTAGTTTAGTAAGCTTATAGGCCTGTAGTTGTTGAGGTCTTTGGGGTTTCCCTTTTTGTGTAGAAGCATTATGATTGTTGTGTTCCAGTCTTTCGGGACTTCACCCTGTTTTAAACATAAGATAAATAGAAAAGCTAGTTTTTTGTTCACGATCTCACCAGCTTTTTTTGAGTAGATCGATGGTGATGTTATTTGGTTCAGGGGCTTTTCCTTTTTTATTCGTTTGATGGCTTGTTTAACCTCCCACGATGTAACTCCTGAGAAGTCCTCGAACTGATTATCAGCGTCTTGCGTATCCTAGTCGCTGATTGTCAGTTCGAGGACTTCCCAGGAATTATCAAATGAATAATTGTAATCTTCTATTCTGTAATCTTACTATGATTTTGTAATCTTACTAGATAAAGTACATATATCATGGCCTAATATTTTGGCTGGCCAGGTCTATTTGAACAATTGTAGTTGTAATGCTGATATACTAGTGATGTACTGTATGCCCTGTGCTTTCATATGAAAACCCATGGGAGTAGATTAATTACAAAGTTGGCGAGACCAGGGCACACTGAAACAGTATAATTTGTTACCCTTTTGAATTACTATTCTATCCCCTAATGATAAAACAAAACCAAAAAATAATCATGCGTTCATCTGTAAAATTGAAGCAAATAGCGCCCCTTAAAATTTCCATTCTCAGAAAATTTTTGACTGATGATATGTATATTTGATACGCACTACACACACACACACACACACACACACACACACACACACACACATATATATATATATATATATATATATATATATATATATAGTCTAGTTAGTTTTGAAGTTTTAAGAACTAAAAATCATGGAAATTCTAAATTTATTTATTTGTTTATTGATTCAATTATGGGTGTGTCATGTAAGTCAGTTATCCACTAATTTTTTTTACAAATATTTCCTGATTGTTGACAAAAAGTGTTCTGGGTGTTACTACGTTTCACACAGAAATAGATCTTGGCGTGGTACAAATGAAATTTACTCGAGGAGATCACCAGTTATTTACAATGGAACGGTTTGGAGGATTTAAAAAGAAGCATTATTTATCCATGGCTCCACAGTAGTGGTGATCAATTACTGCTTCTCCACAAACTGTACAGTTCTTATAATGTGGTTGTTATATCACTTAGAAATATACTACACTACGCAATGAAATATTTACTTACTTGCTTGGAAAAGTATTCTGTATCAGGTTGTGTATGAAATATGGAAAGATATCAGAATTTTTATCCTGAAATATCACCACGTGTATGCATCCTCATGACAGATAGTGAAGCACAAAAATGACGTCATTTTTGTATCTTTATAAAGCAGTCCTTCTTTTAGGGATCAAATTCCTTGAACTTTTTGACTAAAACTCCGTGTCGTGTGAAATTTGTTTGGAATTTATTTTGGTTTCTTCTAGGTATGTGTTTGTATTGTTTAAAAAACAGGAAACACTAAGAAATGAAGATCATTATTTCCTTATATTGACATGTTGGATAGATTTCAATAAAATGACTTTAAAGTTTATATCAGATGCCGAAAAATAGAGCAAATAGCTGATCTTTTTTATGCTTTCTCTCTTGAAATAATGAAATATTCTTGGAGAAATTATTAGATTTTCCCCTCAAATCAGAAGTACAGTATTTTTGTGAAAAAAGCCTCATTTTATATTTAGAACATTTACATATAGTATAAAGCTTAATGTGTAAGCTTAATGCACATCAAATTTCAAAATTAAGAATGAGCAAGAGCCGTCTTACCCTCCCCCAACTTTTTCGAGTGCAAGTAGTAAAATTTAGAGGGGCTTTCTGGGGGAGTCTGGCAGTATGCTCCTCGAGAACATTTTGGAAATTATGGATCCAAGATTGGCTGAAAATCCATTTCAGGGCTTATCAGCTATTATATTATCAAGAAATCCATCCAAAACATGTTTCGTCTCAGTTGAAATTTTTATCAAAATCTAAATCAATTTAATTAATCTAACATTTTTTATAAAATGTGTGAAAATTTTTTTTTCGTGTGTGTGATCTTGATGATGTATCACAATGTATTGTGTCTCATGCAAAATGCGCAAGACTTGGAAGGTCTGCTTGATACAAAAAGTAACTATACCCATTACTTCTTGTCTGATTTTTTAAAAATGTGATGCTTTAATCATATTTTTTTTCTTTTAGTTCGGACTGATCTCATCTTTGTTTTATCTATCACGATTCTTCAGCCACTGTACCCTTTGCAGTGGCGATTGGTGGTTATTTTGACTGGGTGTGCAATTGTGCTGAATCCACTACTACAGAAGCGTAGTTGAAGGGGTCGGGGCAATTGGGAAACGCTCACCAGGTGCGAAGTGGATGGGCACAAAAGCTCTATAAACAGTAATTTGCCTCCTGAATTTTTTCTAACAAATCTCACTAAACGTCGGAGGTTCCTCCGAGGAGCTAACTCATGATTGTGGAAAAGAAATTGATTCATGCCTTTCCCAAGGGTATAGGGTGAAGTAATCAACCTTAATTGAAGTTTAAGTCTTCAGAAGGGAATAAAGTAAAATGTTGCCTAGCAGTAAGTTGGACAAAAGTTTGGCTCAAATTGAAATTATGCAGACCACATACTTAACTAGAATATAGTTTCTCTCCAGTATGTAATTGCATAAGTTATAAAATGTGAATTATCAGAAAATGTTGATTGGCATATTTCACTCCATATGTTTGAATTTGTATTTTGATTTTGATTCCATTCAAAATGCTGATCTGCACACTTTAAAAGTACAGAGTTCCTCTCAGTGTGTTTAGATGTGTTTTTTCTACCATCAACAATTGGGGAAATGCTGATTGACATGTTTTACAGGAATATGGTTTCTCTCCAGAGTGTGTTTGCATCTGTTTTTCTTTCTATCCTATGAGAAAATTCTGATGTACACATTTCACAAGAATGTAGAATTAAATTTGATTTTTCTGAAAAGAAAAGATCCGCTCTAATCATGGGTAAATGGTTTTTATACAGGGTGTGTTTGCAAGGGTAAACGTAAATCTAATCTATATGAAAATGCTGATTCACATATTTTACAACGTTTTTCTCCAGAGTGTTTGTATTTTTGTTTACATCAGATGATCTTTAGATGTGACTTACTAGTAGGTACTGACCCACCTATTACAAAAAATGTAATTTCTCTGCAGTAACCAGCTAACAAGAACGTTTCTGTAACATTTCATAGAAGTTGCAAAAACAATGCATTGTAATGTGACATTAAAGTTTCTTTGTGGAATCCCTACAATTCGGGATTTTCTCTTGAAAATATTTTGATTTCGTGTTAGGCGTTCACACGCAACTTTTGAAATTTTTGGCAATTTTGTGGGGTTTTTGGTTGGAAGAAAAACATATAAAATATTCTTCGAAAAAAAAACTCAAAACAAAACATACAAATCATACATCATAGGATGCATTAAAAAAATCATGAAGTTGTAGCAAGGTAAATTGTTTTTTTTTCAGTAGCCAAAAGCCAAGATTGGTATATGTGTTACGACGATATTTTCTTAACTTTTTTTAGTATCAATTTGAAAGATATATGGCCAGAATAGATTAAATGTAATATATGACTTTCTATGAAAGCATTAGGATTAATAAATGGGTGAAGTTCCCTGTTTAATGACAAAAACCAGCATTCCAAAGTAGAAATTTTTCTTCCATGTGGTGTATGGTGCTCTACAGAAAATGAATGATAAATCTTAGGATGATATTAGAAGAGAATGTAACATCTAAATTTGTGCTTCTCAAATGAAAAAATATTTGGAGAAATTCTTTATCCTTTTATACAAATTGTTGAGTAAAAAAAATGTTTTTCACAAGATGTGCAGGATTTTTAAATACAGCACTTTGCAATGTTACCATAACATTGGGATACAATTGGGTGGTGCTGTCAATTTGGGTTTAGAAACAAATACTCGATTGCAACGTTACAGTAACGTACCCAAAACGTCACATATCCCCCAACTAGTGTGTAGCCTGTCAGCAACGTTGTAAAATCGTTTGCTTGCTATGTGATCGCCTATGCAATTTTAAATGTGAACTATGTGTATGCGCAAATTTCACGACAATTGATGTTTTCTCAACCGCGCATTCACTTGCATATCTTTGAATATGATTTTCTTGAGAATTAAGATCCACACACCTCAATGATTTCACCCATTGTGTATTTTCATGTGATATTTTAAAAAGCGATTTTTGAGAAAATACAGATGTGCTTATATCACAAGAATATGGTTTCTCTGAACTCTAAAAATACTGATCGACATATATCACAAGAAAAATGCTTCTCTGCTGCGTCTGTCCACATATAGCTCCCTAAATCTTATATACTGCAAAGGTTGATCTTTATATTTCACAAGTAAAGGGTTTTTCTCCAGTATGTGATCAGATATGTAATTTCTGATGTGAACTATGAGAGGATGCTGATGAACCCAATCCATAAGGATATTGTTTTTCTCCGGTGTGTTTTCTCATATGCATTTTCAAAATATATCTGCTTGAAAATTCAGACTTAACAAGTAAATGCTTTCTCATCGGTGTTAATCAGTATGGGTTTTATTAAAGATTAATTTCGGGAAAATTCATGAGACAATGATTTTCCTCAAGTGTGTGTTTCAAGTAAGTTTTCTATTAAATTTGAACTCACAGAAAATGTTAATTTGTACATCTGAAATGAAAAGGGTTTATCTTCTCCGTGTTTCAATTTTGCTTTAATTGAAAAAGCAGATTCACATAATTGACAAGTAAAAGTTTTCTCTCCGGTGTGAGTAAATGCAGACGTTCACATCACACAGGAATACATTTTTCTCCAATATGAGTGTGAAATATCTGAAAATACTTATATTTATATATTTTAGGAGTATGATGTCCTTCCCCTGAGTAAGTTTATATGTGTCTTCTAAAACTTGTTTCCAGTGAAAATGAAGATCTGCATACTTCGTAGGTGAATAATTTATTTCTTGTGTGTTTTTTAATATGTACTTTTAAATATGTCTCTCGTAAAAATTATGAACTACACACAAACTCTACTCCAGTGCAAATAGTCATACTTGTTTATAAATTGTTCAACAAATTTTTCTTATCATTTTATCAAATCCATTCAGATTTTTCCAAAATGGCTGATCTTCCAAAGTGATCTAAGATGTAAATTGAAATTATTTTTGAGAAATTTCATTGTTTTATTTTTGATTACTTTTAAATGGTCAATGGATAAAGAAGGAAGACATGTTTACTGGAGAAAAAGACCTAAATAAAGAAATAAACAAATCTTGAATTTGTGCCCAATTTTTTGCTGTAAATTGATTTGATTGTGCAGTCATGTTTTGTTTTTGGGTGCTCTGAGGTAGCACCGGACCTTAGTGAATCGGTCAAAACTGATGTGGTTCAAGAGTAATCTCAGAGCTCCACCGACTCTTGGTAACCAGTGTATATCCTCACCAGGAGAAAGCATATTGGCGAGTGCAACATCTAACAGTCTGGTATAGTGTTTGTCCTTGTTCGTCCTTCACCACCAACTAAAGCACTAAGCTCTGTCTCAACTAATTTTGTATACCTAGTATGTCCATAATCCCCTTTATTTCCTTCTAGTCTTGACTTAATAAGAGTCCACTTTTAGGATGGGACTGAAGCCGGCTACCCACCACAACATTCTTTGCACGCTGGAATTCGAATGAGCCTGGCCAATTCATACACTAAAATACTCTCCAAATATTCAAATGAAGAAGCGCCTCCTATCAGACATTAGTTTGGCATAAAAGAACCAAATTTTGTCAGATTGTGGATACAGATTTAGTTTTACATAAAAGGATCTTGCACTTACCCTTAGAGACTGGCTAGAGAACAGGTCAGATGTAAAACAAGAATATTATTATTATTATTATTATTATTATTATTATTATTATTATTATTATTATTATTATTATAGTAAAGTGCAGAAATGCAATGTATTCCCCATGGTTGCAGTTGTGCTGTAGAGGCAAAGTAGAAGAAAGATTTGGATATTGCACTCGCAGCTCTTCAACTTGTGTATAAAATAAAACATAACTTATGTGCTACGATGGTATGGTGTCTAAACATTTTGATTATGACCATCATGCTTTGGAACAAAGTTCTACAATGCATTTCCTCCAATTGTATCGATGAATTGTTCCTAAGATTTAAAGATAATATTGCACGTTTTATGAAAAATTGTTGAAATAAAGTATTGAGGATATCGTCACTAAAAGTCACGATCTGATGTTCCGTTGCTATCATGTTACAACAATAATGCTTAATTGGGGACGTATAATGGATAGAATGCACGTGAAATTAAAAGGAACAATTCTTCCAAGAGAGCAGTTTCATCTATGTGAAATAGGAAATTACCTTATTCATATGTAGAAATAAATAGATAACTTTTTCAAGACATAGCTCTGCTGACCAAAAACTGAGTCTAGAAAATACGTTTTACGAAATAAAAACTGATTTCATGTCATATTTGTGTTTTGGCGAGTATCTCAAAACATTCTCTATTAAAAAAATGATGTTTAATATTCTATTAATTTGTCAACCTGAAGACTTTCCTTTCTGCAACATTTCCTTTTCATATAACCTGTGATTATACAGACACAAATGGAATACTGAGACAAAATTCATATTAATATCATTTATACACTGTCGTATTGGCGTTGCAATAAGGTTATGCTGCAAAAGGTACATCTATACTGGATAGGCCATTTGCAGAGGATGGAAGACGCTTGTTCCTCAAAGATCTTAGATTTTGCTAAACTGTCCTTTTGTTTTGTACTTGTATCCAACTATCAAAACATCCCACGGAGAACAAAGAGATATTCTAACTCTAGTCCAAAGTGCAGCAAAAAAAGCCCCATCCACATTTGATAAGTTGTTACCAGTGCTTGGTCCAAAGCTTTGGGATTGTATTCTCATAGAAAGACTGGTGAACTTCAAGACCTCGCTGTGAAAATTCCTTGGGCAGATCCAAGGCAACCCATTGACACCTGGATACACATCCGTACACGACTATTGCATACTAAAGAATACTGTATGTGGTCCAAATTCATAAAGTTATCCAATTTGAAGTTAAAGACCGGGGTAACAGAGGGGTGTCTTGGAAGAGATTAAAATATTTCTTTGAAATAACTAAACTCATCACTTACCACCATTGGGCTAGGAATTGCCGGCAAGGGGAAATGGTGACAGTAAGACTTTTAGGCGAGCCCCGTTTTTGAAAGAAATGCGAAACAAGAATTTAAGAAAAGAAGCAACACTGCAAATCTGGAACTTCTTATAGTTGCCAGATTTCCTCCTGCAATCGTTGTAGCAGAACTTGCTAAGCTGATATAGTCCTCATCAGCTATCAGCCGACATTGACTATTTGTTGAATGCTCTGCTAAATCTTCATTGGCGAAGCGAAGCTACGACGACGATACCTTGCAAAAAACAAAAAGTATTCTCTGAAATCAATCCCTCTGTCTAATTATCTCTCTATCATGAAATTATGAACGTTTTATGAACAATTTTCTACGCATCTATATCAGTTGAAATGAAAGTATTTCCAAGCTCGAACTAGATTAAGACGTTTAACACGAGAATGCTTCGTTCCAAAATGGTAATAAAATTAGAAATTAAAGGTCAAATTTTCAACTGCAACGTAAGTTCTAATAAAAGGGAAATTACATGCACATACGAATCAGTTTACTACATCATATCGCTTTTTTGAAAAAAAAACGATTCTCGAGATAAGAACATGGAATATAGAAAAAAAAAGAAAAAAGAAAAGAAGGAAGTAGACTATTCAGTGTTGATAACTTTGTATAAATTTATACGTTTTTCCTTTGCCAATGCACCATATTGTATTTCGTGCGATCTTTTATTTTTATTTCTGATGGAACGATGATTTATTTTTTAGGCATTTTAAGAAAGATTAACTTGAAAAATCAATGGGAACAAAATCTGTTTTGTCAGTGATCACTAAAAAATACTGGAAGTATTCCCACTTTACGTTTGAATTGCCCGAGCAATGGACAAAGTAGATACGTTGTTTTACACACTACAAGACAGCACACGGACTAAGCAAGAAGTTAGAAAAAGCCAAGTAGATACTTTGATATCTTGTACGGGTGAACTATTGAGTCAGTATATAAGTTGCAAGATTCTTGCATATACGGGATCTACGCCTTGTCGTATGATAGCATCGATGACATTTCCACCGAGTCAGGGGGTTTCTCAAAGTTGATAAATGATAAAGTGAGTGATATTTTATATTCTGCTGCGTTTTCTTTTAATTGATTTGCTGAATTGAAATGGTCAGTGGTTGTTTTTTTTAAAAATCCTGTCTGTTCTTGTGGTTTGTTTTCATGTAGCGTTTTGGTAATTCGGTTAGTGATCACTTTGGTAAAAAGTTAGCAGATGCAGTTGAGTAGGCTTATTGGTCTGTAGTTGTTTAAATCTTTCGGCTACCATCTTTTATGTGATAGCATTATGATTGCAGTGTTCAAATTTTCTGGTACTTCGCTTTGTCTTGTGATTGCACTTTTGTGCCGAACATTTTCATATGAGAACAAACAAGTGAACACCTAAACAACTGCAAAATGGAAGAAAAGAACTGTATTTTTCACAAACATATATTAGAAAAGTAATGGGAAAAAACAAGGTTTAAAATTGAACATAGTTTTATCTTGCGATGATTACGCAATGCCAAGTCAGATGACTGAAGCCATACTAATCAAAGAAATTAAGCCCAAACTAAACAGCAAAGTAGAATGGGAAAATTCAACTTCCCTACATGATAGAATGAATGAATGTAAGCCACACATTGTATTAAAAAAATACTACTAATGATAATTGAATAAACTTTGAAAAATGAATTCTCCAAAAAGGCTGCTTCACACACCTCAAATAATATGGTTTCTCTCCAGTGTCCGCATGTGCTTTTTTTCAGATGTGAATTCTCTGAAAATGAAGATCCACACACCTTGATTTTTCTCAAGTATGTGTTTGCATGTGTCTTTTGGAATCTGAATTCCTAGCGAAAGTAGATCCACACACATCACAAGAATTTGGTTTCTCTCCAAAATGTGAGCTCATGTGTATCTTAAAATTGGAATTCAGTAAAAATGCTGATCCACCCACTTCACAAGTATACGGCGACTCTCCAGTGTGTGTGTGTGCATATGTAATTTTAAATGTGCATTCTCTGAAAATCTTAATTCAGACACCTCACGAAAATATGGTTTCTCTTCAGTGTGAATGCGCATGTGCGCACTCAAATTTGAATAACGTGAAAATGCTGATCCACCCACAATACAAGAGTATGGTTTATGCTTGTTTATACATGTGACTTCTCTGAAAATGCCAATCCACACACTTTGCAAGGATATGGTTTCTCTCCGGTGTGTGTTCACATGTGACTTCTCTAATCTGAATTCAGAAAAAATGCCGATCCACACACTTCACAAGAATATGGTAACTCTCCAGTATGTGTGTGCATATGTGCTTTTAAATTGGCATTCTCTGAAAATGTTGATTCACACACCTCACAAGAATATGGTTTCTCTCCAGTGTGCATTTGCATGTATGTTTTCAGAGTTGAATTCTCAGAAAATATGCATATTTACATACCTTGGTCTTTCGCCAGTGTGTGTTCGTATGAGTCTTTTCAAAGTTGAATGACATGAAAATGCTGATCCACACACTTCACAAAATATGGTCCCTTCCCAAGGTGAGTATGCATGTTTGCTTTTAAAGTTTCAAAAATTGTCTCTATCCAGTGTGTGTGTGTGTGTGTGTGTGTGCGTTTGTTTTCAAATTTGAATTCCCTGAAAATGTAAATTGACACACCACCTTTCCAGGATAGAGTTGCTCTCCTGTGTATATTTACATGTGTTTTTTTTTCAATGTGAATGGTGTGAAAATGCTTATTCACATGGCTTAAAAGAATATAGATCTTTTTCAGTGTGTTCACATGCAATTTTTCAGATTTGAATACAGTAAAATTGTTGATCAACACATCTCACAAGTATGTTTTTCCTGATTCCTGTATTCACCGTCGAATGATTAGTTTCTCATGTATTATTTCCAATTATACATTGTTCTTCAAACAAGCATGATTAAATCAAATATGATAATCAAAATATTTGTCCTAATCTGAATTTTGTTAGATGTATTCACATGAAAATTTCTTTCAACATTGTTTTTACATTGACCTGAGTCTAAATGCATTTCCTTGGGATCTGGAGATCTTAAAAGTAACACCAAATCAATGGGCATTCCCAACTTAGTTGGAAATGTCGCCTTAAAAGTTTTTCTACAGTGTCTGATTCCAAAATTAAACACATTCGAACATGAAACCTGGTCGACTGAGAGCCTTTAGAATTTGACCTCTAATGGTCCTCAAAGGTCAAATCTGACTTCTCTCCATGTCTGAAAATCATTATTAGGGTATATATTATGTTAGAAATTGCATAGTACACAATCATCCAAATTATACACTGCACTATTATAATTTCATTGTAAATGTAATTCCCCCATCCTTTGTGAAACCTTCAAATTTAAAAAAAAAACCCAACAAATTTCCAGATGATTATAGAGTAATGATGAAAAACCTTTTCCGCACGCTGTGTCAAATTTCAGTTTTTGGTAAAAAGCAGCCTATTCCCATAATATATTTATAAAGATAGGAGCTCAATTAAATATGACTTGGAATTCAAAATATACTCATAAAAGTAAGATTATATAATGAAATGAAAACATTTTTTCCTGCAGTGTATCACTGCTGAGATACATGTCAAAGGTTAGCCATCTGTTCTAGAGTGTAATGGATTGAATTTGAAAGGAAAATTCTCCTAGATTTGGATGATTAAAAAAATGAGTCTTGACCTTTTTTGCTGTTTATCTTTCAAACAAGGAATTCGCTCAATAAAGAGAAAGAGAAGGGGAAAAAGTATTTGTTTTCTGAATTTGGTTGTATTTTTTAGGATTTCTAAGTCAATCTACACAATAGATGATATAGGTATGATAGAAACAATTAGGCATTTCTGTGGCATGTTGACAACCCATTTAAAAGATTAAATTAAAATTCAAAAAGTTTCGTTTTCAAGTTTTTCCTTGTTTTTGTTAGAAAGAATAAGATCAAATATTTGTCTATAAAGAAAAAACTTTCAAAATAGAATCAAGCTCTGAATGTCAACATTGAGTTTTGAATTGCAAGATAAACATTTGGGCATTATTTTTGATGAGATTTTGAATAAAAAAATCAAAGCCTGTAATCGGAAAAGTTACAAAAAATGAAGTATTATTATGATTTATTGAAAGATTAGAAATTGTTAATTTCATTATCACAGAACAAAAGTGTGCAGAAATTAACAACTTTTTTGAGAAAAAACAACTATACCTTTTTTGCATTAAGGGTAACCTATGATCCAATTGGTGATGATGTATTGATGAAGTGTGAAAGAAATTTATCAAAAAAGCATTAGATTTGATGACAGGTAACAAATACATAAGACAGTACTTGTAAAAAAAATGTTGTTTTCATCGGAATAATTCAAGACTGATACTATCATTTTGTTCATGTGCATGCTCACATGTGTTAGTTGTTACTAGATATTGAATTATGGTTAGATTCAGGACAGTCTTCAAAATTCTTACCTAAATGGGATTTACTAGGGAGGGGGAATATTTTTGGTTTGTTGCTGGAATTCGAAGAGATTTTTTTGTTATGAATTGCTAGGATATGGAATTAGTATTACTGCAAAATGCTACAGCGAGCGATTAGCTTTTTAAAATGATGTGTGAGAGTAGAAATGACTTTCCTTCTTCTCAAATAAATCAACTGATAATTTTAATGCACAACAGCATTTGCGTTTATGTTGTACATGTAATTCAATGAATGAACACGGATTTAGAAGGGGAAGTTTTCTCATGCAATGCATTTTCCAGACCTAACAAGTTAAAACTATCGCTCATCTAAATTCATGCAATGCATTCTCCAGAATCACTCGTTTAACTTTACGCTACACTTATCTGGTAAACAGTTCAAACAAGTACCAGTTATCAAATAATTTCATTATCAATTTTTGACTAGTATCTTCTTTCATCCTGATTTTTATAGCTCTTCATCCCAACTACTCAGAGTGTCAGTTTATAGCACTGATTGAGCAGTGCTGACTGGAAATAAACAATAGACTCAAGGCAAAACTCAAACTTGCATCCTTTTACCTCAAAAAGCTTACTTATGTATGATGACTGCTCTACAAACCGAGCTATCAAAGTTCTTACGGCTGGTGAAAGATCTTTTAACATCCATAATTTTTCCAGTGAGGTGACTAGTTAGTGTAAAACCAATCAGCGATGACAACTGAGCATTGGTCAATTGTGTGGAGGACCATTGACACGATAAAAACATTAGAATGAAGATAAAGAGTTGTCAAAAAATGTCAAAAATATAGTATGATAATGTTAAAAATAGAAAAAAAAAATGAAAAAATAGTGTTTTATTTATATGTAAGATACTTTCGTGGATGATTCTTCTGTTAGGGAGAACGAACAGCGTGATGGATGGTGCGATGATGTTGGAGGCAGAGTGAATTAACTTTGGGGATTCAGTGTGCGAGCCATATTGCCAAGTAGGTGAGTTAACTTGGGGGCTATTCTCTGACGCTGATAGATTCTCAACGAACAGACCATGAAAGACAGAGAACATGGAGTTTTATCCATGTGTGTTTCTCGAAGTAAAGAAGCTTAAGAAAGATTATTGTGATTATCGTATAGTAAAAAGCCTTGCTATTTCATTCACAAGAGTGAGAGGTGATACGCGTTGCACATGTGTCTCGGTTGCACATGTGATCTCAGGGATCCATGTCGTGAGTCGCAATGTCCATCGTTTGTCCACCATTCTAGCAACATAGCCAGCCAACTGCCATCTGAGATTTTTATTGGATTCTATGATGTCTCTGACTCTTGTCTTTTCCTGGATGTACTGTGCTGTCTTGTGGTCTCTCCATGTGAGGCCCAGCATAAATCTTTCATGTGCACGTTGCATGGTTCTCAATTTGCGGATCTGTCCCTTGGTTAGGTTCCATGTTTCAGCTCCATAAGTGACTATTGGAAGGATGTATTGGTTATACACCATTCTTTTTAGGATTGAAGGGATCTTTTTATTTTTGAAGGTTGAGCTTGCTCAGCCAAAGGCTTGCCATCGTAGTGTGATTCTTCGGTTGATTTCTCCTTTTAAGGGTCTCATGGAGATTCGTTGTCCTAGGTAGATGTAGTGATCTACTTTCTCTAGTTTTGTATCCTCGATTGTGATCTTAGTTTTTAAAAAATCTCCGATGTGGTTGTTGCACATGATTTTCGTCTTGCTGAAGTTCATATGTGGGCTGACTTTCTTGCTCTCTTCATTTAGTTCATCTAGCATTAGTTGGAGGTCGTGTAAGTTCTGTGCAAAAAAAGCAATGTCGTCTGCAAATCAGAGGTTGCTCAGATACTCGCCGTCTATTCTAATCCCTTTACCCTCCCAGTCTAGTCTTCCGAAGATCATCTTGAAGTAGGCAGTGAAGAGTTTGGGTGAGCTGGTATCACCTTGTCTTACTCCTTTCTGGAGCTGAAAGAAGTCTGAGTCTTTATGTAGCCTGATAAAGGAGCTGCTGTGGTTGTATATATGTTTAAACACTTCGACATATATTGGATCTACACCTTGTCGAGTGATAGCCTCCATGACCTTAGGGATTTCTCCGGAGTCGAACGCCTTTTTGAAGTCGATAAATGCTACGGCGAGCGGTAGTTTATATTCTACTGCTTTTTCTTTCAGTTGATTTATGGAGTGCAGGTGGTCCATGGTTGAGTAGCTTTTTCTAAAGCCAGCTTGCTCTCGTGGTTGGTCTTCATCAAGTGTTTTTGTGATTCGGTTGGTGATGATTTTTGTGAAAAGTTTGTATATGCAGTTTTACCCGCTTTCCAGAGTAGGTCAGTGGTGATGTTGTCTGATCCAGGGGCTATTCTTTTCCTCGTCTGTTTAATGGCTTGTTTCACCTCCCTCTGGGTTACATCTGAGAAATCCTCGAGTTGATTGCTAACGTCTTGCGTATCCTGTTAATTGTTTTGTAATCCTTCTTTGGGCGAATAAAATTTTTGGTAAAACTCTTTGGCACGTTCGGCAATCCTGTCTCTGTCTGTTGTTAGGTTTCCATATCCCTCGAATATGCTGGTTATTTGCTTTCGTCTTGAGTTGAGGCCTTTGTTTATAGCTTTGAAGCCCCGACCTCTTTCAAGAGTTGATTTGATGACTGCCATCGTGCATCTTCCTCTGTCTTCCCTTCGTTTTTTCTTGATTAATTTATTAAATTCAGTCTCTCCAAATTTTCTCTTTTATCGTTGTAGGTGGCTTGAGGTTTCTGAGTTTTTCCATGAGATTTCTGGTTTCATCTGAGATTTTACTAATGGGTTGTGTGCTCATGGGTTTGAATATAGTGGCGACTTATATTATAGATGCTGTCATTTTGTTGTTTAAGCATAACCAGCTAGTGGTACTGGAGCTAATGAGCATTAGACCATGTGCGTCCAGGGGTTTTATAGGGGTCGTGGTTGGAATTGATGTTTTTGATATCTAACTAAAAGAAGAGTTTCGTACTTAATTCCTAACTAAAAGAATAGGAGGGACAACAGTACACATACGTATTTAATCTAAATATTTGAATGAATTAAATATTTTTTTTTTATATTTGCACTTTACATTTTTGTCTTTAAATATCCTACGTGCGCGCGCGCACAAACACACACACATATATATATATATATATATATATATATATGAATGATTTTTTTTAAATTCATGTATACGCTTCACTAATTTCGACAACACCTTTTATCAAAAACCGTCACGACATACTAAATTAAGAATTCAATCATGCTGGTTTACTTGATTGTATAATAAAAGCATGGAAAATGACTTCTGAAAAAGTATTTCATACAGTTTTTAGTTGTTTTTTTTTTTAATTTTGAAAGATTTTATTGATGGAAATCCTTTGGTACAACACAATCAATATTATTATTGAAAAATAAATGTTTCATTTAATTTTTTTTTTCTTTAACTCAGTCATCACTGATTGGAAACCTTACTAGCAATTATTGGTGAAGACTTGCATCAGAAATTACGCTGTTTTTCTCCATTTTTACTAAAAATAGTATAATAGAATAATTTTTCTCAATACTAATAGTACACCATCTGAAACCAGCGGAAACAAATAGTGAATAAGTTTACAAAAAATAAATAGTGAATGACTAACCTATTTACATCAGTTTTTAGTTTTAAAAAATCATAATTTAATCGGTTGTTCGTTTTTGGTTTAGTAAAGTGATCATTCAGTTACTTAATTATAAATATATGTACTTGAAATTCCAGTCAGGAATATAACTACCGATTTCATTTCCATCGTTTTAGACATGAAGCAGACAGAACCGTTCAAACTCAAAAATTTCAATGATTGGCGACAGTACAATAAAAGCGACTGTCGTGAAGAAGCCAAAAATAAGAGCACAACTAACAAGACCTGACCAGCTCAGCTGACCAACAATACAAACCTGATAGTGTTACCACTGACCTGATTGACCCAAATGATTCTATATCGTTAAATATATCCAAAATAATTATGAATACAGTCATGAATATTTATAAATCTATAATGATCATTTCTATCGTCATCATTATCAGTCTTTTAATGTCCGTTGTTCAACATAGACCTTTCCCAGTATCAGCCACATTTCTCTATTATGGGCGTCGCAGAGCCAGTATTTTTCAAAGTTTGTGTAGTTCATCTCTCCATCTTGTATTCTGTTGGCCTCAATTTTGCATGTAATCTCTGAGGATCCATGTTGTCAGTCTTGATGTCCATCGGTTGTCTGCCATTCTTGCAACATGACCTGTCCAAAAAGTACGGAGATAGGTCAGGGTGGAAAATGGTTAAGATCGGATCGACCGGGCGGTCGGCGAAATCATAACGATCTTACGAAGAAGGAAACAGAGAGAGAGAGAGAGAGAGTAACCGGCAACAAGTGCCGGGACCACAAGCGTAACCAGCTAGGAGTGCCGGCCCCAATGAGAATTTGGACCATGTGCGTTTAGGATTTATTTTATAGGGGTCATCGTAGGAAGTGATGTTTTCGATATCCAGCGAAAAGAATGGTTTCGTATTTAATTCCTAACCAAAAGTATAGGGAGCGCTGCATTAGCATCACCCACTGACGAGAAAACCGTGAAGCATTGACAGCCGATTTACAAACGTATGCAGTATGTACATAATAAGCGAATTAATACTTACGTTAAATAACGATTTTCAATGAATAACAGTAACAGAAGCAAAATGACAAATGAGTAGTATTAAATGAATAAATTAAGTTACTTCTCCAAATAATGTGGAAAGAAAAAAAAACTCAAAAATGGCAAGCCTTATAAAAAAAACTATAGACTTTTCAAAGTACTTTTATGTTTTATTTCCGGGAGAGCTATTTCTTGAAATATCACCGAGTACAGAATAAGGATGAAAACAACAATTTTTGTAAAAGCAGACGAAAGGAGGCAGCAATGCGTAAAAATGTCTAGTTTAGGGGAAATTGCTCTTCATGGCTTACAGCTTGTTCTCTCTTGTTTAATTGATATAATTAACATTTGCATGATGACCCCTCCCCAACATTTTGCATAAAACTCAGTGCATCAGAGTCCGAGAGTCACCAAAAATTACTTTCATTGATTAACTTGAAGTTAAGATAGTGCAATCTTCAGGGCTTTCGTCTATGAGGTCAGTGTGTACGACTCCTGACCCTACATCGTCAGTTTAATTGGAACATGCTGTCTGGGAGACGGATCCCCGGAAACTAAGTACAGTCTCTGTGAGTTTTTCCATCAAACAATGATCTTGAACCTCATTATGAACAACCATAAGGCTGTATTTGAAATACCGAAATGTTACAAGAAAGTGTAATTGATAAAGTTAAATAGTATAAAAAATCATAATGATGATTTAGATACTTCGTCTAATGAAATAAATTATAAAATGATATCTTCTATAAACAATTTTGGTCATTTCTGCATGTTTTACGCCATAAAAGTCTCCAAAACGATGTTTTTTTTTTCCAAACAGTGGACAATAAATATAATTGAAACAATAACAAAATAATTTACCTACAATTAAATCCAAGTCACAGAGCAACATTTAATTCACTAGTGAATAATCATAGCATTTTATCTATCGTATCCAAAAGTTTATTGGGTCGGGGGTTGACAAAATTCGCTCAAAAATTCACTAATCCCAGTCCATGATGCGCTTCTAGTGTCCATACTGTGGTCACCGTGGGGCAAGTTCTTAGTTCCTTTCTGAATGGATGCAGGGTACCTCATACTTTTGGTTACAGTGGTGCCCCAATGTCTGAATTTTCCAGTGAATTTTGGACCATATTCCCTCAGGGATTATTCATTTAATTTATTTACCTTCTTGGATTAACTTCACTGGTAACAACGTATATGTTTGGTACAGATCGTCTCAGCGAAATACTCAATGTTTCTTTCAATTTTTTGGCAACTGATGTTTTACAGTATATCATTTATTCCAGACCGAGTTATCACGTAATACAGCATTTTAAAGTAACTTTTTCTTTAACCTTCATTATTTCTCTTATTTCTCCTTGGATTTTTGTTGGAATATCTTTCATTTTGAATGACATAGTCAATATATTCTAATCAATATCAAGTCATCGGGAATTTTTCAGAAACAGTTAAAATACTGTGGTATCTATATAGCTGGAATGTTACCTGTTATAGGTGGCTCCTATAGTGAGTGAGGGAGAGTAATGATGTTGGAGTTCTGTGAGCGACAAAAATGTGTGATTGTGAAGGACCAAGGATTTTGCTGGCATGTGCTTTGAATGAGAAAAGGGAGACGACAGCTGTCATGACAGAATAGAGAATATGCATTTTAAGTATGAGTGTGGACGCAGAGGTTAAACAGAGTATGAATGATTCCAATGAAGATACATATGGGTATTTTGACGAACAAATAAAACGTACATTTAATGAATGTGCATTTATTACAATACATGACTGAAAAAGAAACATTTGTACGATCTCCAAAAGAGGAGGCCTGTTTAGTTTAGGAGATTGCATTCGTGATAGATGGGATAAAGTTCGGGTCGGCCGAGAGGCCGCAGAAATGATGCCAAACCAGAAGAGAGAATGAGAGAGTAAATGGCTAACAAAACTGGGACTAATGAGCAAGTGAACAAATGCATTCAGGGTTTTCATAGCGAGTTGTCAGAGTAAGTGACGTTTTGTATACTTACCTAAAAGTAGGGTTTCATAGCTGAAACTAATACTTATTTATTTTTGTAAATAATTTCAACAAAAAATAAAGAAGCCACCAAAGTACCAAAGTAAAAGTTGGCTGTGTGATTGTGAAGTAAAAAAATGCATTATTTTGTTTTCTGTGTTTGTTGTTTGGACGTGATGTTACATGGACAAAAGAAATTTTAAAAATATGAATAAAACAAAACTGGAAAACATGAAGCGTCAACGGAGCACATTGATAATATGATTGCATTATTGCCTTTTGGAAGCATAGATATTAAAGGAAAGCTTAGTGATGGCTATAGAATTCTGATCAATGAGTATAACTTTGAACATCCATTTAGAAACCACTACAGTCTTCAAATGTATTTCTAACACAATTCAGAATGAGATACTTTACTGCCTTCTGCAAATGTACCAGGATGAGATAAAAAGAATTGGAGAAGCTTCATCTGTGACCACCATGGCTGATGACACAGCATATGTCTTAGAACACACTGGCAAATGTCCTACGGTTTATACTAAATGGAGAACTATTTGAGCGTTTTGGGGTATTCTTTATTCCAGAAAATCAAACTGAAGGTAGGTTATCAAAATGTATTCTAGAGCAGTTATACATAATCTTTCTACAAAATAGACAAAAATTGATACCTCAGACATCTGGTGGTACAAATGTCATAAAAAGCAAAGGGGAGGTGGGCGTTCAGACAAGTATAAAGCAGTTCATAATGATACATATTTCATTCACTGTTATTTGCACCAATTGAATCTGATAATGAGAAATGCTGCAAGTTTTACGCGAGACTCAAGAACATTTTGGCTACACCAGTATGTTTCTCCTGATTGCGACAGCATGTATCCATTCTCAAAAGATATATGAATGTCATTATTCTGCAATCATCCGCTACAAGGTTTAACTTCAACATATAGGCAGTGAACACAGTTCATGATAATTTGCAGCCTTTGAAAAGATGCCTTGCAGAAACCCAGTCAACATCAAATGCAGATAAAACTATTTCAGCAGCAAGAGGAATTTCACATTACATGAATAATAGAAAATTCATCTTCTGGCTGGAGCTTTTTCATCAGATTGTGCCTCACGTTAACGTAATTTACAATCAATTTAATGTGTATGAATATTGTAGGTTAGCTAACCCGTTTAAATTTATCTTGGAAAATTATGTAGATGGTGTTCTCGGAGAAATTACGAAACTAATAAATATCCTCTCGACTGTTTCTATGACTGCATTGGAACCTGAATGCAGTTTTTCAACAATTTTCAGAACAGTTATTTGTTATGTTGGAAAAACACTAAAGTTTGAATCATCTCGGAGGCTGGCTAAATAATACCGATCCTAGAAAGGAAAGGGGGAGAGAGATAAAAGGAAGTAACTGACCGAAGGAGTTGGGGATTCAAATGAGCGAGTGTATACGTATGTTCAAAACTTTTATAGACAGTAGATGGAGGAGGTGACATTTAGCATATAGGGCTAAATTCAAGTTTTTGCATCCAAAGCTAATACATTTATTCTCGTATTTACTTTTGACTGAAAACAAAGGGGCCACTATGAATGGAAACCATACCAGCTGGGGAGATAACCAGTTTAGAGAGATCAGAGCTGAAGTAAGCAACAGCATTTCAAAATAATAAAAGATCCCGCGTTCAAGCATTCTTGGATGACAAAATGTTTGGCCAACAGAGAATTATTTGTTTGTATAATAGATAGTCAGCAAATGGTTGAAATATGCAGACATAATGAGCAAAGTGAGTAAATTGGGAAGTTTTGAAGAGAAAATTTGTGTGTTATTAATCAAAATGAGACCCTCTACTGCTACGTCATGATCAATCTTGTTCTTCAGTCAATAAAGATAATTAACATAAAAAGTGCCAATAAAATGAATGTGCCTGATTAATGTTTCTTTCTGTAAACTAGTAATTTTTTCATTGTTTCATAATGTTTTAAAACTATTAATCAATGTATGAGCTTTTACTTACCTCATGGGGGCATGGAGTTCATATTTCAATGATTTTCGACTAAAGGTTTCCTTTATTGCGTTGTAGCGCCCCCAATACTTTTAATTAAGAACTAAATACGGAATCCTTCTTTTAGCTAGATATCGAAAACGTCACTCCCTACGACGACTTCCAATAAAAGCCATGAACACACGTGATCAATTGCTTATTGGCATCGACACTTCTAGCTGGTAACGCACTTTTGGGCTCCGACACTTGTTGCTAGCAAATCTTTCTCTCTCTTTCTCCCTCCCTAAGATCGGTATCATTTCGCTGACCTCCCAGCTCATCCGAACTTAGGTATTTTTCCACTGTGACCAATCTCTGTACTAACTTTGCCCATTTCATTTCACTGATGTTGAGACATCTCGCATACGCACAGCTACACTTCTACTCAACTGTGTCGTCACCATGTGCTCCAAACTCGTATACACCTCAAACTCTCATGAATGAAATGGCAGTGTTTTTTTATTATCCAAGGCTCACAATGATTTGTCTCTTGATTCTGCTTACTTTGAGAAGCACCCATGGATTAAACTCCATGTGTTCTCTGTCTAGCATGGTCTGTCCTTCGTGTGTTCTCCAGCGTCAGAGAATGGCCCCAAGTCGCGTGTGCAACTTAAAGTTTGGCATACACATTGAATTTGGTCTCAGTAACCATTCCTGGGTATGCATCCAGTCTTATGGATTCCAGGGCAGTTCAGACATCTCTGCATCAATTTCGACTATACTATCATGGCAGCTAAAGCTCCCAACGTTTAATTTCTCTGTACGCGATCGATCATATTAATGTTATCATTACATGTATTCTATTTTCATTCGTTATTTGTCATTAATGCTCCTGTATTAAAATTCCTCTGTCTCCAACAAAATCTTTGCACTACCATTTTCTCAAAGAGAGCTATATAAGAATCACATGTCCATCAAAACTGCATCATGCAAAATGAAGCATCTGATGTAATATCAAAATTATAGCTCTCTACTCTTTTGTGTTTTCTTAGTAAATATATCAAAAATTTCATGGGTTTAGTGATGTTAGTGCTTGTAGAGCCTCACAGGATCTGTTCAAGCTTGTTGTGAAGGTGATAGAGGATTTTCAAATCCAAGATAAGTTGGTCGGGCAGACTTATGATGGGGTTTGCATTATGAGTAAGCTTGTAAATGGATTACAGAGTGAAGTCTTTGATTATTATCCTTATTCAATTTTTACTCTGTGTTATTCAATTTATTAAATTAGTTCTCAGGTAAGGTCACCATAGCATCAAGAGATGCAGAATCTTTTTTCAAACCTTGATTGGCCAGGCAGCATTTTCTTCAAAGTCTTCTAAATGAGTGCAAGCTCTACAGGAATCTTTGTCTAGAGATTACACTCTGTTGCATCCACAAGATGCAATTTTACATTCCACTCGATCAACATTGTACAGAAATACAGACTCCAGTGCATAGATTTCTTTCAGGGCATTTTGGAAACTCCTGATGATTGTGACAGTACCATGAAGTCACAAGGATATCTGAGCTTACAGCAATGTTTTCATACAATTTTGTTCCTTGAAATCTTTTTGAAATTATTTGTCTACACCAATGTTTCAGACAATGTTCTACAAAACAAAGAGAATTATGTTCTCTGCTGTTGCAAGAAGATAGATGAAATGTTGTAACTACTTCAGCATGACATTTGAAGACTTGTGGACTTCTGCTGTATCCACAAGAAGTGACAGTGAAAAAAAACTTATTTTGGATAGAATCAGAATATAATAGATAGCTTATATATTCAAATTGAGTGCATATACTGTTCACTTTCAAAATTCAAGTGTTTCCAATGGCTTTGGCATGAAAAATATAAAAGGTACAAAAATAAATTCCCTGACCACTTACTTACTAGGCTGAAGGATTTCTATGGCAGTCTGATTACATTCATTTAAAAATTAACTAATTGATCTGTATACATACCCTGAGTTTTCACAAAAAAAAATGTGCATGAACTGATTGAATTGATGGTTGAAAAAAGTCACATCAGGTTTCAAAGAATTATTTTGCCTGAGTGAATTAATTTTAACCAAATGAGTAAAACTGCTCAGCAGAATACACATTTTCTGCCCTGATATCGATAAACACGTGCTTCCATAGATCACAAAAACCAGGAAAGACTAGGTGGCCTCAGTTTACTCTCTATTGAAAAAAATTTACTGATGCACCTGAAGTAAAGAGGTTCATTGTATGATAAGGCCATAGAATAGTTTTCATCTCAAACAAAAATAGAACTGACATACAAGTGAATCATATAAGTAAAATTATCTAGTGTTTTTATTTTTAAATCTATGCATAAGGTAGGATTCATTTTTCACTTATTTTTCAAATAATACAATTTACAAAATATTATAAATTCAGTTTGTTTATGTAAGAACAATCATATTATTTGCAATCAGTACTCTATATAGAAAAATCCTGACGTTTGTATGTTTAATATTTAGGAATAGTTATACTTGAGCATTAGGTTCAGAATGGTAACACAGAGGATGCCCCGTGACACCAACCACCATATGCCACTGATGGGCATCAACAGCAACAGTAGCCTGCAGCCAATCGAGGCATTCATTTTATACGATTTTTTCTCAGAAAGTCAATCTTATAAATCATATTTCAAAATACTCTTATTATGCCTCCATAAATCAATATGATAATTGTAATTCACATATTTCTCTAGAATAGAAATCAAGTATATTTTCTGTTATATAATTGACATTTTTAAGTGAATGTGTGAATGTGAAAAGATGAAAAATGTCTTATGTAGCTTGCTAGATCAAAAAAATTGCTCATGCCTGCTTTATTCAATCTGCTTGGATACATTATTCTCATTCTACTTCGTACATGTTGGAAGATATATTAGTTAATTCTTCTCAATTAAAAGGGAGATCACCAACCCCTGTGGACTGAAGTTTGATAATGTAGTGTTTCTCTCAGCTCATGAGAGAACACTTTCAGAAATAGGAGAGAACATTCAGAAAGAAGATACAAGATAAACAATCATGGTCACTGCTCCCACATGGAGAGAGGGAGGGATTTTATCTCCACGTATGGTCAAACTTCATTTCTTTTAGACATGACATAAAATCACTTCTCTCATATCTTAGATGATCTCAAGGGAGGTAATTCCAGCTAGTTAGCTCCCTTTGGTTTTTAATGGCAAAGACTGTTACATCATACCCTTCCCCTTTTTGACAAGAAAGGGGATTAATACAGTCCTCACCTTATTTCTATTTTTGTGTGTTTGACCTAGGAGTATAAGTGGGTTATTCTATTGGGAAAATCCACTGTTATTTTGTCAATGATTTGATTTTTTTGTGTCAAGAGTTCATGTCAGTTTTTTCAAGAGTCCATTCAGGTATGTGTCTTACTTGAAGTATGTGCATTGTTTTGAAAGTTTATTACTTTGAGAAAGTCTCAAGTACTGTACGTGTTTTACCTGGAAAGTTCCAAGTGATGTATGTGCATTGAAAGATGCATTACTCTGAAAAGGTCACATGGGATGGATGTGCATCACTTAAAAAGTCTCAAATGATGTATGCGCATTAGTTTTTGAATTTTACTTTGGGATATTGTCCTTGAGTCTTTTGCTGTTTGACACTGAGAGTTTGCTGGTGTGGAGGGTATATGCCACGATAGTCTAGGAGAGGATGATGTGCATGCAAGTGGCTGCAGTGGGATGTGTGTTGCTCCCAATCCCCTTGTTGGGTCTGTTCTGGCTGGCTCAGGTGTTGTTACTGATTACGGCTCCTCTAGAATTTTTTCTGGATCACTTTACATGGATTTGGGTTGTAGGGCAGGGACAGCTCGTTGTGACTGCATTGTTTTACAAGCTTGTTGTTGCCTTCATTTGCCCAAGATGTCATTCAAGGATATGCGAGTGTGGATGGGTAGAAGTGTGCTGGGATGAAGGATGCCATGCAAATCAATGCTCATGGGGGACACTTTGATGGTGCTATGGAGAGTCATCATGTACTGATGGAGAAAGCATGGCAGTGTGCCTTCCAGCTCTGTCCCTCTGCAGCAAACCTGTGAACAAACTTGTTGAGTATCCTCATGAAGCACTCAGCTTTGCTGTCAGCTCCCGGTCAGAGCAGGGTCATTTTCAATTGTCTGTCATCTGGGAGGCTTTGGCAGGCAAATGTGGACTTTAAATAGGGGCGGACAACCTTGCTGAGGTAGATAGCATCACTTTCACTTCTGGTAAACAACTATATTCATCAATGGCGACCAGCATATAGTCATATGACAGGAATGGACTTGGAAAGATTTTGTACCACAATGCAGATGGAAATGGTGTTGGCTGGATGGGTTAGTGATGAGCCAAAGTGGAATTAGAGGCTTGACATGGAATTCAGGCCTGGACTGTCTCTTCCACTGTTTTGTCAATTCCTGGAAACCAGACCTTCTCCCAAATCAATAGCTCTGTTTTGACAATTCCCTGGTGTGTGTGGTTGGTTATGTCAATAACCCTCCCTTACAGCAATGATGGAACCACTATGTGATAGTCTTGAAGAATGACACCATCTGCAGTGGATAATTCACTCTTGAATGCAGCTAAGTTGTAGAGATTTGTGTCCTCCCACTGACATGACTGAGTCTTGTTGTGTAGCTGTTCTGACTTCCCACAGAGTTAGTGTCTCGGGAACCATGTTCTTTGTCACTTTGTGGATTTATGCCTCAGCTGCATTATCCCTCATAGGTTGGTGCTGCAGGTGGTGACTGAGGTAATTTGCTGGATTTAGGTTGTCCTTCCTGGAACGGTACACCAAGTCATATTCATACAGCATGAGGCTGGTTTCAGGTTGTGGCTGGTTTGGGGCTTTTGACTATGCCCAGAATAGGCTTGTAGTCTGTGGTGATATTGAATTTCAACCTGTACAAGTATGTGTGGAAGTGCTCGGCAACATATACCATAGCTAGCATTTTCTTCTCTGTCTAGGAGTCAACACTGGACGTCCTTCCTTGTGAGCTGCTGGAGCGGCTTGATATATATATATTAGGCCATGCTCAGGAATGAACAAACTTCCCCAACAGTTTTTGGTGGGGTGCTATCAACAAATGTATTGATTTTGGAGGGGTCAGGTGAGACTCCTTTCTCACAGAAAGTATGTCCAAAAAAGTAAGGTCCTTGACAAAGAATAGGCACTTTGCATTGTTGAATTTGGCCCTAGCATCCCAGGGTTGCCTTTAAATTGGTGTTATGCATAGTCTGGAAAATCTCTGATGCTCCATTGACCCTGAAAAGCAGTCTTTGATACCAGTGTTGCAAATGTGGTTACATACTTCTACCTCATGTTTCACAGAGCTGTAATGCAAATGAACCAGGTCAGATCAAAGGCCTTCAGATACATTCATCAAATTTATTCACTTTTGTCTAAACTTTATATTGTTGACTTTGATGAATTTACTGATGGACTCACAGCAAATGTTGAGCAGAGATCGAGGAGGTTGGCAAAGAAATCAGACATATGAGATGGTAACAGGAGCATAGCTGAACTACAAAATGTCTTTTGGGTTGCAATCAAGTGTGTGAAAGTATGTTGATATGGTTGTATGTAATATTCATAATATATGATTTGTTACGTCAAAAATAAGTATTAATCTTGATAGATTGTTTGGTTTGGCCTTGATAAAATATTTTGTAGAGATTGAATATTTGTGGGTCACCATGAGGATATGTGCATGCATTCAGTTTAGGAACTGTTTGTGTAAAAAAAAAATGACAGTAGAATACAAAGTAATTTCAAGCAAATATATTTTCGATTGAGATATAATTATTCTATTAGGAATTATGTACAAAGAAAAGTAATGGATTCAGTTGAAATAAATGTTCATGATACCAAGTTATCAATGTTGAAAATATGATTTGAACACACAAAATGAATTGGTCTGTTTGCAAACAATCAAATATAATGGATCAATCAAAAAGAAGAAATATTTATAATACAAATATGTAGGTATTGTAAATGTGATTTAAACACAAAAAATTTAATATAGTTTGTTAAAAGAGAGTTGGAAAAGATTTACCTCAAAACATTATGTTGGAATGGCATCCAGATTTTTCTGTAAAAAAAAATTTCATTAATTGGAAATGTGAAAAAATAAAAAAATCAATGAAAGAGAACCAAAAGTATACAGATGCTTTGTATTATTATTGTGTTAAATAAACTGTTTTTAAATTGTTTTGCCTGGCTCACTTCTTTCAAATTTTTATTAATTAAGAATGAAAAGAAATAAGAGAACTCTTATTGTTTTTTCAAAAATTGTTTTGCCTTGCTCATTTTTTTTTTCACACCAAGAATTCCATTAAGGACCACCATGGCTAAGTTGCACCAAAAGTTTCTAATAAAAGCTTATAAAATGGGCATTTCTTCTCTTCGAATTAATTATGATGGCCATTGTGTGAAAAAAGCCCCAAAATTGAGATGGCCAGAGGTTGAAAAAAACAACAGAAAAACAAAACGAATATTTGCTAATTAAAAAGGAGAAGAAAATAAGAGAATGATGGGAAAATTATTTGTTGCTGAGCAGTTTTCTTTCCTTAATAAATTTGTGATGCGCAGTTTTCCTGATAGGCACTTTTCTGGAGTCCAATCTCTTGATGGGCAGATTTCCTGATGGGCATTTTTCTGGGGTCCAATCTCTTGATGGGCAGATTTCCTGATGGGCATTTTTCTGGGGTCCAATCTCTTGATGGGCAGATTTCCTGATGGGCATTTTTGCGGGACCCAATAGTCAACAATACCCACAATTAACCGTTTCAAACACTTTTGTTGGGTTGAAGTTATTCATTTGTTCTGACAATTATATATATGTATTTATCTATATATCTATGTCTCTGGACTTTGCCAAACTCTAAGTGTTCAGAGTAGAAACATTAAATTCTTCACACACTCTCCTCCTCACTGAGCAGCAAAATTGTTTTTTTGTTTGACCCCCCCCCCCCGGCAATTTTCAGTGGAGGGTCCAGATTACAATATAAGTTCATGCTAAATCTACATGATGAAAATGAGCATATATATACGGCAGTGATTCATGATTTCCCAAGGAATACTAGTTTTAGATGTTTTCCAGTGAAAAACACCAGTGTTGCCATAAATAGGATCAATGGAATTTTCACAAGCCTTCAAATTTTGACACTAGGATTGTTCAATTATTGAATATGGTGGTGAGTTGACATCATATCCACAAAAACATCAAGACGTGATTCTCGTGAATAAAAGACAGAGAAAAAAACACAAAAAAACACACAAGTATTGACGTATTTGTTGGTTAAAAAATTGTGGATTTTTATCTTTAATCAATATAGCTATTTCTGACATCTAAACGTAACCAAAAACATCTAAATTCGCAGCACTAGACTATTCATTCTCTCAAATAATGGATCTTTGTGTGGTAGGGACAAATTTTGCTCTCTACCGTCTTCACTCCTGCACTCAATAAATTCCTCAAGTTCTTAAAAAAATAATGTTCGATTGTAGCCTGAGAAAAAATGGACAATTAAATTCCGAAAAAAACTATATTTTAAACAATTGTAATCTTGGGATATTCTTTCCAATTATCTCAGCAGCCAAATATCGTCTGCCATTCACTCCGAGACACACGCCTTTATTCTTGTTCCCATCTCGTAAGTTTTTTCAAATCAATTTTATAATTCATAAACCTTTTCTATTCTTTCAATGTTTTGTTAGATGACTAATATACTTAAACTGTATAAATAGAGTATTTCCCCCGCATAAGGCCGGGTAAACGATAGAAAAATCCGATCAGACTGATTAAATGACGAAAAACGGAGACGTAATGTATGGAGTGAATTGTCTCTTAAGTGAGTGATCGATTTACAATGAATGTCCAATGTAAAACTGATCACTGATTTGCGTCTATTTTATTTAATGTTTCAGGTTGAAATTACACCCTATACAATCATATTTCAATAACTTTTGATGAAGATTTCCTGATTTTCATCAATATTGTACGTGATAAACCTCAAATGTCATTAAAGGAAGTAACCGTTCGAAGAAGAGAAGACATTTTATATATGCCGTGTACTGCCGTGAAAATGGCGAAAAGTAAATACCTGCTTCTACATCACTGTGTATTGTAATTTCAGGCAATCGCCGGATTCTGTCCCTATGTCTGTTTGTAAGTCGGAATAGTTATGTGTGACATGCACATCTAGCACCTAGTAGCCAAATTGTCTTGGAACATAGTACCGTTCTCTGCATGAAAAATAAAACATCAAAGAAACAATGATACAATAATTATGATGATATTTTTCTCAATAATTATGATCAGTTTTTACCGTCTCAATTTTTAGTTGCCTCGGACCGTCATTCTACGGCATCGAGTAAACAGAGAGATTGGGAGTAAAGCGTATTCACTCGTTGCCATGATGATTATAAAGGAAAAGAAATACATACATTTTTCCGTTCAATTTCTGAAACTTCTGATGGATTAAAAACTGTAGAATTATCTGGAAATTTATTAGTACTTGGAAAAATATTTTTTTTGAGTTATATGAGGGGGGGGTACTATGCCACTATGTAATTGATGCTATGGTCAGCAAAATCGTTTTTATAAAAACTACCATTATACAATTAATTAAATGAAGCTTTGAAAAGCGTCCTCCGAGTTTTTCAATGTTATTTCAAAAATAATGATGATAATAATAATAATAATAATAATAATGTAACCAAAGAGAATGTGTTTGTGTTTGTGTGTGTTCGGAAAGCAAATGAAATACTATAAATAAAAACTGTTCAATTTGAAATCGAACAGGAAACTTTTTGACTAATACTGACATGAGTTTTAATTTTATAGATTCCCATATAGAAATTATTTGTGCGAACAATGTAATCTCGGTACCGTAAACATTTGCATTGGAGAATTTTAGCCCTAAATAAACACATAATTTTACATTGATGATGGGCAATATTTTGATTACGAACTGTCTGTAATTCAATTAAAAGAATGATTCACGACAGTCCGTTTGCAAATACGATGTAACTCAGGGACTTCCTGTAGTAAGGCCAGTATAGTTCTATCACACGCTTTTTTTTTGTTTACTTTTGAAACATATCGTGAGTATCTTTTGTGAAGGTTTACTTTTGGTTATGAATACAATATATTTGTTACACAAAAGAATTTTATTAATTCACAAACCCATTCCGTACAATTACGCCAATAAGTCTTATTTGGAGTTTTGGTCAAGATCCCTTAAATTATGATTGATGAAATCGTCATGAAAAGGTAAATTCTGATGCTGAATGAACTGGTCTGACTGAATTGGACTTTAGTTTCTTGGAACTTTTTTTTTTTTTTTTCTGTTTCTGAAAAAAATCCAAACTTTTTTTTTTTACGGGAAGTGAGTGAATTACCTCTGGAGTTGGGAATCGATTGTGGAAATGCTATAAAATTAGTTCCTGACCTCGTTTTTTCACTAGTTTTTCAATTGAAATATTTCGTCGACTGGATTCTGATTTTTTAACGCAAATATGGCCCCTTTTTTCCCGATGAAACTTAAGGTTCGTGATGAGGGTTAATTATACAATCACGGAAAAAATGAATGCAGAAAACTTTATCATGATAGTTATTTTACCATGGTAATTTTACTCTTTAGTCATAAAAAACAAGAATGTATTTTAATTTTGGGGGAAGGAGAGGGTGGTTATCATGCACTTGATTGTTTAATTATCACTAACAGCAACTAACCTTAAGTTTCCCCAGGAAATAGTCCCGGTCCAGCTCAGAAGATATTTATATTGAAAATTGGGAGGCACACTAAGTCAGGGTTCAGTTTTATAGGATGTGTTGATTGTAAATCGATCACCCACTTGAGAGCCAATTCATTCGTTTCCTGAAAAAAGTTATTTTTTCTCAAGAATAAAAGAAGTCCCCAAGAAACTGAACTCAATTGCAGTTAGATCAGTTAATTCTCCATTGGAGAACTATCTTTTTATGATGATTTTGACGATTATGATTTAACGAATTTTAAGCAATAATTTTTCTACTTGCATAGAGGGAAGTAATTAATTTTTGAAGTAATCTTCCAGTTCTGTGACACTTGTATACTAAGCATATCTAAAGGTTGATTGAAAAAAAAATCTTTTGAGTCCTCAGCTAGTCATTAAACTAAAGGATCTTTGTTGGTTGTATTGATGCAAGCTTATGGACTGATTTTTTTTTCAAAAACACCAGAAAGAGGCAAAATTCTTTTTGCAAAATCAAGGAGTTTAGCGGAGTCCTGATGCCAATTTTCAAATCTGTAAACCAAACTGTATGGCCAAAAGTGCTGGAACAAATACATGCACACATAAAAGAAAAGGATACAACCCTTCTCCATCTTTGATGGCTAGAGTTCTTCAATTTATATAAATCACTTAATACTTAAATCTGATTAGGAGTTGACTTTTCCTGGTATTCATACAAAAATTTAGAATTCAAAACCAACATGTCCTGAGAATAGATATGGTAAGGGGTGAGTAGAATCTTGATTACTTGACCTCTGAACTGTGTAAACCCTTAGACACCACCACTGGTAAATAAAGGTATATCTTTTCAAAGTTTTCTGTGAAAAGTAAACAATATTTTTCTCAATCCTGTCAATTTTCTCTGCGGTGAGCTCTATTTTTGAAAGAATTTGAAAAATTGATATTATTTTTTTCTGATGACGGATATGTCAATTTTGGTGGAATCAACATTTTTTTTTAGTTATAAACATAAACATGACCCTTACCCACTCGAGGAAATAAACTGTGAGTTTGTTGTGTTTTTTTTCAAATTCAAAAAATAATTTTTGCTACTTTATGATATTTTCTTGCAAGAAACAGCTAATACCTATTAAATACAGATCTTATGCATCTAAAATGTATGGAGGCCCAGAACACAATAACTATTTAGCTTTTTGTTAGCCTTTAGTTTTCATATTGAAAACTATCAACATAGGTTTACTCAGTTTTCAAGTTGGACTGGCTATATGTATCATATGTATGGACAGAAAAAAAATTTAAATGTATGTTTATTATATGTTTAGATTATTATTATCATATACTGGAGAATTGGTATCCTTTGCTCTTTTTCAGGATTCTATTGAGTGATATCCTGGTTAGAACAAATAGTAGGGGCAATAGAGAGTACCCCTGGAAGATTCCCCTTTTCATACTTCTGCTAAATTTTCTCCTGAAGCTGTCAAGTCTACTTTCCAGTTTTTTATAGAGTTGACTATGAATCTTTTCATCGAAAAACTCCCAGAAAAGACTAATGGGGGAAAAAACTTGTATTCTCATTTCCAATATCTGCATGATAGGAAAACATTACAATATGAAGTTTCTCTAAGTAATCTTAAGATGCAGGAGTTTTATAGATTCAAATAATGCACATGGCTAGCTATTTGATTATTAAAAATCATCAACCTAAACCGTCAAAATAGGTCTCTTCAGTTTTCAAGTTGGTCCAGCTTTCTATCTTATGTATATATCACATGTACACACCATACCAATGGAGTTAGAAGGCTGAAATGTTCAATATTCTCTGCTTATAATACCTAGAAAAAACATTTGTTGTGTTAATCTCAAAGATTTGCATTAGTCCATCATTAGGCATCATGTAAAAATGCTTTTTTTTCCCAAAATTGTTTTTTGGGATCTCTGTTCTTTTCTGACCAACCAACAATTCCCAAAGTTGACGTATTTGTTCTAGATAATTTTGGATAAAAATTCTGGTCATGTGTGGGTTATGTTGGTTCATTTGTGTGAGGTATAAATATCGTATATCCAGACTAAAGGGAAAACTTAAATTATCATGTCTGATATCTAAATGGTAGATAAACTTTATATTGTAGTGTTTTTCAATGTCATGAGATATGCTGGAGTTTCTTTGACAATCTATTTTCATAGTTTTAAATAATGCAGATAGCTAGCAATTTTTTAAATAATTTTTTTTTATCCACAGATATTGGCTGAAGTGGAAACCAAATTGATTCATCAGACAGTGGTATATAAATATTGTGCAAAGAAACAGAAGTACCTATGAGGATATATCTTCAAGAAGTTGAATATTGCTGAGTATGTGGAAATGATTTTCAAAGGATACAATTTTCAGAGCAATCTGTGGAAAGAAATGGTATTTCTATGAATTGTATGAATCACAACTCTTGGTAATATACTTGCATGGCAAATCTACATTTTCAACGGTTTTGCATTAAAAAGATATATGTAAGCAAAAAATACTGTAGAGAAGCTTTATATTTGTGAGCCTAGTGTATACCTATCTACCAATAAAAAGTTCACCTTCGAAAACTTATATTTAAACACACTGCTGAGAAACCGTGTTTTTGTGAATTGTATAGGTCTGCATTTTCAGTTAATTTTAAAAAATACACATCCAAATATACACTGTGTATAAAACATATTCAATTAAAGAATGTGGATTGGCATTTTTCTGCCATTTCTAAATTAGAAATAAACATGCAAAACCCCACCAGAAAGAAACAGTATTTTTGCGAAGTGTGTGGTTCAGCATTTCCTGATAGTTCATCTTTAAAAAGACACATACGAACACACACTGGAGAGAAAAAATACTCTTGTGAAGTATGTGGGTCAGCTTTTTCACAGAGTTATAAAAAAAAAATGCACATGCGAATACATACTGGAGAAAAACCATATTCTTGCGAGGTGTGTGATTCCGCATTTTCTAATAGCTCAAATTTGAAAGTACACATTCGAACTCACACTGGAGAAAAACCATATTCTTGTGAAGTGTGTGGGTCTGCATTTTCTGAGAGTTCGTCTTTAAAAAAGCATATGCGAACACATACTGGAGAGAAACCATATTCTTGTGAAGTGTGCAGTTCAGCATTTTCAGAGAATTCTAAATTGAAAAGACACATGCAAACACACACTGGAGAAAAACCATATTCTTGTGGGGTGTGTGGGATGGCATTTTCACAGAGTTCATCATTAAAAAAACATATGGGAACCCACACTGGATAGAAAGCATATTCTTTGAAGTGTGAGTTTGCATTTTCACAGAGTTCATTGTTGAAAAAACACATGGAAACATGCACAAGAGAGAAACCATATTCCTGTGCAATGTGTATATCAGCATTTCCCTGTCGTTCATCTTTAAAAATACTCATGCAAATAAACACTGGAGAGAAACCGTAGTCCTTGTGAAGTGTTCAAGTAAGCATTTTCAATGAAAGAAATTTCAAAAGACACATGCAAATACATACTGAAGAGGAACCATTCACTTGTGAAGTGTTTTGGTTGGCATTTCTCCAAAGTTCAGGCAGACACACTGGAGATTCTATTCTGTTGAAGTTTGTTGTTCATTTTCAGAGTGTTCATCTTTAAAAAAGCACATTCAACTAAACACTGGAGAGAAAAATGTGAAAGATGGCAATTCCCTCTACTTCATCTTTAAAAACATGTATGCAAACATACTGGAGAGAACCGTTCATGTGAAGTGTGCAGTCCAGTATGTTCATTCCTTGAAAAAAAAAAATGGTAATCCCAGCATTGCCTTGGAGGAAAAAAAAGTTCAAATTTGACAACATATTTTAAACTATGTTCTTTTATGTATTTTTCTTCATGCAACGCAAACTGTAGGGAAGGATGAGCTGAGTGAAGAAATAATGCTAAGCTTGACCAGGGAATGTGTGAGGTAGTTGAATATAATAACTGAGCATCTTCAAGTGCCTAGACGTTCAAACTTGGAATTTTTCAGTGAAAAACTAATCTGAAAAAATTATAGCATATTTGAAAAAGTTTCTTCCTTGTATTTAGATATGCAACCAAAATCATTCAAATCTAGATTAAGAACATCTCAATTTGCAACTCTGGATTTAGATTACCTCCCTTGATTTTAGCTTTTCACAACTAAGTCTTTCATTATTTTCTCAAGATTTTTTATACTTATATTATTTCAGATATGTGGGTTGACATTTGTACAGAATTATGTGTCAAAAACGAACATGCAAACACACTGAAGATGAGTGTGCTGTTGAGCAATTCGAAAGAGTTCCATTCTTAGAAATGTCATCACACGTTGAGGAGAAACCATATTTGTGTGTAGTATATAGATTTGCGTGTTCACAGGGTGCAAGTTTAAATATGTACAGGAAACAAATCATATTGTTACAAAGCATATTTATCTGCACTTTTACTGAGTTTTTGATTGAAACTACACATGTGAACACAGCACTGAAAAATTATTTTTATATTGTTTGTGAATCAGCATTTTCAGAAAGTTAAAATTTCAAAAGGGGCAAAGACACTTGGGAGAAACTATAATCATGGAGAGTATGTGGATCTGAATTAAGAAGTCATGTGCAAGTAAACACTCCAAAGGACCATATTTTTTGTGATATGTGTGGATTGAAATTATTGCTTAGTGTATGGCTTAACTGTAGTACATGACTAGTGTTAATAACATTTGATATTTCTTTTATTCAATTAAATAGCTCATAACCTTTATATTTTATTTCAAAATTCATGTTCATGTTCCAAATATTAGCTTCTAAGTTCCCTACTCCCTAGTGTGCCAATACATTTGTGTTTACAATTTTGACATCCTGTAATGGGAGATTCCTCTAGTTGTCTAATCCACCAATGCTTCTTCCTGTCTATTTTTCCACATCGCAGAACAAGGTACTATCTATAGTTTTGAGAAGGGCTATTAACATTCAAAAATCTCAACAGGGCCAACGTATGGAAATCCAGTCCTAATTAGGAAAAAAAAAACACATGAATCCAGCTTTATAGCTTTGGTACCATTGGAGAAAAAATTACCGCCATCACATTAAGATAGTACACCTGAAGGAGGCTATAGAATCGATTTGTTGAAATGTGTCAACAAATAAGAATTCAATGATCAAAAAACTCTTTGAATTGCAGAACAAAACTGACTCCGGAGGAAAGGTACATGGCTGAAACATTGTGAAAAGATGTACAAAATAGTCCAACTAGACCACATACAATGATTAAATCACATTCTTACAAAATAAAGGCAAGAACTACATAAAAACTTGTTCAGAATTTAAATTTGTGTGTATTTTTGTTACTTTAAAGAAGAGGATTCAATTTGTTGAAAAAAAAAGCTGCCATAACCTTCAACAGACTGATTTAATCACTGTTGCTGGGTTTAGGTTATTCATGTGTTCTAACAAATGTATGTATGCATATGTTTATCTATTTATCTGGACTTTGACCAGCCTAAATCATTTATTGTAGAAACTTGGAATTTTTATGTGTGTGTGTGTGTGTGTGGGGGGGGATTCAATATACAATGAAAGTTTTGCCAAATTTGCCCCTTAGTTTGTATCCAGCAACACAATGCTTGTTCATGCCTATTTTTGAAAATTTGTAATTTTTAGTGATCACGACCCCAAAAAGACAAGAAAAGTAACTTATTCATTGATCACCTCTTTTTCCAAATTTCAATCAATCATTCTATCAAGTCACTAACCAGAACTTTAAAAAAAATTTTTTTTAATCTTTTTAAAGAATTTTTTTTATCATAAATTTCTGATTCAAGCCATACTGGTAGTATTCTCATTAAGGTAATTCCTTTTTAATACCACCACTGCTCAATATCTGTGACACTAAGCAGCATGTATTGGTGTCAATGATTCATAATTTCTCTTAGAATGGTAGTTGTTACTTTCTTTATGAATACAGGAAGAAAACAAAATTGGAGTCATTATTGGAAGAGCTGTGCAAGTGAAAATCAAGATCACTAGCAGCTCAGTGAATGAAATAACATGGATATTTCTATTTCACTATGAGAAAATGATTGCTGAGAATTACATGTAATGAATAAAAACAGTAAAAATTTGAAGTCAAGTAAAAATAATTCCATTGGAAAACAAATATGGTCAGAATTAATTCTATTTATGACATCACTGGCTTTTCCACTGAAAATCATATGAAATAGAATAAAAACATTTCTAGATTCTTGATAATCTAGATGTTATTAATAAACCCCTCATTTTAATGCCCCCCCCCCCGGTCAATCTACTATTTTTCAAAAAATAAAAAGCATTTTTAGAAGGGGTCTAGTAGAGAACTAATGCAAATTTTCAAGTCCGTAGAAAGAAATGGTATACCTAAACGTACATTAAGACATGCATATATAAGAAAGGATAGAATCCTTTACCTAAGATTGTTCATTTGTTTGCTTTAACATTTCAACTTCATAGTTAAAGGGAAAAACATTTTTTGATAATTCAGAAAGAGATATTATTGATAAATGTGGTTGAGGTCTTTTCTCTATTTTGATGTTATGAATTCTGAGAGGAGAAAAGAAAATGATACAAGCTTGGCTGTGGTAGGATCAGACTTTTTTGCTTCATTAAAATCTGAAAGATGAACAAAACAAATTTAATTTCTCTTTACAATATTATTCCAAAACTATTTGTCCGATTTCAAGTCCTTTATTAGTAGTTCCTGTTGAATGGGATTTGCAGGTTTTATCAAAACAAGTCAACTTGAGTTAGGATTTAGAAGTGGGAGTGGATCTATCATCAGTTTTTGTGTACCTCGCTATGTCACTATTATACATGCATGTCTCTGGATTTTGGTCTGGTCAGTGTCATCCATCATTGTTGTTACATATGAAAATAAAGTCAAAACTCAATAGTACACGTTTGACAAAAAATGTCCGTTTGAGTTTCCTCTAAAACTAATCTACTGAGATTTTTAGAATGACAGGCAACAAAATGAAAAATTTAGTTATCACTGGATTCAGCATATTCTTTTTTCAAATAATACATAAAGTTAAAAACATACACCAAACAAATCAAAAAAAAAAATTCAGTTTGTCACTTAATAGGAAGTACAATGTGACCAATGTCTTCTGGCAACATGACCAATTGAAAAGGGATGATCAATGAATAAGTTACTTCTTTTGCTCTATGTTGCACTGTGTGTTTGAATTTTTGGAAAACAAGAGTGAATGCAGCCTGACTATAAAAAAGGACCAATTAGCATAAACTTACATTGTAAATTGACTTCCCTCATCCTTGTGCCCCGCCCAACTAAAAACTTACAGGAGGAGTTTCTGAAAAGTTTTGTTCCAGACATAAGGAGCTAATCTTAATTTTTTCATGTGCATACATACATATGCTGGCTTGAAAATTGAAGAAACTTGTGTTGACAGTGTTGCTTGACCGTTTTTAAAAGAAAAAGAAGAACCACCAAAAAAATATTTTGTTTTCAACAGAACTAGAAACACATGAAGCTCATTTGAAGTATTAGGGTGTTCGGAAAGTAATTACGTATTTCGATCTTATAGATTATAAGCCAAACAACTAAGTTAAAACTAGGGTTAAATAGTATGAATGAACATTTGGATTTCGTTCATCATCTCTTCCATTTAGCAGTGCATTATTCGTAGTTTATAGTAAAGTTTAACTCCATGGAGGATAGATACTTAATGGAGCAAAGAAAAAAAATGCAGTGTTTTTTTGACTAGGGATCAAAAATTTGCTTTCCTGTTGAGCTGCTGTCATTGATAATGATGGTGATCACATTTTTGATAATGATAGTGTTTAATTAAACTTCACTGGCAATTGTTTTCATCTCTTTTTGAAAATACATAATTTTTGGAACACAAAATGCATCATAACTTTTTGAACACCCAAATATATATACTGAGAATGAAAGTAGTGATGACAATATTTTTTCAGATTATTCAACAATGTAATTACTTGAATTGATCCCATGAATGAAAGAATTTCTGGTCTGGTTTAGTCAGTCAATAGAAACTGTCATGTGACCTATGTCGTTAGTGATGGAAAAAAGAGTGATCAATGGATGAATTATTTTCACATTTTGTTGGGCAGTAAAAAAAAAAAAAAAGGAAAATATTCTGAATTTAAAAAAACAAACAAGAAAACTGTGAATGCTGCCATACACAAACTAAGACGAATTTTGCATGAACTTACATCAAAAATTGAACCCCTCGCCCAAAACCCATTTAGAGGGAGAATTTCCAGAAAAGTTCTTTCTAGGCATGGTAAGAAGTAAATGATCAAATTTTCAGTCCTCTAGGTATATTGGTGTGGCCTGTTCATATGATACCTACATGAATAGCAAGCTGGCTAAACCAGTTGCCATTTGAGGTGATGTGGTTATACATAATATTAAGGTAAGATCCTGGAATTCCTGTATCATGCATCAAATAAATATTTTATCACATTAGAATTGCTTGATCTCCCTAGAAGCCTAACTAGGTGGTTAGATTAGAGGACTTTAGATTGCCAGGATCTAGTTTATACTTAGATACCATTTCTTGCAACAGTATTTATTGTATAAAAATGCCTCTATGGAGATCTTGTTGTTTCAGATGATTAATTCTTCTGTGAGTGATTTCACTTTTGTTATAACTTTTGTAAAACAACCAATTTTGAGTAAATTTATGGCATCTTGTAGGGACCTTTATTGTGAGTAATTTTTTTTATCACCTACCCTCCAAAATTGCTGTGAAAACCGCTACATACAATCTTTTAGGGAATTTTTACTTCGATTTTTGATTTCACACAGCGCATGCCTGAAATGTGGAAGAGAATTGCACCAAACTTTTGATATACACATAATTTAACCTTTCAAATGTTTTTTCTTAGAAAAAAAAAAAATTCTGTAATTTGTAAGCATATAACAAGTTTATGTGTTGAAAATGAGAAAAATTTTGAAATTCAGGCATGAATGATTGATATTCATAGATATTTTATCACTTGTACATGTCTCCCTGGTGCAGTTGATGGGTGTGTTCATTTTGTAATTGAGAGATAGGTGGTTTGAATGTTAACTACTCTTTGAAGAAAATAAATGTAGTTATTGTTGAGGATGTTGTGTGTGCTTAATAATATTAGGGAAAACAGGACCAGCAAGCAGAATGTATACCTTCACAATGTCTTGGAATAAAATTAAAAACTTGGAAAATATTTGACAAGATGGCCTCCTGTTTGGTACAGGTTTGATTCCTGCAGCCGCCTATTTCTTTAACAGTTTATTTTATTTAGGCTTTCGAGGCATATTCACCTTGTAAAAAACAGGATGTCAGTTAAAAAGAGTTTCTAATAAAGGTAAAGCATTTATAAATTTAGGTCAATTATATCAATTCTTTATAATATATATGTGAATTAGTTTCACCTGCGGAAATTTTCCTACCCCCACGGTAAACCACCTAACTTTCTTTTCTGCCATTTCCTAGGGTTTTTTTTACCAATTAAAAGATGAGAGTGTAATGGGTGTAGATTGTGACAAGTGTATTGATAGCATATTTTATACTTGAAGAAAAAGTTGAATAGATCAGAATTATCTACTATACATTGATAACTTGAAGAAAGTTACCGTGTAAGTTGTTTTTCTCCCTTAGATCCACAATGTTAATGAGGTGACTCTTGGATTTGCAATCAGTAAGAATGCATAATCCCTACCTTATATTGAAATGTAAGACTGTCCATGACCTGGAATTTGATCAAAAATCTTAAGCTCTAATTTGATGATGGATTTGACCTTGAACTTGATCCTTGAATTGAATCTAGAACTGTCCTCTAATTCTAACCCCAAGTCCTATCACATTATAGATATAAATTCAAAAATGAAAATCAAATTATTATCAACTTAAAATTCTTTCTTTATTAAAATGATACTTGAATACTAGTGAAACATTATTATGTGTCGTTTTCAGTAGAAAATAGTGACCTCTTTTCAAATAACTTTTAGTTCAGCTGATCACTTGTTTTCATATAGTTAATTTCTATTCCAGTTTACAACATTGTTGCTGACTCATACTGAGTGGACTACAGATTTCAAATGACTAGGTTCTTCTCTGATCATCTTGATTGTCTTCATCGTCAGATGGTTCCATCTCAGAATCATCATCCCCAAATTCAGGCTCAAACCGAATTACACTGAAGTTTTGCTGAATTTGATGAATGAAACTCTTCAAATCCTGAAATAGCCTTGCGTCAGTTTTTTAGAGTGTGTTCCTGTATGAATTCATGCTAAGTTAATTTTTGTATCTAGAGTAAGTTCATACATGTTATCACTTTTTTTTGTTGTATTTTTTTGCTTTTTGGAGGAGTTGAAGTGAGGTGACTGTCAAGTTTGTAGAAGCACCCAACATTTCCCGAAGTGAATGATACTGAACCGTCCATCCAAATGGAGACATGCCCTGGCATTGTGAGGACTATCATACAAGTTATAAATGTAGATGCAGAGTCTAAGGTGTCCTTTCATCAGGCATACATGGTACCTGTGGTGGCTAAAAAACAAAAGTTGAGAAAATTAATGATGTAAATTCTATCAATCACCAACAATATTGTTTGAAAATGTAGTCTCATTACCAAGCTATAAATTAATGCGTTGCGCCATTAGGATCCAAGCAATAATCTAAAACATTAATCTGTAGAGTTTCGCACTATGAGAAGGTTACAAATTGTCAGACCAATTGTAATGGGATGTCATTTTTGGTAGCGGACACTCATGTAACTAACCAAGTAATTCCAACATCCACTCAATAGACGTAATTGCCTCCCCAGTAATGTAATCAAGTTGAAAATGAAGGCATTACTTCCCGGCGCTTATCTAAACTATGAAGAGTATGTTTAAACAAGAGAATTGATGATTGAAAAACTGTAGGCATTAAAGATGGTGGTCGGGACTATCCTTTTTTTTGTTTAAGTGCATATGTTCGTTTGTGTTTTCCTGCACTCCTGACCATACTGTTTCGTCTACAGATTTGAAAATAGACCCCTTCTTAAGTATTTTATTCAATTCTTGGAAAAAAAAAGCTTTTTCGAACTTTTTCTTGTGTATTTTGGCGTCGGGGATAAATGATAATATATAGATTCCCCAGAATCTAGATGTTTTAAAACTTTGTTTTTGATGTTTTCCAATGAAAAAAGCCAGTGATGTCATAAATAGAAATTATTTGTCCTCTGATGTTTTTTTCTTTACGTGGCTTCAAATTTTGACGCTATTTTTATCCAGTGATTGACTGTGATAGTGAATTATCATTTATTTTTGAATAGCATTTTTTCTTTCATCTTATTTTTGCTGCCTTTATCACAGCAATTAGCTCGTTTTTACGTTGTTGAAAACAACGAATAAAAGAGTGGAAAATACTAGTAAACATTGACGATAATGACAATATTTCATGTAAGAGATTCGGAAAAGATTATTTCTTTTGACTTTCAAAAGAAAATATAATCAGCGATTATAGGAGTACGCATGAACTTCAGTAAAACGAAAATCATGTGAAACAATCACATTAAGAATAAGGACATAACTGTCGAAATCGAAGATGCAAAACTGGAGAAAGTAGACCACTACATCTACCTAGGACAACGAATCTCCATGAAACTTACAAAGGAAGAAAAAAATCAACCGAAGAATCACCTTAGGATGGCAAGATCAACCTTAACAAGATGATCCCAATAATCCTAAAAAGAAGAGTATACAACCAATGCATCCTTCAAATAGAAACTGGAGCTGAAACATTGAACATAACCAAGAGACAAACTCGCAAACTGAGAAGCATGCTACGTGCATATGAGAGAATCATGCTCAACCTCACATGGAGAGATCACAAAACAGATGACAAATTTAGAAAATACTGGCTCTGCAGCGCCCATGATAGAAAAACGTGGCGGATCCTGGAGAAGGTCTGTGTTCAACGACAGACGTTAAAAGACTGATGATGAAGATGAAACAAGTAGGGGACAACAATGTAGAAAACAGTATAGCACAACAAAAATGTTATCTCGCATTAATGTATAACTACCGATTCTTTACTTCCAACTATTCCAAAATATACATCCTGAATGCTTCTAGAACTAAATCTCACGCCTGGGGAGAAATAATACTAAATCTTTTGTAAAATTTTGTCTGCAATCAGATAAAAGATCATTAACACTTCGATGAACATTGGTGCGCTTGGTTATGGGATCATATGCAAAAATAACGCCAATTATCTCCTTTTTGCACAGACTCTGAGCCAGTAGGTACCCTCGATGACATCATAGAAAGGGGTTCAAAGAATAAAAGCCTCGTAGCCTAGCAGTTCTCAGTTTGGGCAACGTTAGATATACCAAGTCGACAACTGACTCCACAGCCAAGCAAAATACATTCATTTTGACAGCACCAGCGAAGAACGTGAGTTAACTTTTTGCAGGTAAAATGTATGAACTTCTTGTATCACAATACCAAAATATATAAACGTTACAAATAATGAAGTATTATACAATTGAATTCGTTTCTTCTTTCCAATAAATCGTCCACCCTTCCAAATTTCAACGTACTTACGAGTTTAAGGGGAGGGAACTAGAACTGGTCAGCTCTCTCCAACTAGAAGCTATGAGATAGGGAGGCCGTTCGGCAGAGGTACTCGGGGATGGTTGGGTACAAGCTATTGCAATTCGGCCAAGGTCCTTTTTTATTCATTTTTACTTTTCCCACTTCACTGGAATGATCATTGTCGGACCAACATTTTTACCGTATCCTTACCGAATGGCCTGATAACAAGTCAAGAGCAAGTGTAAATTTTTTAATGAAAAATCAATTTCTCTCGTGCAGAATTATTGTCTGAGAGGAACTCTTTTTTCAATGTCAGTAATCAATCGGATTTGTTTCTTCTTCCTCATAAATCGTTCACCCTTCCAAATTTCAATGTACTAGCGAGTTTAAGGGGAGGGAGCCAGAACTGGTCAGCTCTTTTCAACAAGAAGCTGGCAAGACTAGGTTAATGAAATAAAGGATAGATATGAACATATCATCATCATCATCATCATCATCATCATCATCATCATCAGCCTTTTAACGTCTGTCGTTGGACATAGACCTTCCCCAGGATTTGCCACACTTCTCTATGATGGGCGTCACGGAGCCAGTACTTCCTGAACTTGTCTAGCTCGTCTCGCCATCTAATATTCTACCAGTGGTACTTGACCACTTAAGAGCAAAAGGTTAGTGACATAGTTTTCAAGTTGGTGGTGAAAGACAAACACTCTTCCACACTGTTAGATGCTGCACACACCCCTATGCGTTCTCCAGGTGAGAATGCACCATGGGTGCAAAGAACTGGTGAAGTTTTAGGGTTATACATTAGTGTCTATCAATCCACCAAGGTCCAGTGTTACATAAAAGTACCAAAAACCAAACATGGCAGTACAACCAAATCAAAAATGTGGCACACATTCAAGATTAGTGTGTCTTAACCGACAGGTTCCCCCTTGTTAGCCAGCAGGAGGGACACGGTCGTCATCCTGCGATTGCTGGCCCAAACTGTGCCTCATGTATCCTTCATGGCCTCCAAGTTACTGTTTGCAAAAACCCCATCTGATGGTCGACTATCGACAACCAGGAGGGACACAACCGCCAACGAGCAGCAGTCAGCCAGTACACGAGAATAAAATGGATATAAGAGGACAAAGAGTCAGTAATATATTGCTACTTCAAAAGCGGACCGCCTGTGCTCAAAATATGGAAGGAAAAATCCACCATGGTAGGTATCAAATCAGCACCAGGCTGATCAAGTGAAACAAACCCTGAAAAACAAATGACCCTCAGAGATAGAACTACAGGAGATCTGCCAAAAATAGAGAAAGAAAAAGTGGCTTACCCAAAGTGGAACCTCTCGATACAACCAACATAATTAACGATGAATAAATTCAAACAAAAAGTAAATCCCTGACCAAAAGCAAACATCCGAAAGAGACGCTGACACCCCCACGGAAGAAGAGAAGGCCCAGATACTAACTTTGAAAGAAATGATGCAAGAAGAAAAACGACTCTGCCAACTTTTAGGGGCAAAGGCGGTGAGAGACTGAGAGAGGCAACCAAACATGTCAACATCCTTCTAAAGCATATTGAAACAAACAACGTAACGGAGCTCAACAGCCTAATCTACTCTGGAGCGAAAAATGGTAACGGAGCTCTTCACAACACAAAGAGGAAACCCGAATAACAGGGACAAAAAGCCCAACTTTGAAATAAGATTTGAAAGATAGGTTTCTCAACTTCAGAGAGATGAAGGACTACTGAAAATGCACCGTACATGAATAGATAACGTGTAAGATTATGGAACAAATACAAAATGGGAAAAAAGGTGCTCCTGCAGCATTGTAGGAGATACACTAAAGAAAAATACCCAAAGAATTAGGACTAAAGAAATATAGACAGAGGACTGCCTAAAACACAGAACTGCACATTCCAAAACAGCGAGAGAAAGTTTCACCAGGATCTGAACGGAGAAAGAAAAGAAATGAAGCTGGATACAGAGGCAAATAATTTCTGGAACGGCATATGGGGACATCCGAAAAGATACACCGAAGTCCTGGAATGGTGAGATAGCATGAAAAAGACCTCCAGGACATAGACGATAGAGAACAAATAGTACTCAATGAAACCACATCCCCCCCCCCCAATAGCCAACTGTGAAGCACCGGGATGGGATACATAGATGCTGGTTTGAGAAATTCATCACATCACACTAGAGTCTCATCCATCAACTCCGAGTTGCCTAAATGAAGTCGGTGTCCAAGAATGAATGACCAGAGACAGAACTACCTTCACTCAAAAGGACACTAAAAAAAAGGAATCAGGCGAGCAATTATAGACTAATTACGTGCTTACTGTTAATGTGGAAATTCATGACCGGACAGATAGCAGAGAGAATATATATATATCAATGGAATGGAGAGGACTATTACCAGAAGAACAGGGAGGATGCAGGAGAGGAACCAAGGGGGAAAACGACCAGATGATCTTAAAAGAAGTAAGAAAAAGGAGGAACGATACAATGGGATGGCTAAACTATGAAAGCATACGATATGATTCCACATAGCTGGATACTCGAATATTCAAGATCAGCGAACCAGTAGTGAGATTCATAGCCAACTTTTTGAAAAACTTGAAAACTGACATGACAACTACAGGAGAAAACCTTGCAGAGGTATGTACAAACAAATACAGTGATGACATTGAGATGGAGTTCGAAAAAGAAAATGCGCAATAATGGTAATGCACAAAGGAAAGCACACAGCAGCAGAAGGGATTGAACTACCGGACAGAAAAAAAATCTGAGCATTGACCACACAAGACCGACATAAATATCTGAGAGTTCTCGAATATGACGCAATAAAACAGGAAAAAATGAAAGAGAAAATGAGAAGAAAATACTTCAGGAGGATAGAGAAAATATTAGAGACCTCACTAAATACCTGGAATCTAATGTAAGGAATGTACACATTAACTATGTCAGTAGTATGAAACTCAGGACCATTCCTTGAATGGAAAAAAGAAGAACTCCAGTCAAATGATCGGCTGACAAGAAAGCTTATGACAATGCACAAGGCCTTACAGCCCAGAGATAACACAGATAGACTGTACCTGAAGAAGAAAGACGACAGAAGAGGACTCATCAGCTTAGGAGATTGTGTCAAAAGGACCAAAACAGGACTAGAAAAGTATGTGTAAGCAAATAGAGGAGATATTATAAAGAGCACCCGTAGCAGTGCAACGAACAACAACAACAACAACAACAAAAAAGCAAAAATATCAGTACAGTAAACAAGGAAAAAATGGGAACAGAAAAGACTATATGGTGAATTCAGAAGACAAATACAGGATGTTGCAGACAAAAATCGACAGAACACAATTCAGTATTGAGAAAAAAGTTGTCTGGTTCATATAAAAATTTTGATTTTTTAGATTTGCTTTTATTATTGACAAATGCACTCTTGATATTTACCAAGCTAAGTTTAGTACAGGACAAATAGGGGAATGGAGATCGGAAGATCGCATTGCACCAGTGCTTTCAAGTGGGGAGGGTGGGCTTGACTGCGAAATCGGCATTTGCATCTTGATAAAAGAACTAGAACATTGACTACTGATACAAATACCCCCGCTATAACATACGAGAGTGGATCATGTTTGATTTATGTGGTTAATGAAAAAGCATTTGGTTAAATGTATCGGCAAAGAAGGAGATTATGTTGAAAAAGAAATAATATTTTTGTAAAATAGACGTTTTTTTAATCATTAAGTTACGGGATTATTGATGTCCCTCTGTAGACACCTTTTTAATGATCTTGTATAAATTCTATGATAAAAATATGCTTTGGCGTCATCATGATCAAATTAGAGTTTCGATAAGTGTAGCTGTTTCGGTACGCAAGGTTAATATTGTTTCAGTGGGGAAGATAATCATAGTTGAAGAATAGAAAGTGCAATCTTTGTTAACAGAAGTCTCCAATAATCTCCTGGGCTAA
>OY735204.1:5000-210000 GCA_963457665.1 Thysanoteuthis rhombus | reverse complement strand
TGACAACAGACACCCCAGACAAACTTAAACAAAAGCCAACGATTCCCACAGCAACCTACACTTCAATTTGGCTCTCCCCAAACGCCTTGAGAAGACCTTACTTTTTCCACAGGTGCTTAGAATTAGAAGAATCTGCTTTTAAGATAAGGAACTAAAGAAACACAATGATGACCACATACAACATTTGTCAACACGATAATAGTCGCACAACCCGATAGAAAATCAAGTCAATAAAACTACCACAATACACAGAGATAACAACCTTAAATTTAGTGACAACAACGAATCAGATTGCATACCCCTTGAAACTACATTCCATGATTCTCCCCACTCTCAACTGTACTAATTATAAAGAACATAGTGGACATCCTGAGACTAAAACAAGAATTCAAAGAAATCTTCCTCGAGCCTGGCGATCTTCAGAATCTGCAGAAATAGCCTATGTTGTAACCATCCCAAATATACAAATACTTTCACCAGATCCATTATCAAAAGGACTTATGATATCTACCGTAATTCCAACTGCCAAAGTAACAATATTATCTATCTCCTTGAAAGTACAAAATGTAAAATTCTATACATGGATAATTCTGAATGGCTGTTCAATATCAGACTCGACAACTAGAAACGTAGAATAAAATCATCTAATTATAACAATATACTCTCGATAGAAAAGCTCATGTAAAACACACTATTATCAAAAATATAGAGAACATACTTTGTATGTAAGAGATTGTTATCGTTTATGAATTTTCCTTCAGTACCAAATGAAAAATACCAAATGACATATCTGAACACATTTAGAATAGTAAACAAACACTCCTTCACCTCCTCCACCAAGTACGTAAAAAAATGTACTGCTAGCTTTCAAACATTCAGTTTATATCGAATTGACACGTGATCCAAGTGGGCAAAACAGAATGTGAATAATCATCTTGATTTTCAATGGACAAAATTACCAGCAACACTTGAGTCTGCCTATTTGGCTTTTTGTTTCATGCGAACGAGGAATCAAATTGAAAATATCTGAGTATCAGATGAGAATACATTGGATAAAACAAGTGAATATTCAATTAGCAAAAGTGTTCGTCTGACCCATTCTACGGTAAGTTGATATTTTGTTTATTCTGTATTTGTATTTTTTCGATTTCGGAGTTAAATCTGATGGCTTCAATTTGACAAAGTCATATTGATTTTGTAAAAATAAAGATCAAAGAAAAAAAGATGCCAAACTTGAAAGTTGTTCTTTTTCTACATAAAATAGATTTAGTTTTAAGTATTAGTTTAAAGAGTCAAACCGACAAATGAGTTTAAAGCCTGACAGCAGTTACTGATTTTCCTTGTTTTTATTGAATTCACTTTTGTGAGCCTGAATCTGTTTTAAACAACTATTTTTACCCTCGATTATATTTATTCGCATCTTCTGGGGTCTCTCACGAATTAATGTATTTAGGCAATCTATTTCATGCATTCTTTTTTCAAGCTGGACATAGAGATACTGAGAATCTCACGCCAAATGTGATTTTTTTTAGCATTAAGTGTACCCACAGACAAAGCTAAGGTAACGAATAGGTAACTTCTTTTTGTCGATGTGACTTTTTGTAATGATGAAGATTTATATTCATCTGCAAACAATATTAAATACAATAAAAGAAATGCGACTACTATTATCTTAAAGACCAGTTATTTCTTATTTTTAGTTGAACTTATCATCATTATTGATGATGATGATGATGATGAAGACGACAATAATAATAATAATAATAATAATAATAATAATAATAATAATAATAATAATTTAGTTTCTTCGAGTTTCTAGTCTTACATCGTCTATGAATTGACCAGCGCCTTGAGAATACCCACATGAAGAAAGAAATAACTCACACCCATTTGCAACTAAGACCGCTGCTGAGACTCTTCGAAGCGCTGACTTTTTGACAAAGGATCATTTTTGATCCTGTTGATTGATTCTGTGATTTTAAAAAGATATTTCAATTATTTTTTTACTTTATAAAAAACAATCATGACAGTACAACCAAATCATTTTACTGAAAAAAATGGGGCACAGATTGAAGATTTGTGTGTCATAACCGACAGGTGTTCCCTTGTAAGCCAACAAGGGGGACCCGGTTGTCATCCTATTACTGCTGGCCAAAACTCCAGCTCGTGTACCCTTAATGGCCTTCAGGAAGGGTACAGTCGTTACCTCGCTACTGTTGGCCAAAACTCATATACCACCAACTGCACCCAGGAAAGGCACAACCATCACCGTGTGGCTGCTATAAAGAACAAGAAGAAGAGATGGTTAAGAGAAGAGAACAGTTTAGTTATGTATTGTCACTTAAAAAGCAAACCTTTGGTGCGATCTTATAGGAAGCGCATGCTCAAAATATGGAAGGAAAAATCTGCTGTGGAGGTATCAAGCCAATGCCTCGCTGACCAAGTAAAACAAATCCTAAAAAAAAATGGCTCTCCGAGACTGAAGTACAAGAAATCTGCGATAATGTAGAGAGGGAAGAAAGTGACACGCTCGAAACACGTCGCAGCACAACCAGCACAAATGACAAAACTAGAAGAATTTCGCACAAAACCCCTGAAGAAAGTTACACACCAGAGAGAGACGACGAAACCCCAACGGCAGAAGAGAAAACCCAGATGAAAACTTTGAAAGAAATCATGCGAGAAGAGAAAACAACACTCCCCTCTCTAAGAGACAAAGACAGTAAGAAACTCGGAGAAGTGACTGAACATGTCAACTGCCTCTTCCATCATATTGAAACGAAAAGCCTTTTGGAACTCAACAATTTGATTTACGCTGGAGCAAAAATGGTAACACATAACTTCACAACACAAGAAAGAATCCCAAATAATAATAGGGATGAAAAACCCAACTGAGAAAGAAGATTAGAAAAGCAGATCTCTCGGCTCCAGAGAGATGAAGTGCTACTGAGAAATGCAACACATACAGATAGACCGCAAGTAAGATTTTGGAATAAATACAAGATAACACAAAAAGGCCTCCTAACTGCAGTGGAAGAGATACATCAGAAGAGATTAGCCAAGGAAGCAAGACTGAAGAGATACAGGCTAAGAACGGCCCAATACACACAAAACCGCACATTCCAAAACAACGAGAGAAAGTTTTACCAGGATTTGAACGGAGAAAGAAGACAGAACATAAAACCCGACGCCACAGAGACTAAGAACTTCTGGAACAGCATATGGGGGCACCCGAAAAGACACAACGTAACCCTGTGATGGCTACGAAACATGAAAAAAAAAAACTCGAAGATATAGACAATGGAGAATTAATATGATTGAACGAAACCACATTGAAACGCACTCTTAAGAAAATAGCCGACTTGAAAGCACCAGGTCCCGACGGGATCCATGGATATTGGTTCAAGAAATTCACCACATTACACGACAGACTCACCCACCTATTCCAAAGTTGCATAAACGAAGGTGAGGCACCAGAATGGATGACCAAGGTAGAACCACCCTCATCCAAAAAGACCCTGAAAAGGGGAATATGGCAAGCAATTACAGACCAATCACGTGCTTACCACTTATGTGGAAAATCCTGACCGGACAAATAGCGGAGAGAATGTATATATCAATGGAAAGAAGGGGATTATTACCTGAAGAACAAAGGGTTGCAGGGAAGGAACCAAAGGGGCAAATGATTTACTCTACATAGACCAGATGATCTTAAAAGAAGTGAGGAAAAGGAAAAAGAACATCGCAATGGGATGGATAGATTACAAAGAAGCGTATGATATGATACCACATAGCTGGATACTCGAATGTCTTAGAATGTTCAAGATCAGCGAACCACTGGTTAGATTCATCGGAAACTGAAAAGTAGACTTGACAGCTATAGGAGAAAACTTAGCAGAGGTAAGGATAAAAAGATGAATCTTCCAAGGAGACTCGTTGTCCCCACTATTATTTGTTCTCACCATGATACCACTCAACAGAATCCTGAAGAACAACAAAGGATACCTTTTTTCCAAAACAAAAGGAAAAGTCAACCACTTAATGTACATGGATGATATAAAATTGTTTGCAAAAAACAGGAGAGAGTTGGAGATACTGTTCAACAAAGTAAAAGAATACAGTGATCACATCGGTATGGATTTGGAATAGAAAAATGTGCAATCATGGTAATGTACAAAGGAAGGCTCTCAATGGCTGAAGGAATCAAACTCCCGGACAACAGTAAGATTAGAGCACTGACTGCACAAGACCGATACAAATACCTGGGCGTCCTTGAATGTGACACAATAAAACGGGAAGAGATGAAGGAGAAAATGAAGAGAGAATACCTTAGAAGGATAAGGAAAATATTAGAGACCAAATTAAACAGCAGAAATCTAATAAAAAGAATGAACACCTGGGCTGTATCAGTAGTGAGATACACAGGACCATTCCTAGGATGGACAAAGGAAGAACTCCAATCAATGGACAGGCGAACAAGGAAACTTATGACAATGCATAAAGCTTTGCACCCCACGGATAGACTATACGTTAAGAGAAATGAAGGTGGCAGGGGGCTCATCAGCAGATCTAGAAAAGTACGTGCCAGCAAACAGTGGAGAAATCATAAAGAGTGCACGAAACAGCGCAACAAACAACAAAGTAGAAAACAATGGAACGGCACAGCAAACTAGGAAAGAAAAATGGGAAAAGAAAACATCGTACGGAGAGTTTAAAAGACAGATACAAGATGTGGCAGACGAGAGATCATAGACATGGTTACGAAAAGGAAACTTGAAGAGAGAAACGGAATCTCTCATCATGGCAGCTCAAAACAAAAGCGTCAGGACAAACTATATAAAAACAAAAATCGACAGAACACAGACAAACAGCAAGAGCCGTCTGTGTGGTGAAAGAGATGAGACCGTAAATCACATAACTAGTGAATGTAGTCAACTCGCCCAGAAGGAGTTTAAGCACAGACACGATAGAGTAGCAACTGTGATACACTGGGAACTGAGTAAACGAATGGGATTCAACCATGCAGAAAAATGGTATCAGCACAAACCAGATTTAGCCCTGGAGAATGGCAACCACTAATTACTCTGGGACTTTGACATCCAAACCGACCACCTCATCCAGGCAAGATGACCGGACTTGATAATCGTAGACAAGAAGAGGAAGACCTGCCAAATAGTAGATGTGGCTGTACCTGCAGACCATAGAGAAAAGATGAAGGAGAGTGAGAAACTGGAAAAATACCAGGATCTAGCGAGAGAACTGAAGAAGATGTGGAACATGAAAGCCAGAGTAGAGCCAGTCATAGTAGGCGAACTAGGAACTGTCCCAAACACACTGAGGGTGAGACTGGAGGAGATCGGGATAAGGGGAAGGATCGAGACAGTACAGACCATGGCTCTACTGGGAACTGCGCAGATACTGAGGAAAATGCTGGAAATATAAAGACTGCAACACTAATTGTTAACAGTGACCTAACAGAGGAAGGGAAATAAAAGCAGAAATATGAACCACAGCACTGGCATGATAGGCGAAAGAGAGAAGAGATGTTAGCTGAGGACCTGAGGAGACTTGTTGTCACTCAGCCTTCAGCAATGACCACTGGGCAACCGGTGTGAAACTGTAAACTGGAGTATTACTGTGGCCTATGAGAATTAGGAGAGAAAGGGTGGAGACTTGAGGAGACTTGCGGTCACTTAAACTCCAGCGGTAACCACCAGGCAACTGGTGTGATATTGCAAATAATGATGATGATGATGATGATGATGATGATGATGATGATGATGATGATGATGATGTAAATTCTCGCTAATCAGGTAGCGAAAGTATTTGAATCAATTCTATGACTTATATCAATATTCAAATATATATATATATATATATATATATATATATATATATATATGTATACATATATATATATATATATATATATATATATATACACACACACACATACACACACACACACATATATATATGTGTGTGTGTGTGTGTGTGTGTGTGTGTGTGTGTGTGTGTGTGTGTGCGTGTAATTGTGTGTGTGTGTGTGTGTGTGTGTATCAGGCGTACAGCCCGCACCGTTTGAGGCATGGGCTGAAATTTAAACATTCACTCCTTATTATGTTCTGAAAAAAACCCTTCCTAGTTGAAATATCCCTCCCAAAATAGGTTTTTAGTGGGTTATCTTATAATGTGATTTTATGCTAAATTTGTCCTTTAGTTATTGTCTGGCAGTATTCACACTCGTTGTTTTTCTGAGAATTTAGACTATATCATCACTGCCTAACGAAAGGCGAAAAAAGTAAATTATATATTGATCCCCACATTTAACAATATTAGATTGATCACCTTCAACACAGCATGCAGCCAAATTACGTTGGGCACCTGACGGTTCCGATTGAGTGACTCAAGAAGACCTGTTTTATATTTATTTGTATAATTTTCACAGATGATGCAGCTGATTCTAATAGTGTTGTTTTGTACGATTTCTATGGTAAGTAATTGTTCTATACTTTTCAATGTTACGTTTTAAAAAATACATATTCGAATTACGGAAGAATTAATTTGATAAATCTATAAAAATCATCTTTGCATCTAAACATAAATTAATTTTTAAGGAGAATTATTCCTGAATTAATTTGTCGACATTTTTATATACAGTATTAAAGAATTTTAGTAGATACACAACAAACACAAATTTGGTAACTGAGGAGTGTTGAGATTTCCCTTGTCAATCATTAAAAATGAAGGCATTCTTTCGAAATGCATCCCCAGCCAAACCAACCACCAGCGGAGTCAGCCACAGTAGAGTAGGACATTACTAAATACACCGATACTTACACCTAAATTTTTAAAAATAAAAGCATACAAACATTTTGATTCATTAAGTAAGATATTAGAACAGAAAAGGGAGAAGATTTGTTTAATTCTAATTTTTATTTGATTATTTGATTGTTCTTGTTTTATTATTTTGTTCTATAGTTTTCGTGTTTTGTTTTTTGTTTTAGGAGTGGGTTTGTTGATTAATTGTATGGAAATATATAAAGAAGTATTCAATGGTGTTCCCATCCCTTGTATTTAATTTAATTTTATATCTGACTTAATAATTTGATATATTTAGTATGCTTTCACTGCTTGAAAATTTAGGCTTAGGCGTTTTAAGCATTTCTGCACTTCCATCTAAGTACTTGTTACTTTTCCTTGTTGTTGGTTCTGCTGATGACTTCTTAAGAAAGAATGCTAGAATAAATGACATAATGTGAAAGGACAGAGATTTACATGGTTTTGTCTTTTTTTGCTATTTTGTGTTCATTTTCAATGTTGATTATCTCTCATTCTTTTTTCCCTTCTTTCAAATATGATGATATTTCTCCATTTTGATACCCATTATCTCTCTCCCTCTCTCTCTCTTTCTCTTAGAATTTGTCCCAGGCCCCGACGCATGGTTATCCTTTACTTTATTTACACCCATAACTGATGTCAAGTAATAAAAGGAGACATCCTGAATTTCACACACACACACACACACACACACACACACACACACAAGCCAATATATATATATATATATATATATATATATATATATATATATATATATATATATATATATATATATATATTGCAGAAATTGGTTGCAACGTTTGAAAAAGTGGTAGTTGGTCGGAGAGAGGTCTGGTCAAGCTTGGTGTGGTAAAGTTTGGTAGCTTATTTCATTCAATTTCTCTAGGGTGATTTGCACTACACCGTCGAACGTTGTAATGGAGAAGAACTGACTGTTTTTATTGCAAATATTGCAGTTCTTGGCACATTTTGTTGATTTCCTGGCAATTCTTCTTTGCAGAGATGATTTCACTAGGATTCAAGAAATTGTAGAGGATGATCCGGCTTGGTTACCAATTAATGATGACCATTAACTTCTTTTGATGCAGGTTTGGCATAGAGAAATATTTTGACGCGTCACCTCTCTCAAGCCACTACCCGAAACGTTATTGATTGTTTACAGAATCCATTTTTGTCACATGTCACAATGCGATCAAGACTTCGCAACAGCAATTTAAAAATTTGGTTCAAATATTACAGCATCCATTTTCAGGCTGATTCGCTTTTTCAATTTGGTGCAAACAACTATCGAATAGTCAACGTTCAGTTCCACTGCAACTGCTCAAGTTTTTTTTTACATGGGCCCATCTCTATAATGGCCTTTAATTGAACGTCGTTGGTCATAGAAAAACGTTCATGACTCTCCACATCTTCAAAGCTCTCATCTCCGTCTCGAAATTTTTGGAACCAATATTGAACTTTTTTTTTTTTAATGTTCCTAATTATTAAGATTATTTTGGAAAAAAAACTTTCTCCAAATTACTTATCGAATCAGATAAAAATATAGACATTCCAGTTTATTCAAAATACTGATAATCATCATTGTTGACTGCTTGCGATTGAAGTACGAAGATCAATAGTTAGAGCAGCAACGAGGATTCTGATCTGGCCTAGGTGCAGCTGATGGAATTTATATTACAAAGATCATACAATAAATCACAGAAAAAGATGAAAAAAACGGTATATGTGTTATTTGTGAATCCAACTGCGGCGTTCGATCATTTTAATAGACGGTGGCTGTTGAAATCCACATACCAGCGTTTCTTGACCCACGCCGACACATCACATATCCAATTTATCGAAGCTGTATATCAATACACCACTGCTACCAAAAGATCTCTTTGATATACTGTGTAGAGTGCAACAGGTCCCAAATCACCGTCATCCTACAATTTGTATTGGTATTACGTCATGAGCGTGTACATAGAGAAATTTGAAGAGAATGGCATTAAAATCGAGTACGTCCCACAGCAACATATAGAGAGGACCGACACAACAAAACATATCGAGGCAACCATACTGTCGATTGGTCGAGATATGTAGATGATACAGAATTATTCTTCAAGGATAGAGACAACCAGCAACATCTGGACGATACATTTCTACAATTTCCTCTGAACATGAACACGTCCAAAACAAAAATAATGATTGTAAATCATCTATACGTTAACAAGGACAGCAACAAGATCGTAATTTACACAGTAAACCTATCGAAAATGTGAGATTATTCCGATGCCCAGGTGATGACATTAAATACATGAAATGTCCACTGGCGATGCAGAAATTGACTGGAGGGTTGTCCTAACGAGAGGGGTATTTTATGAACTAGCCAAGAAACTCCACAGCAAGAAGATCATCCTGCGTACGCGAGTCTACATCCTCAACGTGGTGGTCAGAAGCCGTTTGACATGCTCGCGTCAAACATGGAATCTCGCAAAACCTATGCTCAAAGTATTAGTGAGATGATCAGGGGAGGTTATCAAGGGTAGAGTACGAAGGGTTCGGATGACTTCTCTTTAATTCTCAGCAATGATGATCTTTATTCAATCTGCAACAGCAGATATTGACACCTTTGCTAAATGTCAGCAAAGTACCTGGTACACCTTGTACGTTAGCCGAACACGACCATCACAAAACGATTTCTCTCCAATGATAACAAAGCAATAAAACCAGCAATGCGAATGATACTGGTAAATGCTGTTTTAGAAAATGATTTATGTACAGAATATCAGTTTTATAGACGAGGATTAAAACGAGAGTATTGGTAACGGTTGATTCTTTGGACTAGTTGTCCCTTGATGTTCAGCCACGTAGAATAGAATTAAACAAGATAACGGTGACAGTGATGATGATGATGATGATGATGATGATGATGATGATGATGATGATGATGATGATATCAATTTGCTTATAAAAAAAGAACATACTATTAAAAAAACAATTACGATACATGAATTCCCAAAAGTTTATATTTTGATGTTAAATGCTGGTATTGTAAGAATTGTAAAACATTTCCTCGATACTTTTATGTTTAGCATTGTTTTCTTTGTATTTCAGTGCAATCCAGCAGTTGTTGAAAAGAAGATAACACTAATTGAAGAAGGAGACCAATTTACCATTGTGTGTGACAATCCTTTAGCACAATTGACATTGGGTGGAACTACTGTGGCTCACTGTGAAAAGTGTCCATCATCCAAATGCAATGTTGATGAAGATTACAAAGAACGAATTACTGCTTTTTGTAGGGAGGAAAATTCAATATTTCACTTCAATTCAACTCGGATTAGTGATAATCGTGATCCTATCAGATGTACTAAGACTGATTTGAAGTATTTTTATCTCATTGTAGGAAGTATGTATGTTTATTATTTATGGTTTATTTGCATTTACACTTAATGATACGTAAAGATGCTAATAAAAATCCAAGTGGAAGTATTTACATTTATTCTACTTGAAAAAACTAGAGTATACTAAAGGAGTAACATTCAAATAACACTTTTGTGCATATGTATGATACACCTGCAACAACAATGCTATCGTAAATTTAGTGGTAGTGACAGTAATAAGAGTGGTAGTGGTTGCAAAGTCTCTGTTTCATGGAACCGTCACGATGAGTTCATGACGACGGCAACAACACCACGAGTAGCTGGTTACAACTACACACTACTTTGTTAAAACGACCAGAGTATTTTGATCTATTTTATTTATAGTTTTTCATCCAACACATTAAACAGAACTCCTCTTGAATGCATTTTGGATTGTAAAATGATTTGTGCAACTTTAAGTGATGGGAGACATGCATATAATTAAATATGATGATATAATTGAATAGAAACATGAACCTGTCCCCAAAATAAGATATCAATAATGGATTGTATTTGAAATTTGTATGCATTATTGTCATTCAATTCAGTCATGAGTATATTGATGTAAAAATTGAAAATTTGAGATGTTATTTAATTTATATATCATCATAAGTATACCTGCATATATACATTTAAGAAAGATTATGTTATTCATATAACAAAGTTTGTTCTAATCTGTTTTTCGGATTGTTTATTCATCTATCACAATATAATAGATAAATACGAATAGATTTGGATATCAAAAGGATGATATAGATAGATATGATTAGATGGATGAATAGACATGGATAAACTGAAATACATATATATGAATAGACAGACAGATATGAATCGACTGCTATATAAAAGACAGAAGATTTCTACCCGACCGTGCTCTCAAAGGGTTAAAAGTGATCAGAGACATTTTTTTAACTGAAAGCAATTCATCTCCTACCTAAGGGGGTCAGAATTGTGGATTTTTCCACCTTCAAGAAATTATAAGTGTTTTTACATCGACAGATGTTTTGCACCCCTTAATTAGATCTGAGATGACTTTTTTATGAACAACATTTATATTTTATATTTCTGACTATCTTCTATTTTTCATTACGTAGAATCTGATGCTCACCTTCATTCAGAAAATAATTCTACTTTTGCATTGAACCAAGAGAATTTCACGTTGGTTTGTGATAAAAATCGCTATGGATACATTGATTGGTTGAATAAACAAGGTAAACGGTTGAGCACTTTTTCGCCAGAATGTACCAACAAATATTCGAATTATGACACAAAAAAGTTCAATATTACCTGTGATAAAAAGCAAGAGAAAACGAAACTTCTCATAAAGAATGTCACCTTGGTTGATGATGGGAAACTCTTTGGCTGTCAAAGTAGATGGAGACCTCTTTACGTATTTAAATTAAATGTTAATGGTAAGTATGCATAATTTCATCTTTTTTCCAGTGATTTCTTTTCGAGTTATAAAGAACTTAAGGAATAAATGTTGTTTTAGTAATTATCATAACAAGCTTGGAAAAACCGAACCGTAGTGCGGGTTTTCAGCTGATTTGATGAATTATACTGATAGTGATTTTAGGTAAGCATAAATGCAACCAAAAACTAGATTAGACCATTTTAGTATTAACTTACATTGTAAAATGTATCTGTCTCCAAAGACATATGTTGAAAGTGATTTTCAAGAACTAACTAAAGAACTGTTCCAATAGTAACCTAGAAAACTTAGTGGCCATAGCTCTGATAGCTTTGATTAATGCGATGATAGACAAACAGATAAACCATATCGTCAGAAGAAGGTGATTGAATTTTGGGATGGATCCAAGGATTTGGTTCTGATGGAGACATATTTTTCTGTTTTTTTCGTCCAGTTCTGTATTCGCTCCTGTCTGTCAACACAATATCTCCAAAAGTTCTCAATTAGATTTTGTGGAAGGATGGGCAACAGACAACGGGAGGAATGATTACATTTTGGAACGGATTGATGTACAATGACTTAGTCATAATTGGAAGAAATAAAGATTTGCCGTCGTCAATTTTGAATTTCAATCTCGGAAATCGTAAAATTTTATTTGAATTGTCTTTCTCACAACTTTACCTTTGTCATTTATCTTAGGTCCTCAGTCTATCTTCGATTACTAAACTTTCCACTAGTTGATATGCCATTTACTTTGCCATGTGATATACGAAAGTTATGGTTTATGTTATTTGCAACCCGTTGTATGTAAGAATTACTAAATGCAGTAGAGAGAGTATCTTCAAGAAGTGTCGTCCCTACAATTGTTTGTTTGTATTCCCTTCTGCATGCAAAATTTAATTTCTTGTGCACCGTCTTTAACATCGAATGAGAGAGTGTTCGATAGATTCACGAACGAAAACCTCCCACAAGTTAATACATAAATTATGTTGGGTAATCTGCATAACTCACAGACTTCTGACATCGAATGTGTGTGAAACTTTACAACTTGGGTAGCCATTTTATAGCCATTTACAATCGGGATAACCTTTATACAGTCATTTACAATCGAGATATTGTCGGTTAGAGCCATTTTCTACCAAACCGAAAAGCTGTTTGAATCAACCACTATAAAAATAAATCTGGATTTCATCCTCCACACTCAGTGTTGTGTCCGAGCATTCTGAATTCAGCATAAAGATAATGCAGTTTTGAAATCCTTGAATTTTTGTTGTTGTTGTTGTTGTTTTTGTTCTGGTTGTTGTTGTTGTTGTTGTTGTTGTTCTTCTTCTTCTTCTTCTCCTTCTTCTTCTTCTTTTTCTCCTTCTTCTTCTTCTTTTTCTCCTTCTTCTTCTTCTTCTTCTTCTTCTTCTTCTCCTCCTCCTCCTTCTTCTTCTTCTTCTTCTTCTTCTTCTCCTCCTCCTCCTCCTCCTCCTTCTTCTTCTTCTTCTTCTTCTTCTTCTTCTTCTTCTTCTTCTTCTTCTTCTTCTTCTTCTTATTTTTCTTCTTCTTCTTCTTCTTCTTTGATGTACATTTGTTATTATGATTTTCTCTGCTTTAACCCTGCTAGGAGTAGTATCTGTTCTTATACTCAGAGGACATGAATCATGCACTTCGAAGATAGAAAGATGCTGATTTTACCATTTGATTCGACGTTTCTCGAAAAAAGGTCCATTAGAAACGTTATTTGCTGCCTAATAACTCAGACACTGATGAAGATAGGTGGTATCTTCACCGATCGATAGCCGATTCGTTCAAAATTTATTGTCTATTTATAATGGTTCGGTAATTATTGCATTTTTCTAGAAGCTAGTAATTTTCGGTCTTCCTTGCTTCTGCAAGTGTAAAATACGGCAGCTAGACACATCATGTGGAGAAATTTACTTTACATCCGTGTGAGCAAGAATAATTCCATTGATTAGTGGCATCCCGGTGTACATAAACATTTTCTGAACATGTTTCCGCAACATTCATTGCATAAACCAGGCAAGATTGCAAATTGGGTTACAAGTAGCAGATTGTCCGATTTTGTGAGGTGATGATTACTTTTCTCAACCATGAAAATAATTTTCTGACATCCTCTTACCATGAAAATATATGAGTTGATCTAAAGAAGAATATGCTGAAGGCCGTTTTCATAAAAAGAAATGGTTCAAAGTACCTTGAAGCAACTTTTTCAAAGCCCAGTTCAAATTTGAATTGACTTTGTTTTCAAGCCATGAAAAGAACATGAACAATCTAATTTAGGGGAGTAAACACTTTGATTTTTGTTCATCCAGTCACATTGAAAGTAAACGATAAACCGATATATGAAAGAGTTTCTAAGTGTAGTTTGAAATTGCAAATAAGTGATTGCCAGGCGGCCAAAGTGATAAATCATATATACCTCCGAATTCATTTATTATATACAGAATACGAATGTTGCAGTCATCATTTTCACTTTGAATAAAATGAATTGCATACATATTTATATGATAATAGTTATATTTTGAATATATCTATCTTTAAAAGTAAAAAGAAAGTTTCATTGAGATAATCTTTGTGTTCCTCTGGAGACTTTAAAAGCCAGATTTCGTTAGAGGTTCAGATGAATTGTAGTTGAGCAAATATTGTTACTGAAAATTATTTCAAAATATAAGAGCATTTTACTGAGCCCAAAGTACTTTATTTGACCAAAATCCGCTCATAGGACCAGAAGTCATAAAAGAAAAGAAAGAAAAAAATCCTTCTACAGCAAAGTTCGCACACTTTCTTGGATGAAATTTAGGGGAATAGATAAATCACTGCAAGACTAATGGCAATTGTTCATATGGCTAATCAGTCGAACAAGTTTAGTTCAACAGAACATACGTTTCGAACTGTGTTGCTAATTTAGCTCTTCTGGAGCTAGATTTAGCTTTTTTTCCTTGTTTGGCCACCAATTTCGAATCTTGCTTCTAGCTTTAAATTGTATATTAGTTAATATTTGCATTAACTTTACAATCAAAATATTGGCCCCAGTTAAGTGCAATGGTAATAGTGATATGATCCCAGGCCAAGTAACTGCTGACGTCATAAATAAACAAGCTAAATTTTGATCCCAAAACAGCTAAATTGGCATCACTGTAATGGAGCAGTAAGATTTTAAAGTCGGCGTTCGCAAAACTCTCCGAATTTATGATGGTGCTTAAAACATTAAATTTCAATGCAATCGTTCATGCAATTCTGTGAGTTTTATATATCATCGATTATCCCACTCATGAAATATTAATTTCGTTGTGTGATATAGCAAAATACCCAAGGGAAAGAAGCGTAACTCAAGCCAATTAAGAACAGGGCATGGAGAATTCAGATGGAAAGATATTTTCATTTTTTAAACTTGGGCTAAACAGATCAAGGCACAAGTTATGTTCGTTCAATACTGAAAAAAGTTTTATGGAAAGAAAATCTCGATGACATGGTAGTGATCTGGTTATTTTTCGATCATATTTGTCATGTGACTGACCTCCCTACTTCTATGCAAATGGTAACCCAAGAATCTACACTTGAAAAACAATATCTAGCTTTTAATAGAGAGTATTTGAAAGATATTTTCATTCGGTAATCGAGATACTGTACAAAATTAGATTTCATATCTTACGTACATAAAATAGTTCTTTTAGGTGCGTTCAATCCATCAGACTTCCGAAACATCCAAACTTGATAGTCTCAGGAAATAATAAATCATTGTTTTACGAGGCGGGTTCTATTTACAATGTAACTATAATGTTACAGTGGATACTTGATTTCTGCCATTTTTACTGAAGTACAGATGTAAATACGACTTACATGATTTGATGTTTAAAATGGCGTAAGTCGCGTAATGTTAAAGAATGAAAAGAAATGAAAATCCATAAAAATTAAAATCAGATCAATTCACATTGATCATCTCTTCCTCAGTATTTTCATATAAAATGTCGGAAATTAAATCCCCAGTTAAGCAGTTAATCACGGGGCATTATATTGTCACTTTTGGAGATGATATTCTTATCGTTTAGCAATCTACGAGTGACATAACAAAGCTGTAATCCAGAATGTTGAAAAAAAAAAACAAAAAACAAGAACTTATAATTTCCTTCATAGATTATCAAAATGTCTTAAATTTATTATGTTTTACATACTCCTTAGAGGTTAAATGTTTTAAAGTGTTGCAGTAAGAATTGCAGTACAGAAGTCATGCTTGTATTGGGTTATTAAAAGCATTTCATTGCAATGTCTCTTTGCATTTGTATGAAAATCATATGTAATATTGCTTTCATTTTTATCATTATGAAAGAGATTTTGGCTGAAAATGAATTTTGCTTTTATTTCAGTTCCTGTCAACTCAGTATCAATTGTACCTCTGAGTAAAGTTCTTTTTGAAAATGAAGATGGAATATTTGTTTGTAAAGTTGAAAAATCAAAACCAGAAGCTTCCTTTCAGTGGATTATAGTTTACCAGGATGGGTCAGCACAAAACATTCAGCAGAAATACACAGCAGTATCTAAGACACTCAAAGGAAAACTTTGGCAAACAAACTCCACACTAAGGCTGAAATTAAAGAGAAACTTTCAGAAAATAATGTGCAAAGCAACTATTGAAAATCTGCCCTGGACAAACTCAGATTTCCTATCACTAGATATAAAGAGTGAGTTTTTCATGTTCTTTATTAGGAGATGACAAAATTCTTGTATTTTCTCTTCCCTATTTAACCAACAAAATGTTCAAATGACATTTATTTTGGATCATGACACAAAGCTTCATTTATCAACATTTCGGATATTTTGAATACATATTAGATATTAATTCCCTAGATAAAGGCAATGTAATCAATCATGCATGTCCAGATATAGTCTTCTGAAGCTAAATGTACTTTCTCTTGTAAATTGAGAGAAGAATATTTCTTAGATATTTACTTTTTCTCAATTTGAATTATTTAGAATGAATTTGTTAGATATTTTTCTATTCATTTATACTTCTTAAAACTGGAAAGAAAGTGATTTTATGATTTACTTACATTTTAATTTATGTTTTCACTATATTCATTATTCAGTTTTTATCTAGAGTCATTCAGATTTGAAAATACAAAAACATTTATTCATTCTCTTCATCCTGTTATCTTTTTATATTTTGATGATTTGAAGGTTAAATAATAATCAGGTGATGACTTAACGAATTCTTTGCACCAACTACACACATTTTAAATGAAATTTAGATGAAAAAGTCTGATGAATATAACAGCCGTAAGTGCTATAATTTAGTACAGAAGAAAAGATGATGATTTTCATTTAGAAAATGTTTGATAAAATCAGTCCATGTCGTAAAAATCCTGATAATTTGAAGAAGTACTGATTGGGATGTAAGTTCATTTTGGTGATTATGTAGTACTTATCATATTCTGTTTTTATGAAATAAATATCCATATAAATTATGCATCGAAACAAGCATCAGAATCATTTTTTCGCACCAATGAATTTTAACCTGGGATGAAATAGAAGAATTTATTAATTTAATAATGATTTGCAAAGACCAATCCTATTACAGTTCTAAATCTTGCACAGAAATACACGAATCAAAACAAAAAAACATTATACAATGTTTATTTTTGCTTGTTCCAGATTCATTGGCAAGATATACAAAGATTCCAACTTATTCAACTGTTCCAGATACAAAGATTTATACAGATTCAGCAGTTCCGGGTACAAATTTCCCCATTGGCTCATTAATTCATAAGATGCTATTTTCTATAATTACTGTACTTACCAATATTATTACAATTAGTTGAATTGGTTGCTCCAGATTCGACTGTTAGATATATAAAGATCTATGCTGATTCTATAGTTCCAGAGTCAAAGATTCTACTGATCCAACAATTCCATTTACAAAGATTCCCTATGATTCAACAGTCCTTGATACAAAGATTCTCATTGATCCAACAGTTCTAGATACAAAGATGCCCACTGAATCAACTGTTCCGAGTGTCGAGTTCGAAGAATAGTGTGCTGAAATTTTGGAATCTGCCACGAGCAGAATCCAGACACTTCTTCTAAAAACTTATGCTTCGAAAATCAAAAGCAAAATTTCTGTACAAAACTATCAACAAGTTGGCTCCAGTGACCCAAGATAACAATTACACATGTGGACGAGGTTGTGGGTCGAAACCAACCAATCAAAACGCAGATCACCTTATCATAAAGCAATTAACCAACCCCACTCGACAGACAGACCAGAACTCTCATCACCACGAACTCTTGCAGGATGGCTATTAACAGACACATATACATAACCACCTGTGCTTATATGCAATACTATACTACATCACAAACACAGGGCAAGGCAAGTACTAAAAACTTACATATGATCACAGACATCCGCATATACGCTTACTTAGAAACGTTTCTACTTGAAACTCCTAGCCTCGTTAGCAACTTGCATGACAATTGAACTTCTCAATATTTCTTTCTTACTGATAAAAAAAACTTCGTGGTAACAACGCCAGTACATTTTGTATCTTAGCTCAATAAATATTTACCTTGATATTTCTCATGTTACGACAAGCCTTCATTCAAATAATATATTTGTTGTATTTCATTCATTTCATGAATGAAATACACTATCGTATGTGCTCGTTCACTTCATTTTTCTCTCTCAACTTGGTCTTAACAAGTCCCTTTCCTTGCCTACATTTGTCCTTCATGAGTAACTCAACAATTACTGCTAGTTGCACTTCAGTCTGAGAAAGGCACATTGGTCAACTGATAATCAAGACCTAATCAATTGATAATCTCAGGAAATGATAAATTATTGTTCCACGAAGCGGGTTCTATTTACATTGTAACTATCATGCTACAGTATATATATATATATATATATATATATATATATATATATATATATATATATATATATATATATATATATATATATATATTAAATTATATCGAGGTATTAGTACTGTTAGAACATGAACCCAGATACTTAGAGAAAATAGAAAATTGCATAAGCTTTGAAGTAAACTGCATACAGAGACAAATATTCTCATTCTCTATACAATTTTGACCTGAGAAATTCAGAAAAATGCTTATTTTTAAAAATCAAACACATATTAACGCTACTTCAGGACAAAATAACAAAAACCGAAAAGATGTTGAGAAATCCAGTTCCATTCTTTCATATACAAACTGGATATCGACTGTTTGTCTTTTAATCTGTTTTCCTCCTTAATTATCAAAGTGTCAATTTTAAGATTCTAGCTGTTAACAGGCTAAAATAATGTCCGATAGCCTTCAAGTATATTCTATTTACGTTTAGTGCGACCCAAACTAGGACATCAAAAATAGAAAATTGCATAACTTGTTGAACAATATACAGAGACAAATGAACGCATTTCCATGCAATACTGGCCCAGGGAATTCGGAAACATGGTTTTTACTAAGAGCTAAACACATCTTGACGCTAATACAGTAAACTGATTATACATTTTCATATATGATTTAGATATCAGCTTTTTGTACTGTAATAGGCTTAGAGATAAGTGAGTAAATTTTTTTGGTGGATCCATGTAAAATTATCTTCTCTACGTTGTCAATACGATTATGAGACGGACAATATAATACTTAACAATTTTGCAAAGTTTTATTGTCATATCATCTGTTTAGTCTTTATTAATAATCCGAATCAAAGATTCAAGCATTCCCAACTCGGAAGACGGAATCTCAAACCATCGCTTCTCCAAACCATATATACGACATTGAGGAATGTCATGAGGTTAAAAAAATAGTTGAATCTACATTAAGGGACTGGTGAGTATCTCAGATAAACAAAACGTTCTGTGTTCATGGTCAGAAAAAGAGAAATTAGGTAAGGTTTTCTCAAGATAAGGTGATACGTAAATCCCCAGACTAGGTTTAAAGAGAATAATTCATTATACTTATTTTTATCTTCTTTTAGGGCGAGCTGTAATATGTTCTAGGATACTCGGCTATCCGTTGCTTTAATTAATCGAGCAATATTCTAAAGTATACACCAAGGGGAATGTCGTAAGGACACCTTGATGTCATGCAACACGTCCTATATAAACTTTCACAATAGGACCCAATAAACAACTTGAGATGGAGATCAGTTTACTTAGAAAAAGCCGAGATACTCATCCTGAGTGTTACGAGAACTTCATGGAAGGGTATTTCTTCATCATGGACAAAAATCTATTTCCCCTTAACAAGTTGAAATTGAATCACTTTTCTGGAAGTCACTGCTAGAATAGAAGCAACAAAGATGAAACTGATATTCAATACTGGTGCAATTGTCCCCATCTTACCGTCTTCAGTAATAAATGGAATTATTTTAGATGCCACCCCATATCCATTTCATTCGCAAATGGTGAGAAATTGAGTTGTCTGGGATAGGTAAATCTTCTGGTGGAAATTCCTTGGTTAAAAAGATTATTCCAAAGGACTTTTGCAATCGCTGATGTTATAATTTTCTATTGGGATTTGACTTCTGTACAGGTTTGGCTTAATAAGAGTTATTCAGAACTTGAAATTCACGTAAAGACACTAATATTTCGAGTGAACCTCGTAATTAAAATTGTAAACATGTTAATAGATAATGCAAACGAGAAATACCGTGGAGTTTACCCCAGGATAAATACAGGAAGCCATACTCAAGTTTTTGCTAACACTAGACAACTTTCGGAAACAATAAAAAAATAGCACGATCTGAATTTATAACGCATCTGAATTCCGAGGAGTAAATGGTCATTCATATGGCACAGTCTATATATAGCGAGTTTCTAGTCATTTCTGAGCTTTTGATAGTATCACGAAAATCCAGGACAGGAACTCTTTTCTTTCTAAACTGAAAAAAAAAAACGTTACTTCTCCAAAATTGACCTAACCTCTGATTACCATCAAATCTAGGTACCCCTGATGATGTACCTAACGCTACAACGACAAACCAATTTGGGCTGCTCAAATTATATATATGCTTTGGTTTGAAAAGAGTTGTAAACACCTTTCAAAAATTTGTGGACAAAATATTTTTTGTGTCAAGTGCGTAATTGTTTATTTAGATGATCTAATATTTAGTAATAATGAAGACTACAATGAAAGAGATTTCAATAGAGAATTTAGCAAATAGATAAAAATGATTTAAGAATTTCTTTAATAGAATGCATATCTAACGTTACCAATCGAGACACTCTCGGTTAAAATGTGAGTACAGAAGGTCTTACCTACTAATAGAAAGATTGATGAACATAATCCATCTCCTTACGGTCCTTACAATAAATACTCTTGACGTTTGCAAAGATTTCTGGGTATGATAGTTTTTTTGCAGTAAACTCATCCGTAATTATGCAGAAATCTTCTGTCCCTATTGAAATGAATTGAATTATTTCTGAAATGTTTTTTTTTTAGAACTATCAGATAATGCAAAACAATCATTCGATTTCTTGATATAACTATCTGAAATCAGTGATTTCTAATTAGTCACTGACAGAATCTGTTGGTGTTGCATTACATCAAGTGATTGATCGAAATGTTATCTCTGTGAGATTCTTTTCAAATAGGTACTCGATTTTTGACAGATAGTTTTTGGTAGCTTACTCAGCAATGATTCAATTTCACCACCTCATTGAGGGTCGCCAGGTAATGTTATTGACAGATCATATGAAGAACTTTCGAAGTTTAAATCCCTCCAAAGATGATCATCAGCAACGACACCTGTCGATACTCAAATAACTGTTACACTAATAAAAGATGACCAGAATGTGATTGCAAGTTTCAAACCAGAGACTTTGGAGAAATCTATTTTTGATAACCTCCACTCATTTCCTCAACACAGAGAGAGAGAGAGAGAGAGAGAGAGAGAGAGAGAGAGAGAGAGAGAGAGAGAGAGAGAGAAGCACCTTATATGGGGTCCTACAAAATTCTGAAAGGATCACCGGAGCATTTCGTACTTGGATTGGATGCTGATATACATCCCAAGATATCAGTGAACAAATCTTACATTGAACCATCCAGTGTGTAAGGTACCCCTAGGGATAGAAATTATAAAAAATCAAGTGAATACTTGCTCAAACAATGGAAATCTAGTTACTAGTCATGACATCACTATAGGAAAAATAAAATCATCTTTGTGTAGGAGGATAACGTAGAAAAGGCTTAATGACTTTTTCTAGATTTTTATTTCAATTACCCTGCTCTTCTTTTTGGACAGGGACTGTTACAGTGAATTACTATAAAAGATCGTGGAAAACTAAGGAAATACAAGGACCTGGCAAGGGAGCTGAAGAAAGCATAGAATATGAAAGTCAGGGTAATATCAGTAATAGTACGTGCACTCGGTACCGTACCGAAGACACTGAAAATGAGAATGGAGGAAGTGGGGGTAAGAGGAATGATTGGGACTATACAGACCACAGCACTGCTGCTGGGACCACAGCACTGCTGCTGGGACCACAGCACTGCTGGGGCTGTCTGAGTGACAGAAAGTCTCCAGCCCCCAGCGGTGACCACCAGGCAACTGGTGTGATAATGATGATAATAATTTATTTTATAAGAACAGGGGAGAGCTCGAAACGTTGTTCAACGAAGTAGTGGAATACAGTGATGACATTGGGATAAAGTTTGAAGTGGAAAAATGAGCACTAATGATAATGCACAAAAGGGGGCTCGCAGCAGCAGAAGGAATCGAATAAGCTAACAGCAAAAAGATCAGACTATTCATCACACAAGACCGATACAGATACCTGGGAGTTCTCTAATGTGACGCTATAGAACAGGAAGAAATGAAAGAGAAAATAAGAAGAAAATACCATAGAGAACAAAATAAATAGCAGGAATCTGGTAAAAGGAATAAACACATGGGATGTATCAGTAGTAAGGTACACAGGGCCATTCCTTTGATGGATAAAGGAAGAACACCAGTCAATGGATCGGCGAACAGGAAAGCTTATGACAATGCACAAGGCCTTACACCTCAGAGATGACAAGGACAGACTGTGCGTAGAGAGAAAAAAGGCCTCAGAGGACTTATCAGCATAGAAGACTATGTCCGAAGGGCTACAACGAGATATGCACACGAGATGTCATGGATATGGCTACGCAAAGGAAACTTGAAGAGAGAAACAGAATTTCTTATAATAGCAGCCCAAAACAAATACATCAGGACAAACTATATCAAGGCGAAAATCGACAGAACACAAACGAACAGCAAATGCCGTCTATACAGGGAAAGTGATGAAACCATAAACCACACAATTAGTGAATGCAGTCAACTACCCCAGAAAGAGTATAAACACAGACACGATAGAGTAGTGACAGTGATACAGTGGGAATGTAGCGAACGAACGCCATTCAACCATGCGAAAAGTGGTATGAGCACAAACCTAGAGGATGGAAGTCACCAATTACTCTTGGACTTTTGCATCAAAACTGACTACGCCATCAAAGCAAAAACACCAGGCCTTGCAATAGTTGACAAGAAGAGGAGAACCTGGCAAATAATGAATGTGGCCATACCTGCGAATCACAAAGTAAATAAGAAAGAGAGTGAAAAGCTGGGAAAATATCAGGTCCTGGCTAGGGAACTGAAGAAGGTATAGAACATGAAGGTCAGGGCAGTACCAGTAATAGTACGTATACTCGTAACCGTACCGAAGATACTGAAAGTGAGATCGGAATAACTAGGGATAAGAAGAAATATTGAGACTATACAGACCACAGCATTGCTGGGGACTGCACAAATACTGAGGAGAGAGCTAGAAGTATGAGAACTACGACCCCAGCGCTTAGCACTGGCGTAGCGGGGAGAAGGGAGAAAGAGCAAATGGTAAAGGGACAGACTACAGCGCTGCTGTGATAGGTGCAGGAGATATGAAAGGAGGGCTGAAGCCATGGGGAAACTCACTGTCAATCAGCCTCCAGCGATAACCACTGGGCAACTGGTGTTGAAACTGTAAACCATGGCATTGCTGTGGACTGTGAAAGTGTGGAGCGGAGGGCTGGAGACCTGAAGAGACTTGCTGTCACAGTTTCCAGCAGTAATCTCCAGGTAACTGATGTAATAATAATAATAATAATAATAATAATAATAATAATAATAATAATAATAATAACTGGAACAGTATCGAAGACTCGGAAAACAAGATTGAAGAAAAAGGTATGATGGAGATGATACAAACCACAGGTGAGAAACTGTAATTTACAGCACTGATGTGGACTACGAAAGACCGTCTCTATTTTTCGACCCTAATAGTTGGGTAAAGGACAACTACAAATTTGTCAAAGTTTCCCCATGATAAAAACAACTACCATAAACAATGCTAAAAGAAGAACCTCGTTTAACTTACTGAGTTCATAAACACAATTTTTTTTTAACAAAGTTTTATCGTATTCGCTAATTTCAGCGATTTTGAAATTTTGTACCACCAGAGGACTTTTCAGTTTAATTTTTCGTCAAAAACAAAATGAATTTCTTTTACGTTCAATATTGTACATTTTTACTTCTCACGCGCCTACCCAATGCTAACTATAAATCTTTCTCAAACGACTTTCTTTTGTCCTAATTCTACTAAATTGTGTCGGTGGCTATAGTTTCTTACGGTATCTTTGGGTCGAGAAGAACGTCATTTAACGCACAGATCTTCAGATTGAGAATAACATTTTTCAAGTTCTCTGGTTCTTATACAAGTAGTTATCGGGGTCATTTATCGGTTTGTATAGAGTTTTGGTTAAAGAATGGACGCCCATTGTGTTTGTGACCCGTACGTGGACGTCACTGAAGATGTTTAAGGAGGAAGGGAGATGTATTCACGCTAAGTATGGGCGTGGATGTAGAGATGAAACAAAATAAAAAGGACTCATACATGAACAAATAAAACGTATTACTAATACATGAACATGGATGACAATTTAGAACTGAAATGGAAATACGTATGAGGAAAACATAGATACGATCGTGTTAAGAGGAATAAAAGATTGGAGCTTTGGTGCTGTGATAGTGCAGTTGTCAGAGTCGAAGCGGAGATGCCTGAACTACTGTGAATTCAGACGACTTGGAGCGTACCAAGGAATTGTTATGGAGATCAGGTTCAGTGTGTATGCTTAACTGCCAAGTTGAGTGCAAAGTATTTGGGATTGCATGTGAGTAACTTGGGGGTCATTCACTGACACAGGAACACACATGTAAGACAGGAAACACATGGTGATTAATCTATGTGCACTTTCCGAAGTAAAGAGAATTAGGAAACAGATCATCGTGACTCTCGGGTGTTAAAAAGCATTGCCATTTCTTTCATAAGAGTTAGAGGTGTATACACGATTGAAGCTAGTGATTAGTACCTGTGCGTGTGTGAGATGCCTCGACCTCAGTTATCTGAAATGGGCTAAGTTAGTACAGAGATTGGTCAAGTTTGAAAAATGGTAATGTTCGGGTCGGCCTGGCCGGCTAAATGAAACTGATCTTACGGAGAAAGAAAGAGCGAGATAGAGTAAACGGCTTGAGGTGCCAGGAAAAGTGAGTGTAACCGGCTAGAAGTGCCAGGGTCAATAAGCAATTGAACTCATGTTCATAAGTTTCATGGGGAGACGTCGTCGGAAGTGACGTTTTTGATATCTAGTTAAAAGAAGGGTTTCGTATCAAATAAAATATAGGAGTGCCACAGTTTGTTGTGAACGCTAATATCTTATCAATATGTTGTATATTTTTGCTTCGGGGGGGGGGCTTTTGTATGTGTCTTTGGAGCGTATACTGTTAGCTGGAAACCTAATCCATCCTATTTCAGCCCTATTTAGACAAATCTAGCCACTTTTAGATTTGCACACAAGAAAGTAAGTATTTAATTTAGGTAACACAAAAAATGACCCCGCATGAACCTGGAAAATCGACACTTGGCGAGTAAAAAAATAAAGACTCGTATTGAAGTTACTTTTATCGTCAAAATCTCCGTATCATCATGAAGAAAGGAGATCGGCGAAAATCCAACATAATAGTTATTTGTGTCTTCTTTAGAACCTGAGATCGGTAGTTGTTTTGATGGGTTTTGCAAAAAGGGAGGTTGTTAGTAAAGACGCTGTACATGATAACAGTGTAAAATGTAAATGACATTAAGGTGACAATGTGGAACGATTACCAAACCTTGATCAATTAAAGCTGTAATTTATTAAATAAAATTACATAGGATATACATTTGAGCATCACAAACTCAGACTTCTGAAACTCGGTAACATCAGAAACCCGGCTATTTTTGAGAATGAGACCGGAGGGGGGATTCTTAAATGTATTGCTGAGGTCTGTGAGCTTGTTAAAAAGATAGACTACGTTGAGTAGGGACACAAAATCATCATCATCCTTTCTTCTTTTTAGATATGGACTAAAATCTGAAGCTGACAACCTGACGGCTTCAAGTTTGTTTTTTCATGTTTTGTTTTTTCTTGTGCATTTTCATGCAGATGCGTTTATTTTGATCCTTAGATATATAAACCATAGAAATCTTAAAATCTGAAACTCATCATAAAGAGAATATATCAATCAAGATAGAAACTAATCTTCGTCATTCATACAAATCAACCACGCTTTCAGATCAATAGTCAGTTTTCTTATACTCGAGAATCATTTCAAATTTAGTTGTAGGTTTCCAAGTTTTATAGAATATACTCGCTTTTGTGTTGATCGGAAAATAAAGAATAAATCTCTGGTGATATTTGAACTCACATTCCCTTGAAAATTTAGAAATATATAATAATTTATAACACTTTATCTAATACATGAGTCTGTAATCTTTTCATGTTTCCAGACCCAAAATGCACCGTCCAATATGTTCCCATTCCTCATCCATCCAACCATCGAAATAAATTTCATTATCATCACAGTTTTTTTTTTGCAAATTTGTTTTTAGAGTTATAGATGTCTTCTTTAAAATCATATTCTAGATAGTATATGTCGTTTTTTTTTTGTTTTTCTGCAATTCTAATTTTGAATAACGAAGATTCCCAACGAAGACTACATTTTGATGTCTTAATTTCTTTTTGAATCTAAAGTCCAACCTTGAAAAAGAGAATTAGATAAGTTTTATCGGACAATTTTTGAACACTCGGTAGAAAACTACATTCTGGGAGGAAAAAAACTGCCTGCGAAGAGCAAAAGAAAGAAGAAAGAAGAAAGACAGATTCCTTTGATGAAAAAAGTGAAAATATTTCTTATCGTTTTTCCAGATCTTAGCATAACAAAATTGAGGAAATAACTACTAGTATAGTAATAGGGATGAAATGCATGTGTCAAATGATAAGTGAGAGAATTATCAACTTCAACAAACAATACTTCAATTGCCTATTTCAAATTTCTTCTACCGACTAAAATCAAGATGTGTCCTGTTTTCCTTTTGAACAAGATGTCGCAGAAGGATAATCCTAACTAAAAATATTTAGATTTGATATTAAAACTATATATGCATCTTTAATCATAAACATTTTTCAATACTCTCCCATTGTATTCTATACCCTCAGAATTTGCTTCCCATACCCTGGTATGGGGTATGAATATCACAGATTAAGAACCCTCAATCGAAAAGAAATGAAAGGAAAAACGGGAAAATGAAATAATTTCATCTTATTTACATAGAATTCTCAATAATTTCACTGTATTTTTAGATAGGTTTGCATCTATAGCAGTAATCACCATGACTGACTGACTGATGCACTGATATGTGGGTTATACCCTTTGCTCATTGTTGCCAACTTGTAAAAACTTGATGCAGATGTTTTATTTTGCATTTAGATGTGAGGAATTGCTGTATAGATGATCTTGAAAATGAAAAAGGTAATATCTTTTAGTAAATTTAGTACTTTTTCATAGAATAAATGTTGAAGATTGAAGCCATATTATATCTCGTAATTATACTATCGAAATATATATATATATATACATATATATATATATATATATATATATATATATATATATATATATATATATATATATATATATATATATATATATGTATATTTATTTATTTATTTATTTCTAGGTGTTTCAAAATGATTTTGGCTCAATTTTAATTGTCAACTTGAAAATATAGTTCCCTTCCTAGATCTTGAAACTATAAAGAATTATCACGTCTATGGCCTGACTTTGAGACTAGATTGTTTTGAATTTCCTGCTTCATTTTGCCATTATTTGATAGTCTTGTCTCGTATTTCATTGGGATTTTATTTACCTACCACAGGAATGAAAACTTTGACGCCTTTGTATATTTTATAAAAATCAAAATGAAAATAATGAGAAATTCAGTTTCGTTGTAATGGCTTTACTTTTTTAGTTTGTCGGAGGGAAATATTAGACTTTCAAAGTATTCAATTTTGATTCTGTAGACATGTAATTGTATATCAGTATCACATTCATTGATAATGTAACAATAATTAAAGGAGTATTTTTGATAAAGGTAGTTTGATTAATAATTAAGTTTTCGTTCTATATTGATCCTATTCCTAAATTGCAAATAAAAGCTCATCAAAGGCAGCCTCTCAAACTCTCTTCCAACCTTCTAAAATCTTTGAACTCAAACTGCCATCTTTTGTGCTTGAATCTGTCAACAAAATCTCTCCTTGTTTTCATAATTTTTTCTAACTCAACTCAGGTGTTCATTAATAGCCAACTAAGCAATCTACTCAATTACCTTTATTTGCTTAAATGTCAACACACTATTTATCTCTATTCCAATTCTGTACTTTGATTATATAATTTAAGAAATCAGAATTCAGGGAAAGGTTTTCTTCTCGTTAGTTCATCTACTTAGAGAGTTTCTCTTCTGAATAATTCCTCCAGTCCGTCCTGTTCTTTTCTGTAATTTTTGTTTGTAATTTCTATTTACCGTTGTCGTTAATAATGTGTTTTATATCATATTGTACTATATATTGCGTTGTATGTGAAAGAATGTAAAGAATAAAAGATTCGAATAGATTACCGTTTTTGTATTACATTTGTCCGATTGGTTTTTCTGCATTATCCCCTTCTCTTAATGCATACATTTGTCACGGTAGCCTAACTAATTCTTCTCATTTAGAGTGCCTATGTTCATCTATATCTCATGTGTGTTTGCATGTATGCGTATGCGTATGTGTGTCCAGACGTATGTGTGTGGATGTGTTTTTGTGTCCAAGCACTACTGGTCACATTTTTGGTGTAACAACCTTGAAAATTTGTATGAGTAGACCACTAGGCGCCATCTAAAACGGTTAAATAGTCTTTTTCAAAGAATGCTTTTTTGTGTCTCTAAGATCATTTTGGGCCAACAATACCCAAATCTTGTGCTGGTATATAATTTTAGTTAAAAGATCTATATCTTGAATTGTTTTGGGTAAAAGATCTATTTTTTGTATAATTTCAGATATTTTTCAGATTACTAATTCGTGTAGATGTGTGATGAGTCATTTTTTTCTAAGCACTGGTGTATCATTTTAAGGCTTTGTGTATATTTTCTAATATTGTTAATTCTTTTAATTAGTTTTATTTTTTGTTTTGTTCCACCCTGTATATAAATGTTTTACGACTTATAGTGTTTTGTTGTACATGATATGAAAATTCACCATTAATTTTCTTTCAAAATATTCCAAACTTGGAGACAGTTCAGACTTTTTCTCAGTTTTACATCTGGTGTGAACGTGTGGATGCATAAATGATGAACTGCATCGCTCTTAATAGCGCCCTCGGACAACACCATCAGAATCAAAAATAGATAGGACATAAGAGAAGAGCGGATGTACACTATGCAGAGATGTCCCAAAGAAAATAGCAAAGGCGTTGGAAGAACACGGCAAAAGCAAAAAAACAAAACAAAACAAAACTGTAATGCACAACAGAAAACTACAACATACAAAATAAGTCTGGGGGGAGAGAAAAGGGAAAAAAATTGTACATCACTTCAACCTTCTTTTTTTTAGTAACGACTCGGTAATAGATTGTAAAGGACAAGGATCAAAATCATAATTGTAATAATCATAACAACAACAAAACAACAAGTCTGGTTAGTCACTCAAAGAGAACCGTTACGGAATCAACGTCTTTTGGCAGCAATAAAAAATGGGATAAATGGGTGATCAATGAATAAGTTACTTCTCACGTCTTTTGTTGGACTGTGATCACTAAAGAAGTCTGAATTTACATCTTTGAGTGTAATTCTTTTTAGGGATTCCCCAACAAGTTTGAATTTAGTTCTTAATACAGAAATGCCATGAATAGTATGGTTTGATTTGTGCAGGATTTGATGTGGAACAGTTAAGGTATTGTAGTGCAAATTAATATAACTAAGTATGAACTAAATACAAAAACAAATTGAATAACAATACGACCTTGAGCAATACAGTTTCAAATAGAAGGAAAAGATTGGAGATGATTTACCATACAGATCAAAATATACCTGCATCGATTTTTCCGTGTCAAAATCTTTTTTACAAAGTTTACAATATCATGAAATATTAGGTCAAGTCAATAACCACTGTCAGCATCCTCGCAGTCCAACCCTTGCCGGATTGAGATTTTGAAAGCTCCTTGGCTACAGATCGTGTGTGTCCCAAGCAACATTTTCAATGAAAAAAAGTTGAATTTTTTTTCTTTCACAAGGTTAACAATTGAAATTCCAAAACTTGCTTCGCAAAATTTTTTAGAAACAAATCTCTCCAAAACTTGAGGAAATTGTAAGTTCTTGGGAACATCATTTTCGATTGTCATATCAACAAGTCTATTTTAGTCGTTCTTAGACGTCACAATCTGTCATACAATATGCATACTTGTGGTACTGTGTTTCCTTTTATCCTAGTATGCTTACTAAGAAATTATACGCAATATAATAAATTGACTTTTTTAAATGGATAATTTTGAGTACTAGCACCTTGATCCAGCATTCACAAAAGGGATACCCTGTCAATCAATTCCTGGAGACCCTCCTGCTTGTGAAGGCCTTTGAGCTGCAGTCTAGCATTGAGTCCTACTCATCTGCAAAATTCTAGTGTTTTTGGCACAGTTCCATATGCGCCAATTATCATGGTCTAGGCAGGAACCTTCATATGAAACATTTTTGAAGCACATGGTGAGGTCATGGTATGCATGATTTTGCAAAATTCTGCTTTCTTCCATCTTCACTCCGTTGTCGGCTAATGCTACTACGTCTACGTTTTAGCATACCCTCTTTATCTTGTTTACGATTATCAGAACCAGTCTTGTCACTTGGATGGAATGAGCAGTCAGGATAGTGACTCCCAAGGTATGCATTGCAGATCACCGGGGTGATACAGTTAATAACTCATGGGAGTGCTGTGGGATATTTAAAAATTGTGACAATTCAAGGCAATCGTAATTCAATGCGCTAATGCACAGTCACAATGATAGAGAGCCATAATTCGCCTCCATGAATCGAACTGAGATTAAGATATCAGTAAAAAACGAATATTCTCTGCGAGAAATGTGTGAATGTTATTCACATTTGTAACCACTTGTCTTTGCAAAGCTTGGGTTCAACAGGAAATGGGGGGGGGGGTGAGAAACGTTATGGTGAACAACAAACTTGCCTACCCTACTAGTGATTATGATCTTTAAAAGAGGAAACGCATATAGGAGTTTATATAGATTTAAATTACACAACCACCAGTATTTCAGTACATCGAAAAAATGCTTTTACACTAAATGCACCGTGATTTGAAAAAGTTTGGGAACCACTTTGTCAGGATGTCAAAGCTCCAGATAGTTTAATTTCTTTCATTTTATAGCTCGGCATCTGCTTTGCATACAGTTCGTACTGATTCTATTTGATTTTTTTCTATGTTTAAGCGATGTAAACTCGTCATTTTTGTGAACTCACTATTTTTGTAAACATACTATTTTGCGAACTAGGAAAATGGCATCAATACTCCACAAGATCCCTTTTTAAAGAAATATTTTTTTAATTACTGGGAAGAAAAAACTTTTGTTTATTAATTACGTATTTATTCTAGGTATTTCTAGATGTTCTTTGATCTATTGTAGATTTTTTGCAGTTAAAAACGCCAGTAATGTCATAAATATAATTTATTCTGACCATATTTGTTCATAAATGGAATTCTTTTCATGAATCCAAATTTCAATGCCAAGGTTGTTCAATTATTGATTTTACCAATGACCATTTTTATTTAAATGAAATTTATCATGGACCCCAGGTCGGAAACTGCTTGCAAACATCAGTGGGTCGATTTTTGGTTCCGGGATCATATTCCGCCCCTACTTAAGAGTCAAGTTGTTATTGAAATCAATGACATCCTCTTTCAAAAAATTGGGAATAGAATAAGTACTCTCTGTAAATTGTGACAAAGTCCACTCGTACTTAGTGCCCTCGGTCTCGTCTAGGGGCACCAGAAAAAATCTGGGGCAGATAGGGTATATATATATATATTTTGCAAGGTTGGGGTTACAATTTTGGCAACCAGCTTGAATCATATCTTAATTAACCAGACAAACTTGTTGCCTGTTTTCTATGAATTTTAAGGGTGGCCATTTTAAAATTCAAAATTGATGACAGTTGATGCACAATGTACATTTCTTGCAATTATGACCATCAACTATATATTTATCAATTATGCATATTGAAACCATTCAAATGATAATGGAATTATAAATTCTCTCAATATCATTTCTAAACTGCCTAATTTTATACTTTCAATAATAATCATTATCATCTTTTGATACATGACTTATAGATGTTTTCATACAGTATTATACATTATATAGACAAATTCTTGGATCCATGCCAAAAAGTAATCACTTTTTCTTCATCCTGCAGCCCACCTTTACATAAAAATCCAGTGGTAAACCTCGGGGATATCGTATGCACAGACATCAATGATTACAGAAATGTATAAAGAAAGAAACCGAATTAATGAAAAAGTATATTTTAATCAAAAACAAATCACTGGACCATTGTAAAATATTGTTATTTCTTTTTCATTGCGTGGCTAAATCTTTCACAAAAATTTATCAAAATTAATAGAAGACTTTTGGAGATATTGTATATACAGTCATGAGCGAATACAGAAATGTAGAAAGAAAAGAGTAGAAAAATACCTATTTGTCTAATCTGAATTCCTCAGTCAGCGTTAGAAATTAGAGACTTCTCTCTCACCCCGTGCTTAATGCTTCCACAAAATCTCATTGAAACACATTGAGAACTTTTAGAGTGTGTTGAAAGACAGGTGTAATACATAGATATACGGAAAAACATTGAAATATTTCTCAATCAAAGAGGAATGCATTGATCAACTCCAAAATTCAATCAATTATTCTTTACCAGATCGAACACAGAAATGTTTAAAACTTGCTATCACAGTCAATAATTGAACAAAGGAAGCATTGGAATTTGAAACCATGTAGAAGAATCCCCTTAATGAATAAATGCTGTCAGAGTAAATTCTATTTATGATATCGCTCGCATTTTTCACCGGAAAACATCTAAATAGAGTCCAAAAATATATAGAAATATTTAGATTCTGGAAAAAATATATGTTTTCATCAAACCCTTCGAAAAAAAACAAAACAAAAAAAAAACAAGAAAAAAAAAAAACGCTCACATCAAAAAAAGCTTTTTTTTAAAAAATTCAGAAGGGTTTTAGTTGAGAATTGATGTCAAATTTCGATTTTGTCTACCAAATGGTATGACTAGGATTGCAAGAACACACAAACACGTAAACAAACACATGCACGAACGAAAAAAGATTGAATGTTTCGCCATATTTGATGGCTATGTCCAATGATATTGCGGATATGGGATTGACCTTACTACACTTGTCGATTGTTCAGCAACATAAACGAATAAGTGTGAACAATGAGACGAAACCACTTGAACTTGCACGTCACTGAGCCACTTCACATCAAGGATCCTATTTCTATAAAAAAGATGTGCAGTGTCCAGTTTTTACTGGATAAAATATCATTTGCTGCACAAACACGTACGCACACACATACACACACACACACACATATATATATATATGTATATATATAAAGAGAGAGAGAGAGAGAGAGAGAGAGAGAGAGAGAGAGAGAGAGAGAGAGAGAGAGAGAGTTTAACCATGCTGTCAAATAATGACGGCCGTGTTCATATCATGCAGCAATTGCACTGTACTTTGAAAATATAAAGAATATTATGTCTCACTGCATTTTCTATGTTTATATCCAACCAGAATGAATCCAAGTTTTTGCAATAAGTAAATTAATACATGAGAGTGATTCCTTCATAATTAGCATTTAATTTTTATTCCCAGTGACAAATGTAATAGACGTGACGTATTATATGAGAGTCCTATGGTACTTTCCAGTAATGCTTGCAATAATTCTTGACCTCCGACAATCCCAATTCGTAATGTCTTTCTTTAGATTAATTAGCAAAGAATTCACAGTATATACTTAATCACACAATTCTGTCAGAAATTTTTGCCTCGATTCTCGACCTCTGAAAATTTATTTTTTTGCTGATTTTCAATACACGACATACAGATTGGGGTCAAAACTTGCAAAACAAGTTTCAGGCAAAAATTGCAAAATTTGATGTTTAATCTGCTGCTAGAAATATTTACTTTGCAAAGAAACTGTCTCAAGTTGAAGAAATTGAACATTTTCTAACAGATCCTCTTTCATCAAACTTATATAAATGAAAGATAGCTGCCTAAATATATATCATATATCTATATATGAAAAAGTTTTGATATGTTATACATTTCTGTATTTGTTCCGGTCTGTCTATGCGGTATCTACAAAATTGTAAGGATTGAGTGATTAAATTTTGGGCTGGGTCCAGGAATTTCCCTATGATTAAGATATATCTTTCCGTTTTTCCCATCAAGTTCTGTATTCGCTTCTGTCTGTCAACACAGCAACCCCAAAAGATTCCAATGAATTTCAGCAAAAGTTTGTTCAATCCAGTGATGTTTTTCCAGTGGAGAGATTTTTCTCTCACTTCTTTGTTTTTTTCCTTCACACATTTCTGTATTCACTCATGTCTGCCCATGCAATATTACCAAGAGTTATCAAAGGATTGAGGAGAAATTATCAAATTTTGGCGTGGTTCCAGGAATTTGTCTATATAATGTATACTACTGTATGAAAACATCTATAACACACATATCAAAAGATGGTAATAATTATTATCAAAGGCATAAAATTAGATTGTGTACAAATAATGTTGAGAAAATTGATGATTCCATTATCATTTGGATATGATTACATCAAAATCCCAAAAGTTAATTTTTTTAGTTTATATACATGTTTATACATATATGTATATATACATACATATATATATATATATATATATATATATATATATATATATATATATATATGTATATATGTTTATATATATATATATATATGTTTATATATATATATGTTTATATATATGTATATATATATATGTTTATACATATATATATGTTTATATATATATATATATATATACATACATATATATATATATATATATATACATATATATATATATATATGTATATGTTTATATATATGTATATATATGCATACATATATATATATATATATATATATATATATATATATATTTTGCCACTGACGAAAAAACTACTCCAATTGACATTACTAAAGTTCTAGAGAAACACGAAGACATGTGGATCGACAAACTTAAAACCCTATATCCTAATGGATTAAATACTAAACTGAACAACCCTCACCACACAGAACCCTAATATACACAACTCCTATCATTGATATCCTCACACCCACATCTAAGACACATTCAATAATGGAAGCTTCAAAGTCACCCAGACCCATAGGAAAAACTTCACCTTAGCCTGTTATAACCCCTGTCCAAATCATAGCCAAAACATTTTCAATAACTCTTAAGGTTGATACATATGTAGCTCCTTGACCTCACCACCCCTCCTTCTACACTACCCCAGACATACCAAAAAACCCAACTCCACATCACTACCCCCTACCTTGACACACTCTGCCCTCCCCAAGACCAACTGCAAAAAACTAGGTTTAGTGTACAGAAATGGTTGAATTGGGTATACACATAAGTGTTTTAGATGGCATTTCAGTCCTTTTGCTTATATTTTTTGCTCATATCTTTAATATTGCAAAAAATATGTTTCCTGAATAAGTTCCTAAACATATAAACATTTAGAAGTATTCAAAAATTGTTTCCAATTCCTCTTTATGTGAAAAAAATCATTTTATTCTCATCATCATCATTATTGGTTGAAGTATTGTACATATAATAGTTTTCAGATTTGATTAATTTTTATCTTGATCTTGATTTATCATGATTGGATTAGATTCCAGTTGACATTCAACAAATAAGCTTGTCCTACATACTACACTTATTTGAAAAGATGGTTCCTCCAATTTGCCAATGCTAGAATTCTGCTTGAGCTACTTTCCTTCTGAATGTCTTGTTAAAAGTCAACTAGTCTCATATTTTAGCTAAAATCCCACGACTCTGAATCAACACTTGATGGACTTGAGGGAGATTTTTGAACAATTCAATATAAACTGCTTAAGTAACCATAGATCAGACATGAGATAGATCTGTAGCTATTGATAAATACTTACAAGCAGACCAACCTCTTATGTAAATGAATATCAGGAGACATAGAACACAATGCTAGAAAAGGAGGGATACCGAATTACGACTCAAAGATTAAAACCACAACATGGAGGAGGAGTCACTGCTCTGACTCGCCACAAAACTACACAGAACTATAGATGGTTTTTTCATTTACGAATCATATTCAGATCCGCACTTCTAGAACTCTGGTAACATGGATTAAAAACCAGAACTGAAAAAGAAAAATCAGACTTTAGAATACTTAATCTTCAGGGACAAATATTATATACAAGCATAACTCTTTAATATACTGATTCCCAGGATGTTATCAAGATTCAAAAATATCCTTTCATAAATACTACTTTGTCATGGGCCAGCATGGCAAGACATGGCAAAACACTTCGCATGATTCGCAAAATCAAAAATATACTGGCTGTTCCAGCTGTGTCATTGGTCCCTAAAGGCCCAGCTACATCACTTACTTTGAGTGGGGTTGATATGTCTCTAGTGCGACTTCCCAAACACAACTCCCACAACATCACAATGGAAACAACACTATCCATGTGAACCTACAATGTCAGGAGACGCTCCACAGACAAGCACCAAACCACACTGAACAATGAAATCAGGAACATCATATAGGACATTATCAGAAATAATGAAATGAGAGAACCAGGAGAGGAACTAATTGAAATAAACAGCATCAATTATAGAACTATGGAAGGGAAAAAGGAAAACAAAGTGGGGTGGCTTTTGAATTCCTAAACTGACAAGGATAATGTTGTTGGATTCAAAGCCCTCTCAGACTGTGTAGCCAGTTTCACTGTACAACTCTCAAAGAGGTACAAAATGGACATCATTCAAGTTTATGCTCTCGCTTTACAATAAACCGATGAGGAGAGAAATGACTTTAATACTCCAAGAAACAAAAAATATTTCAGTATCATCATGGGAGACTTCAATGCCCAAGTAGGACAAGGTAATCAAAAATGCAGGTATAAAATACAGAAGGAGAGGGTGCGAAGACCTTGTAAATTTTGCAGCAGCAAACGGGTTCTAAACCATGAACACCTTATTTTAAAAGAAAGCTATTAGAAAGTAGACTTGGAGGAGCCTCGATCATGAAACCAAGAACAAAAAGATGTAGTCTGCTACATCCTAGCGGACAAGAACGACATTGTTAAAGACATGCAGGTCCTAAATTAAGTCAATGCAGAAAGTGACCACTGAATGGTAACATGCAAAATTCAAATTATATACAAGATAGAGTGCAGGAAAATGTTCAACACCAAATTGCAACCACTTACTGTTCAAAAAGAACTCACTTGATCATTCAAACTGGACCTGAAGAACAGATATGAAATCATCAGTAAATTAGAGAATATCAACATCCCTAATTGAAGGTGCCTGTATGTTTAAGACAAACAGCTCAAAAACCATGAGCAAACTTTTAGAAGAAACAAAAAATCTCATGAAGAAAACACAGGAACCTCAAGCTTTCAATATCAGCATTAAAAAAGATAACTGCAACTGAGTGAGTAAAACCACCCAAAAGAAACAAAGAGAAGGCAAAAGAAGATACTCGACAGCAGTCATTGAAAACATTCTTGAAAAAGGTAGGGAATTCAAAACTATTGGAAAATCTCTCAGCACAGAAAGAAAGCTCATAGCTAGGTTATTCGAAGCAAATGAAAAACTGACGATTTGACCAAATAGTTGAATGTGCTCAGGAATTTTACAAAAAATCACTACTCCATGAAACAAAGGACTCAGAAAGATGAACAGGAAACACGAGCCAGAAGTAATTAATTCAGGGATTTCTCAGAAGTTACTGTGCAGGAAGTGAAGCAAGCCATCAAATTAACAAACAAAGGAAAGGCCCCTGGACTTTATAATATCACCATCGACCAAGTCAAAAAAGCTGAAAAGTCATCACTAGGAAACTAGCTGTCCAATTACTTGAAAATTAGCATTAGATATTTCTCCCTTGTCAGTTGAATTAATTTGAAATAATTAATAACCTTCAATATTCTAGAGGAATCAATTTCTTCCATTTGTAAATCAATATTCCATGCAAATATAATGTGTAACAAATGCACCAATCAGAACATATATTTTATATCATTTTGTGATTTTTTATTGATTTCTTGGTTTGAATTCTGTATTTAGATGTTTTAGATTTGGATTCGGGCTCGACAACTGAACAAAATGCTTCCTTGCCAGAATCAATTTTAGCAAATTCTGTCAGTTATCAATTGTAAAAATGCTTCCTATCATAGGACCAAGAAATCTGAATCAGCTTATAAACTAGAAGAAAAGAAATATTCTCTCATTTTGAAAACCTTATTCAAAGAATACACATTAACATTGATGGAACAATTTTATGTTTTCACATTCATTCAATGTACACATACTTATGCCATATAGAAAAAAAGATATGCACAATGCAAAATTTTTGCAAACACTGAAAGATTACTGCAAAATGTGATGGTATTGACCATGTTCTTTACTGAAAGATAAAATTGCTATGAATTTTCTCATATGAAAATCTGATCAGCTTTGAAAACTAATCTGTTCACAATTGAATCAGTAAAAATTAATTTCTTTCACCCATCTCATTTGTGTTGAATGATAATGTAATACTGACATTCGATGAAATTTAATTTAATTTCAATGCCACTGTGATTTCTTTTGTGTGACTGCTTTGGAATACTGAGTTCCATAAGTAGCTGGGGATCATAGACAGCTTACCGTAGTGATTCTGTTCTATAGCATGTATAAAGAAAAATTGTATGTAACTAGGACAATATAGTTTATCACTTTCAGTCTGTAACCAATAGTGAAGCTCAACTACTTTCCTCCTGTAACCATCTTAATTTGAATGCTATGAAAGTATTTGTCTCAGAACACCCAATTTTAAATTCTATGATAATTCCTTTTTAATCAAATGCCTGTAATTATAATGATGATGATTAGATTTTAGTAAGATTACAGTGTTATGAACTCAGGCTAGTTATATGTACCTGCAGTCTATAGTGATGGGGAAAACATTGGCCTGACATATTTTAAACGATTTGGGTGTGTGAAGGGTTTTATATATGCTGTAAACTCAATTTAATACCAAGATGAGCCATGATTTTAAGAAGCATTTATCTAAATATGGAATGGTTACAAAATGTTGGAGCTCTCTAGTGCCACAAGGATAGCAACTCCTTATTGTAATGAAGGAAGCATACATTAATTCTGTCACTTAATTATGTACCATATATCCTTCCCTTATGTCAATTCTAAACATTGAATATCTTTTCAGTATGGGGCTTTTGCATGCTTCCTACAAGTGTATCTCATCCTTGTCCCCTCAAATGCTTACTGTTCTGAGGTGATTAACCCATTGCCTGTCATTAGTATGTCATCATAATCACTTGGTTTGTTTCCTTGTGGTTGCTACATGACCACTGGTGAACCCGTGCATGTCATCTATACTCGGATTGTCGATAACCACAGCTGTCCGGTGTTTATGCACGTGGTTCACATGTCATCAAATGATCTACTCATTGGACAATCTTGTGTAAGAATGTTCCTGTTTTTTTGTGTTCTATCCCAGAAACTATTTCCCTCAAACATTAAAGTTGCTGACCAAATCGAAAATGAAATTTCGCATTTTTATATTTACACCTGTCTGCTACATGACCACCCTCACAGCAATAACATTTGACATTCCTGTCCTTGTTGGATATGTACATCATTTCAACTTCCTCTCCTCCACCTGATTGGCCTTGGCCATGCAAATCAGTGACATGTTTGTGAGCAGTTTCAATCTAAAAGTTCTTTTCCAATGTTAAGTCACTTTCCAACAACTTTCTCAGGATGTTCCTGTCATTGACCCCACAAACAATCCTATTCTGCAACATTACATCTAAGCTTGTGCTGTAGTTACAATTTTCTGACAGATGTTTCAAATACGCTACAAATTCTGACTGGAAATGATCCTTCAGAACTTATACAATGTGTTTCCATTATTAAAATCTGCCAGTCAATCTAATGCTAGTAAGTCCCCTACCAATCCGTAGATCTTACTGCCAATAACATTGAGCAGTATGGCCATTTTCTTCCTGCATTCTTGCGCTTGTCATCAACACCATTTTCAGTGTAGTTCAACTCCATCTTTTTGATATAATGGCAATGATTCGCAGACCCTGTATATTCTTCAATCCTACAATTAGTCGGCATTCTTACTTATGCAGCAGAATAACCAAATATCAATACACTCATCATTGTATTCTTTTGTATTTCCCACAAGAGACATGAGTTTACATCAAAGAAAATGGTAAACCTCACTGCCACAGTTTTAATCTCAATTCAATATAAATATGAGCCATGAGTTTAATGAATGTTTATTCAAACATGCTGGTGGTTACAATATGTAGGAACGCTCTAGTGTAACAAGGAAAGTCACTATTAACTGTAATGATGGGAGCATACTTTAATTCTATCTCTTATTCATCTACCACAATATGCCATCAAATACGGTGATTTGAGTCTATTGAATGACAAAAAAAAAAATCATTCTTTTCATTAATTATTAGTTCCATACAAAATATGATTTTAAAAGTTCCTTTTGTTGATGCAATCTATTTTACTTGAAATTGGGAATTAAAATATCTCTACATTTTTAGTGGAATTAATTTGAGAATAGATAAGAACCTTCAATGTTCCAGAGCAAAGAATTTCTCTTATTTGTAATCTCATGTTCAGTGCAAATGTACATGACTTTATTTTTTTTTCTTAATGTTCAGATTGAAAATATTAGATTAAAAAGACAATTATCTTGAAAGCTGTAGATGATGGTACAAATCAGATCTTTTTATTCAACCAAGAAAACTCATTTGTAATATTTTCAATATATGGCTTTTCAAATTGTCTCTTCAATCTAATAGCTTGAAGAATTAAATAAAAAATAAAAAAATTAAAAACATACAAATCATATTTTTTGATATGTTATTTTTGATTTTTCATTGATTTGCATGGTCATTGATTTCTGATTCTGGTAATGTTTACATGGTTGAGATTCGGTATTTTAGTTTTGGATTTGACTTCAGTTAAAGACTCATATGAATGTTTAGGTAGGTTGCAAAATCAAATCATCAAAGTTTTTCACTTTCCTGCCTTGGAAAAATTGAGAACCATTGTGAATATTTCCAACTATTATCCATACCATGCAACTGTGACGTCCATGGTAAATGCTATGAGGGTTGGAAAGTTTATCAGTAATACTGATGTTTCATTCTGGACTCTGAATAACTCATTTCTCACTCAGAATTAATTCTTCAAAATTCTGTCAGTCATTAAATGGTAAAATGCTTCATACCATAGAATCGAGAAATCCCAACCTGTTTATAGATTAGAAAGAAAAAAAAAAACACTGTCATTTTATAAATTGAAAATGAAGGTGCTTTTTAAAAAAATTTTGATTATGAAGGATATTTATTGAATTGAGGAATAAAATCATTTTATATTCATTATTTTGTTTTTTTTTCCCATGGAAATTCTTTTCTTCAAACCTTTATTCATCAGTGAAAGTTTCCTAATTTAAGGGAAAAATATTCCGTCATTTTAAAAATGATAGACATGTTAGCTTTTATACCTCCACTGAATTTTTGTCAGTTTGAACTTTCATTTTCCAGTAACATTTCTGAAAAAGTGCATGTCTGACCCTGTTTCATCCATTCTTATTTTTGAAGATTTGACTGAATTTATGATGAAAACAAAATTTCATGAATATTTACTCTTCAGGTTTTAATTGATAATTGGTAGAGTTCTAAGGTCTGGAATTCTGATAAGAGAATGACTTTCTGAGAAAAAAATGATGAAAATGATTTTATATTGATAAATTTCAGGGTTAGGGTAAGGGTTAAAGTTAGGGTTAGGGTTGAGGTTTGGGTCAGGGTCAGGATTAGGGTCAGGGTTGGGGTTACGGTCAGGGTTGAGGTTGGGGTCAGGGTAGGGTTTAGGGTTAGGGTTTAGGATTAAGGGTTATGATTATGGTTATGGTTAGGGGTCGGGGTTAGGATTACAGTTAGGGGTTAGGGGTTAGGGTTAGGGTCAGGATCAGGGTCAGGGTCAGGGTCAGGGTTATTGGGTTAAGGTTAGGGTCAGGGTTAGGGTTAGGGTCAGAGTCAGGGTAAGGGTCAGGGTCAGGGTCAGGGTTAGGGTCAGTGTCAGGGTCAGTGTTAGATTTTAGGTTTAGGGTTAGGGTTTAAGGTTAGGGCTAGGGTTATAATTACATGACTTACATTGAATACCATTGATGAAATGATATTAGTGTAATGTTTCTTACTTTACATGACTTGATGTGAAGGAATCACTAATAAGGTCGGTTTCCTGTTAGAGTCAGCTTTCTTTCTCTAGGGGAGATAACTCCTAAGTTATTAGAATGATTCTACTCATTACAGAATATGAAAAAGATACCCTTCGTATTAGTAACGTTGAGATTTAAATCACCTCGATTGAATAAAGTAGAGGAAATAATTTGGGTTGAAATTACAATTAGGGCTAGAGTTATCTCGTCAAATAATATAGGGGAAGTAATCGTGAAATACTGATGGTATGTTAGAGTTATCTCTGCTTTACCAGATAATGTTAAGGGAGAAATTTGAGTTGAGATTTTGGTTTGGTTTAGAGTTATGGTTAGGGGTGAGAATTTGAGATAGGGTTAGGATTAGGCGTTAGGTTTAGAGTTACAATATGTGGTTAGAGCTTAAAGGTTAGGGTAAGAAGTATACGCTAGGAGCTGAATTAAATTTAGGAGTTTCTGTTACAGTTGTATTAGGGTTAGTATTAAGAGTTAAGGAAAGGGTTGAAGTCAAAGTTGGATGTTAGGGGTTTAGAATATGGTTAGAGTTATGTAAGAAAAGTCTAAGAACTCAGTATGCACAAAACAGTCTTGATCAATTCAATACTCTTGTGCAGTATCAAATTATACAAATATCTTGAAAGAAATGAATCAGTTGGATTATACACATCAATTTATGCCTAAAATGGTTGGAAACTGAAAAAAAAAAAAGAATAAGAAAAGGACACTTCATCAAACCTGAGGACAATACACTTATCATCATTATCATCATTGGATTCTACACATTGATTTAGGGTAGAAAAGCCCAAATACTCAAAATGCACATGAACGCTTACTCGATTCCCAGTCAATGCTCAATGCATAGTCAGATTATAAGAATATCCTAGAAACAAATCATACAAATATCCAAAAAGCAAGTTATACAAATATCCTAAAAATAAATTTATCTATTTGATTCTGTGTATCAATATATAGAATAAAAAGCTGAAAACTTAAAACCAGAATAATCTCATAATCCATCCACACTTTCCTGTGCACTATTAAAATTATGCAAACACACTAAAACATATGATCTCACTAAATTTGACACGGTGATTTATAGCAGCCAATCCCAAAGCCTAAAGAGGCACAAAACACCTAATTCACCCTCCAATCACAACTTTTGAGCTCTATCAAATCATATAGATATTCAGCGACAAATTAATCCATTGGGTTTCACACAGAAAAAAAAATCAACTTGAAAATCAAGGTGGAGATAAAGAGACGTTATAACGTAATGATATCTTATTAACTCCAATGATTATTACTACTTTTTAACTCCATAAAAAGATGAGGAAAAAATTAAAGTATAAATAAATAGTGGACAAATTTCAATGACAATCATTTTATTTAAATTAATTACTATTACTTTTTACCTTCCTTGTAATGTTTTCATTGACCAATCACTACTTTAATACAAGCTTCTGAATGTGTAAGATTTTTTTTCACACTTTGGACTCGAGTTGACAAATAACAACTAAAATTTTTAGATGCTGCTAAATAGTAGACAAAATTTAATGAAAGTTATTTGATGATATTAATCATGATTACCTTTTGACTTTGTTTTAATATTTTAGTTGTCTCACCACTACATAGACTTTAAGAATTAAACAATAAGATGAAGCTGATATTGGTAAAATGTAATGAGATTTACATTATTTTTCATTACTACTCTTTATATTCAATCTAATCATTCATCTTAATTTTAACTGATAGTTAAAATGTAATGAGATTAATTTTATTTATTATTGATTATTACTTTTATCTCCATTTTGATTAACTTTTTTACTGCTATCTTGATTTAAATTTTTGTCTTTTATCACAATATTGATACTAAAAAATCAATATGTAGGTAAATAGCAGACAAAGTGTAATGAGATCATTTTTATTTCCATTAATCATTACTAATTTTTACCTTTATCTTAATTTTCAAGTTTTTAACACAAATTTGAAAAAAAGATACAACCAAATATTCAAGATGCTGGGAAATAATAGACAAATTTTAATGAGGTTTACTTCATTCTATCAGATATTACTATTTTTAACTACATCTTAATTTTAAAGTTTTTATCTTAATTTTGTATATGGATGATAAAAAACAAAATTCAAGTTGATATTAGACTAAATCTTTTAAGATTTATTTTATTCTTTTGAATATAACTACTTTGTATCAATGTTTTAATGTTTATACTTGAATAGAAGTTGAAACTTAATAAAATTCATTTTGTTTCATTGATTTTTACTCATTTTCAGCTCCACAATTACTGATTATTTCATTTAGGGCAAAAAAAAACATATATAAGATCCAGGTTTATAGAAGAGAAAATTTGATGGGATTATCTTATTTCATCAATTGTTATCAAATTTTACATTCATCTTGATTTCAAGTTTTTTTCGTCCTGATTTTGACACTATGTGAAAAAAATAAAACAAAAAATTTGGATGTGGGTAAATAGTAGACTATATTCAATGATGTTTCTTTTGTATTATGAGTTATTTCTACATTTTTGAAACTTTGTTCTAATTTTTTACTTGTCTTATCATGACTTTGATTCAGGCTGAAAAAATAACTAAAAAAAGTCAGAGTTATATAATAGATAGATGCTAATTAATTCAATTTGATTTTATTGATTATCATATATTTACCCTCATCTTAGTCATGTAATCATATAATTTTTCATCATAACTTTGATAGAAAAATACATTAAAAATTTAGATGCAGGTAAATTGCCGGGAAATGTTAATGAGGTTCAATTTATCGCTACTTTTTATGTTTCAACTAAATCTAAAATTTTTTATAACTATTTTGACTCAGGATGAAACCGAAAAATTGATACACAATTAAATAAAAGACAAAATCATTGGGGATTACTATGATATATTTATTGTTCTTAACTTTTCAATTCATGTAAATTTTCAGGTTTTATATATCTATTTTGATTTGGGATCAAAAACTAGGAAAAAGTACAATTCTTGATTATTTCACATTTATCTGAATTTTTAAAGTTTTCATTAAAATTAGGAATCCTGATGGAAAAAGAAAAAGAAATAAATAAAGAAATGAACATGCAGGTAATAAGTACACAAAATTTAATGAAATTAATGTTCTTTATCAAGTAAAATGTTATTTTAGATTGAAAATAATATCAAGTTTTTTTTTTAAAAAGATTTGAAAAGGAATTGAAAAAATAAAATGCATGTAAATTGCAGATAAAATTTTCATTTTTTTTTTGTCAATTGATACTAATTTTATACTCATCCTATCGATTAGTTTGAATCACAAATTATTCTCAAGATGAAAAAAAAAAAATAAAAACGATAAGAAAATCAAGATGCTTAATGAAGGGAATTATGGAACCCGGAACATAACCCCTTTTTTTAATCACAATTCTTACTGAGAATGGAAAAAAACAAAACAATTAAGTTGTCAGTAAATAGTTGGCAAAAAACAACAAATTGTATTTTATTTAATAATTAGTACTCCGTTTTACTTTCAGCACGAACTTTGAGGTTTTGAAACAGGATAAAAATACAACTAAAAGCTGAAGATGCAGGTAAAAGTTTAATCACAGTTTTGACTCAGGAGAAAAAACGAAACAATTAAATACTAAATCTTCAACTTCATCTTATTCTTTAATTTTTTAATCACACTTAAGTCTCACATGGAAATACTTTGAATGACATATTTTATTTGGTTAATTACTACCACTTACATTTTTTTTAGGAATTCTTCTATACTTTAGCTAGATTATGACTATACAGTGATGATTTACGTCCATTCCTGATGTAAAATAATGCCAGAGAAATCAATTAATATCAGAGTAACAAATCATATTTTTCAGTTTTAGCTCAATGCAGCTCGGCTATCTGAATTGTAAAGTAAGACATATCAGCCAAATGTATTTTATCTTAATAATTAATACTCGCTTTTTCCTCACGCTTCATCTTGAATTTTTTTTCACAGTTCTAACATGGTAGAAATTAAAAACAAACAATTAAAAACTGAAGATGCAGGTAAATATTACAAAAAATGTAATGATATTGATTTGATTTCCTTAATAAGTACTAGTATCTACCTTCAACTTATTTTTTAATTTTCCAATCACTTTTAGGACTTTTGATTTGTTTATCTTGACAATAAATTTTGCTTAAAAACAACTATATAGTTATAATTTATGCCCTTTTGGATATAATTCAATGTCAGAGAAATCAATAAATACTAGAGTAACGATCATATTTCCTAGTTTTAGCTCAATGTAGCGAAAGCCCTCTGAAATGTTCAGTAACACATACTTGCCAAATTGTTATTTTAAAATTTCCCAGTAGAAGACTTTTTAATAAATCAATGTATTTATTTACTGACTGATCATGGAGCGTGTAAGATAGTGGAATTAAAAAATCAGCAACAGGTGATATCTTTCACTTACGTAGACAAAAATATGATTTTATTCACATATGTAATGTATCCATTTACTTATTGTGTAATTTATCAGTTTATCAGTTTGAAACTAATGAAGAAAATAATTTTATATCGAAGGTGGAAATTATATATTGAAAAACACTTCTGACCTGTAATGGTTTGATTAAGAGTACATAGCAAAATATAGGATTCAAAATTTTTTTTACTTTTTAGATTTAAAATTATAGAGCGTCTTCTTTGAGTAAGAGTGTACTACACATGTAACTATGTGAAAAAGTTTTCGGAGAAAGTGGGTGGCCCTGAAAAAGGCCGTTGTGAAGAAATATGTTTTATATTTAATCGCTGAAATCTTACAGAGATCAGCTTTGTGTCTTGATGGCATGGACTATGTCCAACGCACACACGGGATCTTCCATGATGTTTTTGCCATCACAAAAAATTAAAGACTTTTAAACATACATAGCAGCAGCAGCATTACAGGCCAGTATCGTAGTGCAACGTTCATGTTGTTCCTTGTCAGATTTAAGCTCAGAAAGTGGTTTGAGACCACCTTTTTGAGCCAGACGCTTGATCAGTGAAAGGATGGAACCCTGAACATAATCTCTGAGTATCTCTCGATGACTCTTGACATCTTCATTTTGCAACTGCTCTCCCGTTCCTTTGTCTCCAGACCTGAGGGATGCTTGTAAGTTAAAATCTCATGAAGTGGCTGACTGATGGAGCTTTTCATTTTATACAGCTCCCATATTAGTTGAACAAGCAGCAGTCAGCGCAGAAGGCAGGCTCCTAGTTCAGGTGTGCACTTAGTTGAATTTTCATTGGTCACAAATTACACACATTTTTTTTTTTAAATTTGGGCACCAAAATATCAGCAGCCTCCCTCAATGTTTGCAAGCCGCATTGTATCTGATTCCAACGTAGTAGTAAGCACATTACATTACTCAGCAATTACAATGAAGGTGGAGATAAGTGAAAATTAATGAAGCTTCATTTTAGTCGATTATTTATTACAACTTTTTGAATTCATTTTAACTTTTTACTTGTTTCATCGCAGTGTTGACCTGGACTAGAGAACGACTAGAGAAAAAGACAGATATATTGTAATCAAAATGTGATGTGATTTTTTTTACCATTTAACGGTGATTTTTCTTACCAATTCTGTAATTATTTTTACCCCATCCCAATTTTGATTTCGGCTAAGAAAACAACGTAAAAACACAATGGAATTAAATAGTTGTTGTGATTCAATGATATTCTCTCTATCTTTTCTTTGCAAAAATTATTTTTCAAAAACTTTATCTGAATCTTTTTGTTTTCAATTAGAGTTTGAGAGAGAGATGGAAGTAAATTGTTGTGAAAATGTAATGTGATTTCTACCACTAGTGATGTGTGTTACTATTTTCACTACTTTTTATCATAAATTCAATATTGAATGTGTCTCATCAAAAATTTGATTTAGTCTAAAAGTAAAACAACAAAATTGCTTTGGAATTAAATAGTTGTATAAATTCTATAATGATCACATATTTTCTTGAAGATATTTTTGTTCAAAACTTTATCTCGAATTTTTAGCTTTCAAACATATTAAAAAACGATGGGAATACATAGTGATGAAATGTAATGTGATTTTTACAAATATTTTTACTAGTTTTTACCTTAGATTCAATATAATATGGGTCTTAACAGTAATTTGATTTTGTCTGTCAATAAAACCAAAAAATTACAATGGAAATAAATAGCTGTTAAACTTCTATGCTGTTAACATTTTTTTGTTGAAAATTTTTCTTCTTCAAACTTTTATCCTGAATTTTTAGTTTTAATCAGAATTTTAGAAAAAGATGGACATAAATGGTAGTTAAATCATAATGTGATTTCTACCACTACTGATTTCTTTTACTATTTTTACAACTTCTTATCTCAGATTCTATATTATGTATGATCACAAATTCTAATTAGTTTGAGAAAGCAACATAAAATTATGATGAAATTAGAAAATAATTGTAATTTATTGATATCCACATTTTTTTCTATAAAAAAAATTAATCTCAACTTTTAGTTTTCTATCAAAATTTACAAAAAGGACAGACATAAATAGACGTGTAAATGTTATGTGATTTCTACCACAAGTGATTTTTATTATTATTTTTACTACTTTTTACCTTTGATTCGATATCATAAGTGTCTCATCACAAATTTGATTAAGCCTGAAGAAACAACATAAAATTTAATAGCAGTTGCAATTAAATGATATTCTCATTAGTTTTCCTTTTAAAAAACTTGAAAAAGTAATTAATCTCTAACTTTTGGTTTTCTATCAAAATTATAAAAGAAAGATAGGCATAAAAAGTAGCGAAAATGTAATGTGATTTCTACTTCTAGTGACTATTTTGACTACTTTTACCTCGTATTCAATATTAAAAACATCGTATTACTAATTTGATTTGGTCTAAGTATAAAACCACCAAATTTTGTTGGAATTGAATAGTTGCTAAAATTGTATGATATTCACATTTTTTCGTAGTTTTCAATCCCAATTCATATTTGTAAAGTAATTAAATACTTGTAAATAGAGGGCCAAATTTAATGAGATGTATAAAATGAAATAAAATAAAAGCTGAAATATATGAGGGAGAGCAATAATTGAGCAAACCTAATGATAATGTTCGATTCTTTTGAGTATCAGTACTTTTCAGCATTATATAATTTTTTAATCTCATTTCTGCCTTTAGATGGAAAAAATGACAAAAAAATTGAGATGCCGTTAAATAGTGGTATAAATTTTATTACATTTTTGCTACTTTTTATGCCTATCTTTTTTTAATTATGATAGAAAACTAAAAGTTTGAGATTAATTACTTTTTCAAGTTTTTTTAAAAGGAAAACTAATGTGAGTATCATTTAATTGTAACTACTATAAAATTTTATGTTGTTTTCTCAGGCCGAATCAAATTTGTGATGAGACGCTAATGATATCAAATCGAAGGTAAAATGTAGTAAAAATAATAATAAAAATCACTTGTGGTAGAAATCACGTAACATTTTCACTTCTATTTCAGTTGTAAATTTTGATAGAAAACTAAAAGTTTGAGATTCATTTTTTTTTTAAAGACAAAAGATGTGGAAATCAATAGTACTTGCTTTTTCCTCATATTTCATATCAAAACTTTTATCACATTTTTGAAACAAAAGGAATAAAAACAACAATTAAAAACTGAAAATGAAGGTAAATATTACAGAAAATGTAATTATATTAATATAATTTCCTAAATGGTTTCTAGTATCTACCTTTGGATTATTTTTGATTTTTTTTTTAATCACATTTAGGACTTTTGATTCATTCATCAAAACAATAACTTTTACTAAATGATAACTGCATAGTTATGATTTACGTCTTTAAAAAAAAAATATAATTTAATGCAAGAGAAATCAATTAATACCAGAGTAACGGATCATATTTCCAAGTTTTAGCCCATGATGATGATGATGATGATGATGATAATGATGATGATGATGACGACGACAATTATAATAATAATAATGAACAACAACAACATCAGTCTTTCAACGTCCGTCGTTGGACATAGATGTTCTCCAGGATTCGCCACATTTCTCTACAATGAACGTTGCGGGGCCAGTACTTTCAGAATTTGTCGAGCTCGTGTTTCCATCTAATATTCTACCGGCCTTGGTTGCACATGTGATCTCTGAGGATCTATGTCGTGAGTTGTGATGTCCATCAGTTGTCCTCCATTCTTGCAACATGGCCAGCCCACTTCCATTTGAGATTTTTAATGGATTCTATGATGTCCCTAACTCTTGTCTTTTCTCGGATGTACTGTGCTGTCTTTTGGTCTATCCGTGTGAGGCCCAGCAAAATTCTTTTATGTACATGTTGCATGGTTCTCAATTTGCAGATCTGTCTCTTGGTTAGGTTCTATGTTTCAGCCCCATAAGTGACTATTAGGATGATGCATGAGTTATTCAATCCAATACCCTGCTCTAACACAAAACTATTTACCAGTCTTATACTGGTGACTCTAATATTTGTTGAACGTTCAAACATCCTAGAAATTGGTATGTTTTGCAGTATAGTATATTTCTGTTGGCTATATCTTTTGAATTAATCTATGAATTAAAGTGAATCTTGTACTTCCTATACATAAAAAAAAAACAAAACAAAAAACAAACTAATACCACAAAAAAGTTATTATCAATATTATTCCTTGTAAGGTTAGATGTCATAAGCTGAAAATCACATGATGTATTGTACATATAGATATAAGTATATCCTGAAAAATTCACAAACGTCAGTTGGTCAATACAAATTTTATTGCAAAAACATTGACTTGCATAATAGAAACTGACTCTGTAAATTACTTGCAATTATTAACCAACTTTTAGCCAGGAACTTCTTTGTGATACTAAATAATTAACAGCTATTGTCATCTGTGTCTTTTCAATATATGAAAATAAAAACATAGAAAAAATGAAAGAATAAACAAATGCAAATGTAGATCCTCATCATAAGTATCTTATAATAGATATGAAAGCTTTTTATCATCTATCTAATCAGAAAGTTTTGTATTTGTGTCAAAAATCATGACCTGCATATTTGTATTAAACAAAAGTAAGCCAGAAATGATCTGAACCCGATATCAAGGACGGGAACAACTTCTGATAAAATTACATATCTGAAAATTGTTGAAATTTTTTGACGCATTTTTCATTTATCAAAATGTACTAATAAAAGTTCTTACTTTTATTCATTCATTAGCGATTTATTATTTTTGAAAATCCACCAAAAGAGCGCTTTTATGCAATTGATTAGGCTTATTGGCTTTTAGCTGATTAGATATCTGCGGTCTCCTTTCTTATAAAAGCATCATGATTGCTGTGTTCCTATCTTCTTGGATTTCACTTTGCTCGAAATATAAGTTGAATAGAATGGCTAGTTTCCTAGTGATGCCTTTAGCAGCTTTAAGGAGATAATATTGTGGTTAGTAGCATGTCTTCTTTATATACCTAGCATATACCTAGCACAATGTAATTGGAGATTAGCGTTAGTGTTGGGATTAGGATTAGGGGTTAAGGGCTTTGCTTAGGAGCTGAGATTATGTGGATACTGTTAGAGTTAGGGTTAAGGATAAGCTGCTACAATTATATCTCTTACATTGAATAACATGGATTAAATAATGTTAGATAGTATAATGTTTCTTACCTTACATGACTTGATGTAATGGAAGAATCCATACTACGGTCGGTTTCATGATAAAGTCCTCCTCTTCTCTCTAGGGGAGATAACTCTCAAGTTATCAGAATGATTTTGCTTTGATTGCATAAAAGGAAAAAGATACACTTTGTGTTAATTACGTGAGTATTCAACTCCCCTTGATTGAATAATGTCGAGGAAATAATTTAGATTAAAATTAGAAATAGAGCTCCATTCAATGTTGTAGGGGAGGTAATTTCAGTGATCTTGATTGCATGTAAGAGTTATCTTCGCTTGAACAAATAATGTAAGGGAAGAAATTAGAGTTAAGTTCTGAGGAGAAGCCGGTGTTATGGTTGGGGTGACAATTAGAATTAAGGTTAGGATTAGGTGTTGAGTTTAGGGTTACAATAGAAGTTTAGAGCTGTGAAGTTAGGATAAGAGTTAAGGGCTTAGAGTTAGGTTGAGTTTAGGGCTTACCGTGACAGTTGGTTTAGGTTTAGTATTAGGGGTTAAAGAAAGGGATAGAGTGAGTGTTGGATGTTGGGGACTTGGAATATAGTTAGAGTTGGGCGTTAGGATTGGGGTTATGGTGAGTTTGAAAACTCAAAATGCATAAAATACTGAATTCATCATTCAGCTAATATTCTTGTGTATTATCAAATTATACAAATATCCTGAAAGAAAAGATTCCGCTGGATTCTACGCATTGTTTAATTGCGGAAAAGCCAGGAGACTTAGGAAGATTGAAGAGACTCAATTCACCTGCTGGACATTATTTTTGTGCACTATCAAATTACACAAAAATTTGGAAACAAAACATTCCATTGGATTCTACTCAACAATTTATGACAGAAAAGTCTGAGAACTCAAAAAGCACAAAACAGTCTTGATCAACCCTGCTGTCAATACTTTTGTACAGTATCAAATTATACAAATATATTGAAAGAAATGAATCAGTTGGGTTCTACACATCAATTTATGGCTAAAATCTTCTTGAAACTCAAAAAAAAAAGAAAAAAAAAACACCTGGACGATCCACTTATCGTTATCATCATTTGACTCTATACATCTACCATAGTAGAAAAACCAAAAAACTCAAATTGCACATAAACGCTTACTCCGATTCCCAGCTAATGCTTGTGTGCATTGTCAAATTATATGAATGTCTGAAAAACAAATCATAGTAATATCCTAAAAACAAATCATAGAAATATCCTAAAAACAAATTAATCTATTCAATTCTACATATCAATATACAGGATGAAAGGCTGAAAACTTGGAATCCAGAATAAATTCATAATCCACCAACACACTCTTGTGCATCAAATTATGCAAATACCCTGACATATGATCTCATTAGATTTGACACAGTGATTCATAGCAGCATAGCCCAAAGCCTCAAGAGGCACAAAAACACCAAATCTACCCTCCAATCACAACTCTTGAGCACTTTCAAATTATATAGATATCCTGAGACAAATTAATCCATTGGGTTTAACACAGCAAAAAAAATCAATCTGAAAATCAAAGTAGAGATAAAAAGTAGTTATAAGGCATTGAGATTCAATTTATTCGAGAGATTATCAATACTTTTTAACTTCATCTACTTTTTAAATTATTTTATTACACTTATGAAAAGAGATGAGAAAAAATTTAATGTCCAACTAAATAGTAGACAAATTTTCAATAACATTCCATCTAAATTAATTACTATTACTTTTTACCTTCTTTTACCATTGTAATGTTTTTGTTGACCTATCACTACCCTTGACACAAGCAAATTTTTACCTTCCTCTTAATGTATAAGATTTTCTTTCCCACACTTTTGACTCAAGATGAAAAAAACTAACTAAAATTTCTAGATGCAACTAAATAGTAGACAAAATTTACTGAGAGTTATCTAATTTTATTAATAATAACTATATTTTGACTTTGTTTTAATATTTTAGTTGTCTCACCACTACATTGACTTTAAGAATAAAATAATGAAGTGGAAGCAGATGTTGGCAAAATGTTATGAGATTTATATCATTTCATTTTTGATTATTTCTTTTTATTTTCATTTTAATTATTCATTTCAATTAGAAGTAGTTGTTAAAATGTTATGAGATTTATTCAATTTATTATTGATTATTACTCTTTACCTACATTTTGATCATTAACTTTTCACCTTCATTTTCATTTAGTTTTTTTGTTGTTTTATCACAATATTGATTCTAAACAATAAATATGCCGGTAAATAGCAGACAAAGTGTAATGATATTATTATATTTCATTGATTATTGTTAATTTTACTTTCATTTTAATTTTCAAATTTTTAACACAAATTTGACTCACAATGGAAAAGAGAAACTAAATACTTAAGATGCTAGGAAATAGTAGACAAATTTCAATGAGATTTACTTGATTTTATGAAATATTAATTTTTTTAACTTCATCTTAATTTTAAAATTTTTATCTTAATTTTGATTAAGGATAATGAAAAATAAGATGCAAGTTGATACTAGACTAAATGTTATAAGATTTATTTTATTCTTTTAATTATCACTACTTTATTCCAACGTTTTGATGTTTATACCTGAGGTGGAGCGAAATAGAAGTTGAAACTTTATTCATTTATTTATGATTCATTTGTTTTTTTTCATAGATTTTTACCAATTTTCAACTTCATCACAATTATTGATTCTTTTATTCAGGACACAGAAAAAAAAAATCAAGATGCAGGTATATAGAAGACAAAATTTAATGGGATCATTTTATTTCATTGATTGTTATCATACTTTGCGTTCATTATTTTAAGTTTTTTCATTCTAATTTTGACACCATATGAAAGAAATGAAAACAAAAATTAAGATGCAGGTGAATAGTAGACTATATTCAATGATAATTCTTTTTTACTATGAGATATTAATACATTTTTGAAACTTTGTTCTAATTTTTTACTTGTCTTATCACTACTATGATTTGGGCTGAAAAAAAACAATTAAAAAATTAAGGTAGAGTCATACAGTACTTGAAATCTAATTAAATCAATTTGATTTTATTGATTATTATGTATTTACCCTCATCTTGGTCATATAGTCATATGATTTGTCATCATAACTTTGACTCTTGATAGAAAAACACATTAAAAAATTTAGATGCAGGTAAATAGTAAGGAAATGTTAATGAGATTCAATTTATTTTGTTAATTATCACTACTTTTTATGGTTTAACTGAATCTAAAGATTTTTTTATAATTTTGACTCAGGATAAAACTGAAAAATTGACAGATAAATAATAGACAAAATTATTGGAAATTACAATGCTATATTTATTATTCTTAATTTTGCAATTTATGTAAATTTTCAAGTTCTATGTACATGGGATATATAAATGGGATAAAAAAACTAGGATGAAATTTGATTGTTAATAATGTCACTTTCATCTGAATTTTGATCTTTATCAAAATCATGTATTTACCCTCATTTTAGTCTTATGATTTTTATCATTAATGAAATTTATATACTTTATCAAATAATAAGATATTTTAGAATGAAAATGATATTAATTTTTTTTGTAAAGGTTTGACAAAGGATTAAAAGAAAATTAGGAGGCAGGCAAATTGCAGACAAACTTTGCTAAAATGGTATCTAATATAATACCCAGAATTTGCATTAATCAAGAACAGAAGAAAAGAAGTGAATCAGATTCATCATGATCTATTAATTGTTACTAATTTTTACCTTCATTCTTATTTAAAATTTCTTCATCTCATTTTTATTAAAACATTTGAAGAGAATGATAGAAATAAGTCATAGTCAAATTGTGATGAGATTTTTCAGTATTAATCATTAAATTCTTTTGAATGTTTTGTGGTCTTATAACTCTAACTTAAAAATTATGGTAGAATTAAATAATGGTTAAAATTTAATGATATTCACTTTTTTTCTGTCGATTGTTATTAATTTTACATTCATCCTGTTTATTACTTTGTATCACAAATTATTTTTGAGATGAAAAAAAACAAAAACGACTTAATAAAGGGAATTACAGAACTGTGAACATAGCCCCCTTTTATCAATCACAATTCTGGCTGAGGATGGAATAAAACCAAAACAATCAAGATGCCGGGAAATAGTAGGAAAAAAACAACAAATTGTATTTTATTTAATAATTAGTACTCTGTTTTACTTTCAGCACGAACTCTGAAGTTTTGATACAGGATAAAGAAGCAACTAAAAGCTGACGATGCATTCTCTTAATCGTTGCTACTCTTTACTTTCATCATATACTATGATTTTTTTAAATCACTTTTTGGACTTGAGCTGACTAAAAATCCAAATAATTCAGATGGGAAGTAATCAAAATCTAATGATATCTATTTTATTTTGTTAATCATTACTACACCTTACCTTCATTTAATTTTTTAGTGAATTCATTTCAATAATAATTTTTGCTAAATAACAACTACACAGTAATGATGTAAGTTATTTTTCTATGTGATTTAATACCAAAGAAACAAATTAATACTAGAGTAACGGATCATATTTTCGAGTTTTAACACTATGTAGGAAAGTTCATCTGAATTGTATAGTACCACACATTTGCCAAATTGACGTTTAAAATTAAACAAATTAATATACTTTTAAATAAATGAATGTGTCCATCTACTTCCTTACTTATCATGAAGTGTGGAGGAGAGTGAAATTCAATAATTAGCAACAGGTGCCAACTTTCACATACATACAGAAATATAAAAGCATCACTCAATTGTCCGATAAATCTTAATTTTTTTCAAATTAGTCATCACTAAATATAATCATTGTTTTATTGTTTTACTTATCTTATAACTAGTTTCATACGGGCTAAAAAAATAAGAAGTTAAAAGAAAAGATGGAGTGCAATAGTTGATGAAATCTAATGATATTATTTGATTTATTTATGTATTAGTACTTCACATCCATATCTTAGTTTTGACCTTTTTTCATCACAATTCAGACTCTGGATGAAAGAATTATGAAAAATCAAGATGCAGGTAAAAAGTTAGCAAAATTCAATGAAATTAACTTCATTGTATTATTTAATCCTTGTTTTTTAAATTGAGCTTCAAATTTAAAGTTTTATCACAGTTTTGACGAAGTATTGAAAAAACAAGTAGAAATTGAAGATGCAGGTAAACAGTAAGCAAAATATAATGATACGTATTTTATTCTCTTAATCATCTCTTGTCTTTATTTCAAATCTATCTTTTCATTTAAAAAAAAATAATTCTTGGACTTGGGCTAAATAAAAAAGAAAATAAAATGAATTAAATGTATTTATTTTTATTAATTAATACTACCTGGTACCTTTGTTTATATTTTTTTGTAAATTCATTTCAACAATGACAACACGGTTATGATTTACATTCTTTTTTTTTTAATATAATTTAATGTCAAAAAACGAATTAATTCTAGAGTAACGGATCATATCTTCAAGTTTTAGTACGATGTAGGGAAGGTCGTCTGAATTTTAAAGTACCAGACATTCGCCGAATCAATGTTTAAAAATTTCACTATGAAACATATTTAAAAAAAATGAATGAATTTATCTACTTACTTACAAGTCAGAGACAGTATAAGCATGATAGATTTGATAACTGACAACAGGTGTCATTTTCCATATACGTATAGATATACAATTAAATTCACTTCTATTTTAGATTGTAAATGAGCAAAAAAGTAAATGTATTTTTTGTTTTGAAATATTAAAATGTCGCCAAACGAATGTATCCATTTCCTTATTGAGGAGTTTATCAGTTTCAAATAATGAACAAAATAATATTAAATCCAAGATGGAATTATTATCTTAAAAAATACTATTGACCCATAATAACTTATCTAAAAATGTACATAGCAAAATATAGGATTTTAAAAATTTCCTTTCATTCAGATATCAAAATGAGAGACTGTAATACAAGAGTAACATTGCACTGCATATTTTGGAATAATGTGAGAAAGTATTCGTGGAACATGGCTTGCCCTGAAACATTTTAAAATTTTACCTCTGAAATCTTGCGGAGATTATATATATATATATATATATATATATATATATATATGTGTGTGTGTGTGTGTGTGTGTGTGTGTGTGTGTGTGTGTGTGTGTATGTGGTGCGTGTATTTGAGTAGAGAGTGAGGTAGCTTATTGTGATAAATACGGGTTTTTGTACATGACAATAACCAAACAATACCATTACGCAAATGTTATCGACGTTGAACATTTTGATATTTATAGTAGTCAAGTTCATTGTTGTTTTAGACTCATTGTTATAAAAAACATTGTTATAATATGTCACTATAACCATCCGTGACTTTGTTTCAATACATGACAATGAAAACAAAAAATAAAAATGAAAGTAATTAAGACTAATCAAATGCAAAAGTAAACATTATCAGAGATATCTTTTAAAAAACGTGAAATTCTTTTTTCGTCAACTTGATGAGAAAATTTGTATTCGTATCTAAAATCATGACCTCCATATTGGTATCAAAGAAAAGTAAGAGAGAAATGATCCGAACATGATAAAACAACGGCAATAAATTTTAGTGAAATGACATGTATGAAAATTGTAAAAAAACATTTGGTGCCTTTTTCAATTATCAAAATGTAATAATAGAATTATTTATTTTTATTCATCCATTAGCGACTTATCATCATTAAAAATCCACCCAAAGAGTGCTTTTATCGTACTTCAAGTTCATGTTATATCACAATGGTAGAATCACAACCTCAATCCTCTTCTCCATCATAAAGAAAATAGAAAGAAAATCGAATTCGACTCTACTCTGCCTACTCTAAAGATCTCAGTAAAGATGCCAAGTTTCAGATCAAATTGACATGGGGATAACTACTGGAAACTGGGACCTTATCAAAAAAAAAAAAAAAAGACTATAGCCAAGAGCTTGCAGGATTCGAGAAAACTACTTACAAGTTATCAATTTCAATTCAGTGATTTTATCATACTTTACAGCATTCATCTCTGACTGACTGTTCGAAGTTAGCTGGTTTCGTGAATTATCACCTTTATTTTAGTGATATTTTTAATATGGGGATTGATGGAAGTATGGTTCCAAGACTTTGTCGACATTATATTGAGAATAAAAAAAAATCAACAAAAATTTTAAAACAGATAAAGACCAGACAATGTTTCCTCTAATAGTGTAATTGTTGGAAGTCACAAAAAGTTAGTGGAAAGAGTGAAAATACATAAAAACACAGACAGGATATTTGTTGAATAAGCACAACATTGCCGATAAAGGGTTTAAAAGTAATTGTTGCATTATGAGTTTTCATGTTTTTTGATATAATTTGATATGCTGAATTCAATGAAATTAATTGTTTTCCTGTATTTGATGTATTTGTTGCAAAAGTACAGCATGGCTAGAACAGAGTTTCAAAAGTCATTTTAGCATTGTGTGTTCTTGCTTGTTTTTGAGATAATTTGATGTATCTAATTCAATGAAATCATTTGTGTTCCTGTATTTGATGTATTTGTTGAGATAGCCTATATCAGCCAGAAATGGGTTTTTAAAAGTCATTTTTACATTTTGAGTTTAAGGTCATCTCTGACATAGTTTGATGTGCTGAATTCAATGAAATCATTGCTTTTCCTGTATTCGATATACTTTTCGAGATAACCTATGTTTCCGATGAACCAGTTTAATAAATAGCGTATATCTGCCCAAAATAAGATTTCGAATGTTATTTTGACATGGCGATTTTATGGCCTTTTCTGTTGTAGTTTGATGCACTGAATTCAATGAAAACATCAGTTTTCCTGTATTCGATATACTTTTTGAGATAATACATTAACCTATAATCTGGTTTCGTGAAAGAGCGTATAACTGCCCAAAATGAGGTTTCGAATGTCACTTTTACATGCCAATTTTATGGTCTTTTCTGATCTAGTTTGATGCACTGATTCCAATGTCATTGGTTTTGCTATATTTGACGTATTTTTCGAGTTCATAGTTTCGAAAATAGCCAATATTGGGCAGAAATGCATTTCTACCACATAGCGTATACATACTAAAAATGTGATTTTGGATGTCATTTTTGCATTTGATTTTATGGTCGTTTCTGACACGCTGATTGCAACAGTGACATTGGTTCTTGATGTAGTTTTCGGGTTAGCTCATAATCACAGAAATAGAGGATATTTACCGGGAATGCACTTTTACGGCATAGCCTATATATGCCAAAAATGTGATTTTGGATGTCATTCTTACGACTCGATTTTATAGGTGTGGTTTGACATGCTGATTGCAACGGTACCATTGGATTGGCTGTATTTGATGTAGTTTTCGATTCAGCCGATTTTGACAAAATAGCCGGTATTGGCCGAGAAGGCACTTGTAGGACATGAGCCTTCGAGAAAGGTCATTCGAATGTCATTTTTTACCTATCGATTTTATGGCTTTTTCTAGCGTAGTTTGACGTGCTGATTGCCACGGTATCATTGCATTGGCTGTATTTGATGTAATTTTCGATTTAGCCCAATTTGACGGAAATAGCCGATATTGGCCCAGAAGGCACTTCTAGCATATAACCCCTCAAGAATGGTCTTTCGAATGTCATATTTACCTATTATTTTATGGCTTTTTCTAGCGTAGTTCGACGTGCTGATTGGATCAGAACCATTGGATCTGGTGTATTTGATGTAGTTTTCCATTTAGACCATATTGACTGGAATGGCCGGTATTGGCCGGGAAAGCACTTCTAGCACATAAGCCCAAAAAATGGTCTTTCGAATTTAATTTTTACCGATCGATTTTATTGCTTTTTTTGCGTAGTTTCATGTGCTGATTGCAAAGGTACCATTGGATCGGCTGTATTTTAAATAGTTTTCAATTTAGCCGATTCTGATAGGAATTACCGGTACTGGCCAGAAAGGCACTTCGAACACGTGACCCCTTAAAAATAGTCTCCCGAATGTCATTTTTACCGATCGATTTTATGGCTTTTTCTGGCATAATTTGACATGCTGATTGCAACAGTACCATTCAATCGGCTGTATTTGATGTAATTTTTGATTTAACCCATCTTGACAGAAATAGCCAGTATTGGCCATGAAAGCACTTCTAGCACATAAGCCCTCAATAATGGTTTTTCCAATGTCATATTTACCTATCTATTTTATGGTTTTGTGTGGTGAAATTTGACGTGCTGATTGCAACAGTACCATTGGATAACTGGTTTTGATGTAGTTTTCGAATTAGCCCATAAGGACTGAAATAGCGGTATTGGTCAGGAAGGCACTTTTTGCCCTCAAAGATGGTCTTTCAAATGTAATTATCACCTATCGATTTTATGGCTTTTTCTAGGATGGTTTGACGTGCTTATTGGAAGAGTACCATTGGATAAATGTATTTGACGTAGTTTCTGATTTAGCCCATATTGACAGAAGAGCCAGTATTGGACAGGAAAGCACTTCAAGCACATAAGCCTTCAGAAATGGTTTTCCGAATAGCATTTTCACCCATCAATTTTATGGCTTTTTCGGGCGTAGTTTGACGTGCTGATTGCCACAGTATCATTGGATCAGCTGTATTTGATGTAGTTTTTGATTTATCCTATTTTGATGGAAATAGCCGGTATTGGCCAAGAAGGCACTTCTAGCACATAAGCCCTTAAAAATGGTTTTTCGAATGTTATTTTTACCGATCGATTATATGGCGTTTTCTGGCGTAATTCGACATGCTGATTGCAGTAGTACCATTGGATCGACCGTATTTTATGTTGTTTTCGATTTAGTCCAATTAGACGGAAATAGCCGGTATTGGCCGAGAGGGCACTTCTAGCACATAACCTCTCAAGAATGGTCCTTCGAACGTTATATTTACCTATCCATTATCTTCTTTTGTCTATCGTAGTTTGACGTGCTGATTGGATTAGAACCATTAGATCAGGTGTATTCGATGTAGATTTCGATTCAGGCCATATTGACATAAATAACTGGTATTGGCCGGGGAGGCACTTCTAGCACATAAGCTCTCAAAAATGGTCATTCAAAAGTTATTTTTACCTATCGATTTTAGCTTATCTGGCATAGTTTGACATGCAGAGTGCAACATTAACATTGGATAACTGTATTTAATGTAGTTTTAAATTAGCCCATAAGGATTGAAATTGCAGTGTTGGTAAGGAAGGCACTTTTTGCCCTCAAAGATGGTCTTTCAAATGTAATTATCACCCATCGATTTTATGGCTTTTTCTAGGATGGTTTGACGTGCTTATTGGAAGAGTACCATTGGATAAATGTATTTGACGTAGTTTCTGATTTAGCCCATATTGACAGAAGAGCCAGTATTGGACGGGAAAGCACATCTAGCACACAAAGCTTCAGGAATGTTTTTTTGAAAGGCATTTTTGCCTATCAATTTTATGGCTTTTTCGGGCGTAGTTCGACGTGCTGATTGCAACGGGACCATTGGATCGGCTGATTTGATATATTTTTCGATTCAGCCCAATTTGATGGAAATAGCCCCTATTGGTCTAAAAGGAACTTTTAGCAGATACAAAAGTGAGCCGTCAAAAATGGTCTTTCGAATGTCATTTTTAACTATCGATCTTATGGCTTTTTCTGGCGTAGTTTGACGTGCTGATTTCAAAGGTACCATGGGTATGGTGGGATTTGATATAGTTTTTATTTTAGCCAAATTTTGTGAAGTGAGCTGCAATTGACTGAAAAGGCATTTCTAGCACATACATAAGTGAGCTGTCAAAAATGGTGTTTCGAATGTAATTTTTTACCCATCAATTTTATGGCTTTTTCTGGCGTAGTTTGACGTACGGATTGCAATGGTACCATCGGATCAGGTTGATTTGATGTAGTTTTTGATTTAGCCCATATTGACAGAAAAAGCCACAACTGACCAAGAAGGCACATAGACAAGCAAGCTGTCAAAAATGGTCTTTTGAATGTCATTTTTAACCTATCAGATTTATGGCTTTATCTGGCGTAGTTTGACATGCTGATGGCAACTGTATCATTAGATCGGATGTATTTGATGTATATTTGTTTTACTCAATTTGATTGAAATAGCTGCTGATGGTCTAAAGGGAACTTCAAGCACATACATAAGTAAGCCGTCAAAAATGGTCTTTTGAATGACATTTTGACATATCGATTTTATGGCATTTTCTGGCGTAGTTTGATGTGCTCATTGCAACGATACCATTGGATCGGGTGGATTTGACGTATTTTTCCATTTAGCCCAATCTGATGGAAATAGCCGCTGTTGGTTGAAAACACACTTCTGGCACATACGTGAGTTAGCCGTCAAAAATGGTCTTTTGAATGACATCTAAAAATATCGATTTTATGGCTTTTTCTGGCGTAGTTTGACGTGCTGATTGCATCAGTACCATTGGATCGGCTGCATTTGATGCATTTCTCGATTCAGCCCAACTTGAAGGAAATAGCCGCGTTTGGTCGAAAAGGCACTTCTAGCACATACATGAGTAAGCTGTCAAAAATGGTCTTTTGAATGTCATTTTACCTATCGATTTCATGGCTTTTTCTGGCGTAGTTTGACGTGCTGATTGCAATGATACCATTGGATCTGCTGTATTTGATGTAGTTTTTGATCTACACATATTTGACAGAAATGGCCACGTTTGACCGAGATGGCACTTTTAGCACATACATAAGTGAGCCGTCAAAAATGGTCTTTCAGAAATCATTTTTACCTATCGATTTTATGACTTTTTCTGGCGTGCTGATTGCAGCAGTAACATTGGATCGGCTTGTTTCGATGTATTTTTCAATTCAGCCCTATTTGATGGAAATAGCGGCTCCTGGTTCAAAAGGCACTTTTAGCACTTACATAAGTAAGGCATAAAGAATGATGTTTCGAATGTCATTTTTACCTATCAATTCTATGGCTTTTTCTGGCATAGTGTTTATTGCAATGGTACCATTGGATCTGTTGTTTTCGATGTAGTTTTTGATTTAGCCCAATTTGACAGAAATAGCCACAATTGAAAGAGAAGGCACTTCTAGCACATACACAAGTAAGCCATCATAAATAGTCTTCCGAATGTCACATTTACCTATAAGTTTTATGGCTTTATCTTGCTTAGTTTGACATGCTGATTACAACTGTACCATTGGATCGCCAGGATTTGATGTATTCTTCAAATCTGTCAAATTTGATTGGAATAGCCTCTTTTGGTCGAAAAAGCACTTCTAGCTTATACATAAGTAAGCCGTCAAAAATGATTCTTCGTCATTTTTACCCATCGATTTTATGGCTTTTTCTGGTGTAGTTCAATGCACTGATTGCAACAAACCATTGGATCGGCTGCATTTGATGTATTTTTTGATTTAGCCCAATTTGATGGAAATAGCCACTATTGGTCAAGAACGCATTTCCAGCACATATATAAGTAAGCTGTCTGAAATGGTGTTTTGAATGTCATTTTTACCTATCAATTTTATGGGTTTTTCTGGCGTAGTTTGACGTGCCTATTGCAACGGTACCATTGGATTGGGTGGATTTGATGTTTTTTTCGATTTAGCACGTTTTAGTGGAAATATTTGCAATTGACAAAAAAATAAATTTCTAGCACGTACATAAGTGACCCGTCAAAAATGGTCTTTTGAATATCATTTTTACATATCGATTTTATAGCTTTTTCTAGCGTAGTGTGACGTGTTGATTGCAACAGTACCATTGAATCGGCTGCATTTGATGTATTTCTCAATTTAGCACAATTTGATGGAAATAGCCGCTATTGGTCGAGAAAAAACATCTAGCACACACTTAAGTGAGCCATCAAAAATGGTCTTTCAAATGTCATTTTTTGCTATCGAATTTCTTGCTTTTTCTGGCGTAGTTTGACGTGCTGATTGCAACAGTACCATTTAATTGGGTGGATTAGATATATTTCTTTATTTAGCCCAATTTTATGGAAATAGCCGCTATTAGTCGAGAACGCATTTCCAGATATACGTGAGTGAGCCGTCAAAAATGGTGTTTTGAATGTCATTTTTTGCTATTGATTTTATGGCTTTTTCCGGCGTAGTTTGAAGTGCTGATTGCAACAGTACCATTGGATTGGGTTGATTTGATGATTTTTTTTGATTTAGCTCGATTTGATGGAAATAGCTGCTATTTGTTTAGAAGGCACTACTAGCAAACACATAAGAGAGCCATTAAAAATGGTGTTTTGAATGTCATTTTTACCTATCGATTTTATGGCTTTTTCTGGCGGAGTTTGACGTGCTGATAGCAACTGTTCCATTGAATCGGCTTAATTTGATTTATTTTTATACTCAATCAAATTTGATGGAAACAGCAGCCGTAAGTCGAACAGGCACTTCAAGTGCATACATAAGTAAGCCATCAACGATGGTCTCTTGAATGTTATTTTTACCCATCGATTCTAAGCTTTTTCTGGCGTAGTTTGACATGTTGATTGAAACAGTACCATTGAATTGTCTGCATTTAATGTATTTTTCAATTTGACCCAATTTAATGGAAATAGCTGCTATTGGTTTAAAAGTACTTCTAGCACATATGTAAGTGAGCTGTCAAAAATGGTGTTTTGAATGTCATTTTCATCCATCGATTTTATGGCTTTTTTTGCGTAGTTTGACGTGCAGATTGCAACGGTACCATTGGTTCGGGTGGATTTGATGTATTCTTCAATTCAGCCTAATTTGAGGGAAATAGCCACAGTTGACCGGAAATGCATTTTGTAGCACATACATAAGTAAGCTGTCAGAAATGGTGTTTTGAATGTCATTTCTACATATCGATTCTATGGCTTTTTTTGGCGTAGTTTGACGTGCAAATTGCAACGGTAACATTGAATTGGCTGCATTTGATATATTTTCTAATCCAGCCTAATTTGACGGAAATAGCCACTATTGGTGGAGAAGGAATTTCTAGAAAATACGTAAGTGAACCATCGAAAATGGTCTTTTGGATGTTATTTTTACCTATCGATCTTATGGCTTTTTTTGGCGTAGTTTGACATGCAGATTGCAACGGTACAATTAAATCGGCTGCATTCGATGTACTTTCAAATTAAGTTTAATTTGATTGAAATAGCCACTATTGGTGGAGAAGGAACTTATAGAAAATATGTAAGTGAACCATCAAAAATGGTCTTTTGTATGTTATTTTGACCAATCGATTTTCTGGCTTTTTCTGGGATAGTTTGACGTGTTGATTGGTACGGTACTATTGGATCGGGTGGATTTGATGTATTTTCCGATTTAGCCCAATTTGATGGAAATAGCCACAATTGACCGAAAATTCATCTTAGCACATACATAAGTAAGCCGTTAAAAATGGTGTTTAGAATGTCATTTTTACCTGTCGATTTTATGGCTTTTTCTGGCATATTTTGACGTGCTGATTGCAACTGTACCATTGGATCGGGTGGATCTGATGTTTTTTTCGTTTCAGCCCAATTTGATGGAAATAACAGCCGATGTTCGAGAAGACACATCGCGTGCAGACATAAGTAAGCCATGAAAAATGTCTTTTGAATGTTATTTTTACCCATCCATTTTATGGCTTTTTCTGGTATGGTTTGACGTGCAGATTGCAACGGTACGATTGAATTGGTTGCATTTGATGTATCTTTTGATTTAGCCCAATCTGATTGAAATAGCCACTGTTGGCTTAGAAGGCACTTCTAGCACATACATGAGTGAGCCATTAAAGATCGTGTTTTGAATGTCATTTTTACCTATCTATTTTATGGCTTTTTCTTGCATAGTTTGACGTTCTGATTGCAACGGTACCATTGGATCGGGTGGATTTGATCTTTCTTTCGATGTAGCCAATTTTGATGGTAATAGCTGCTATTGGTCGAGAACGCATTTCCAGAACAGATATAAGTGAGCTGTAAAAAATGTCTTTTGAATGTTATTTTTACCCATCGATTTTATGGCTTTTTCTGGCGCCGTTTGAGGTGCTGATTGCAACAGTACCATTGAATTGGGTGCTTTTGATATATTTTTTAATTTAGCCGACTTCGATGGAAATAGCCGCAATTGACCGAAAATGCATTTCGTAGCACATACATAAGTAAGCTGTCAAAAATGGTGTTTTGAAGGTCATTTTTACCTATCAATTTTATGGCTTTTCTGGCGTAGTTTGACGTGCAGATGGCAACGGTACCATTGAATCGGCTGCATTGAATGTATCCTTCAATTCAGCCTAATTTGATGGAAATAGCCACTATTGGTGGAGAAGGAATTTCTAGAAAATACGTAAGTGAACCATCAAAAATGTCTTTTGAATGTTATTTTTACCTATCGATTTTCTGGCTTTTTCAAGCAAAGTTTGATATGTTGATTGGTACGGTACTAGTGGATCGGGTTATTTGATGTATTTTTCGATTCAGCCAAATTTGATGGAAATAGCCACAATTGACCGAAAATGCATTTTGTAGCACATACATGAGTAAGCAGTCAAAAATGGTGTTTTGAATGTCATTTTTACCTATCGATTCTATGGCTCTTTCTGGCGTAGTTTTACGTGCTGATTGCAACGGTACCATTGGATTGGGTGGATTTGATGTATTTTTCGATTCAGCCCAATTTGATGAAAATAGCCGCTATTGGTCGAGGAGGCACTTCCAGCACATACATAAGTGAGCCATCAAAAATGGTCTTTTGAATGTTATTTTTACCTATCTTTTTTATGGCTTTTTCTGGCGTTGTTTGACGTGTTGATTGCAAATGTACTATTGGATCGGGTTGATTTAATGTATTTTTTTGTTTCAGCCCAATTTGATGGAAATAGCAGCCGATGGTTGAGAAGACACATCACGTGCAGACATAAGTAAGCCATGAAAAATGTCTTTTGAATGTTATTTTTACCTATCGATCTTATGGCTTTTTCTGGCGTAGTTTGACGTGCTGATTGCAACAGTACCATTGGATTTGCCGGATTTGATGTATTTTCCAACGTAGCCAAATTTGATGGAAATAGCTGCTATTGGTTGAGAAGGCATTCCCAGCAAGGACATAAGTGAGCCATCAAAAATCGTTTTTTGGATGTTATTTCTGCCTATCGATTTTATGGCTTATTCTGGCGTAATTTGACGTGCTGATTGCAACAGTACCATTGAATTGGCTGCATTTGATGAATTTTTTGATTTAGCCCGATTTGATGGAAATAGCTGCTATTGGTCGAGAAGGCACTACAAGCACATACGTAAGTGAGCCGTCAAAAATGGTCTTTTGAATGTTTTTTTACCTATCGATTTTATGGCTTTTTCATGCGTAGTTTGACATACTGATTACAACGGTACCATTGAATCGGCTGCATTTGATGTATTTTCCAATGGTACCGTTTTAATCAGCACGTCAAACTACGCCAGAAAAAGCCATAAAATCGAGAGGTAAATATGACATTCAAAAGACCATTTTTGATGGCTCACTTACGTATGTGCTGAAAGTGCCTTCTCGACCATTAGCAGTTATTTCCATCAAATTGGGCTTAATAAAAAAATACATCAAATCCACCCGATCCAATGGTACAGTTGCAATCAGCACGTCAAACTACGCCAAAAAAAGCCATAAAATCGATAGGTAAAAATGACATTCAAAAGACCATTTTTGACGGCTCACTTATGTATGTGCTGGAAGTTCCTTCTCCACCAATAGCAGCTATTTCCATCAAATTGGGCTGAATCGAAAAATACATCAAATCCACCCAATCCAATGGTAACGTTGCAATCAGCACGTCAAACTACGCCAGAAAAAGCCATAAAATCAATAGGTAAAAATGACATTCAAAAGACCATTTTTGACGGTTTACTTATGTGTGCCATAAAAATGCATTTTCTGTCAATATTGGCCCTTTTTATCAAATTTATGGCTTATTCTGGCGTAATTTGACGTGCTGATTGCAACAGTACCATTGAATTGGCTGCATTTGATGAATTTTTTGATTTAGCCCGATTTGATGGAAATAGCTGCTATTGGTCGAGAAGGCACTCCAAGCACATACATAAGTGAGCCGTAAAAAATGGTCTTTTGAATGTTTTTTTTACCTATCGATTTTATGGCTTTTTCATGCGTAGTTTGACATGCTGATTGCAACGGGACCATTGAATCGGCTGCATTTGATGTATTTTCCAATTCAGCCTAATTTGATGGAAATAGCCGCCATTGGTCGAGAAGGCACTTCCAGCACATATATAAGTGGGCCTTCGAAAATAGTGTTTTGAATGTCATTTATACATATCGATGGCTTTTGTAGCGTAGTTTGACGTGCTGATTGCAATGGTACCATTGAATCGGCTGCATTTGATGTATCTTTTAATTCAGCCCAATTTGATGGAAATAGCCACATTCGACTGAAAATGCATTGCTAGCACATACATAAGTGATTGCAACAGTACCATTGGATCGGATGGATACAGTGTCTTCTTTGATTCAGCTCAATTTGATGGAAATAGCTACTATTGGTTGAGAAGGCACTTGTAGCAGATACATAAATAAGCTGTAAAAATGGTCTTTTGAATGTAATTTTTACCTATCGATTTTATGGCTCTTTCTGGTGTAGTTTGACGTGTTGATTGCATCAGTACCATTGGATTTGGTGGCTTTGATGTATTTTTCGATTAAGCCCACTTGGCTGAAATAGCCCTTGTTGGTTGAATAGGCACTTCTAACACATGCATAAGTGCGCCGTCAGAAATGGATCTTTGAGAGTCATTTTTACCTATCGATTTTATGGCTTTTTCTGGCGTAGTTTGAAGTGCTGATTGCAAGAGTACCATTAGATTGGATGGATTTGATGTATTTTTCGATGTAACCCAATTTGATGGAAATTGCCACAATTGACCGAAAATGCATTTGTAGCACATTCATAAGTAAGCCATCAAAAATGGTGTTTTGAATGTCAGTTTTAACTATCAATTTTATGGCTTTTTTTGGCGTAGTCTGACGTGCTGTTTGCATCAGTACCATTGGATCGGGTGGATTTGATGTATTTTTCAATTTTGCCTAATTTGATGGAAATAGCCAAAATTGAACGAAAATGCATTTCTAGCACAAACATAAGTAAGCCGTCAATATAGTCTTTTGAATGTCATTTTTACCTATCGATTTTATGGCTTTTCTTGGTGTAGTTTAACATACCGATTGCAACAGTACATTTGGAGTGGGTAGATTTGATGTATTTTTTGATTCAGCCCAATTTGATAGAAATAACTGCTGTTGGTCGGAAAGGCACTTCTAGCACATACATAAGTGAGCCATAAAAAATAGTGTTTTGAATGTTATTTTTACCCATCGATTTTATGCCTTTTCTGGTGTAGTTTGACGTGATGATTGCAACAGTACCATTGGATTTGGTGGATTTGATGTATTTTTCGATGTAACCCAATTTGGTGGTTTAGCTCCTGCTGGCCGAAAGGGCACTTTTAGCCAATATTGACCAAAAATGCATATTAACCGCACATATCAGTGAGCCGTCAGAAATGGTGTTTTGAATGTCATTTTTATCCATGTATTTTCTGGCTTCTTCTGGTGTAGTTTGACTTGCTGATTGCAACAGTACCATTTAATTGGGTGGATTTGATGTATTTTTCCAATTTGGCAAAATTTGATGGAAATAGCCACAATTGACCAAAAACTCATTTAAAGAACATACATAAGTTTGCTGTCAAAAATGGTGTTTTGAATGTAATTTTTACCTATCAATTTTATGGCATTTTCTGGCGTAGTTTAACGTGCTGATTACAATGCTACAATTGGATCAGATGGATTTGATGGATTTTTTGACGTAGGATAATTTTAATGGAAATAACTGCTGTTGGTTGAAAAGATACTTCTAGCACTTACATAATGGAGCCATCAAAAATTGTGTTTTGAATGTTATTTTTAGCTATCGATTTTATGGCTTTTTCTTGCGTAGTTTGACGTGCTGAATGCAATAGTACCATTGAATCGGGTGGATTTGATGTATTTTTTGATGTATGCTAATTCGGTGGAAATAGCCACTGTTGGCCAAAAAGGCACTTCTATCACATACATAAGTAAGCCGTCAGAAATGGTGTTTTGAGTGTCATTTTTACCCATCGATTTTATGGCTTTTTCTGGCATAGTTTGACGTGCTAATTGCAACAGTACCATTAAATCGGGTGGATTTGATGTATTTTCCAATGTACCAAAATTTGTTGGAAATAGCCAAAATTGACTGAAAATGTATTTTAAGCACATACATGAGTATGCCGTCAAAAATGGTGTTTTGAATGTCATTTTTACCTATCAATTCTACGGCATTTTCCTGGCGTAGTTCAACGTGCTGATTACAACGGTACCATTGGATTGGGTGGATTCGATGTATTTATCAATTTAGCCCAATTTGATGGAAATAGCCACATTTGACCTACGATGCATTTCTAGCACATTCATAAGTAAGCCGTCAAAAATGGTGTTTTGAATGTCAGTTAGGTAAAAATGACATTCAAAAGACAATTTTTGACCGCTCACTTATGTATATGCTTGGAAGTGCCTTTTGACCAATAGCGGCTATTTTAATCAAATTGGGCTGAATTGATGAATACATCAAATCCACCCAATCCAATGGTACTGTTGCAATATGCACGTCAAATTACGCCAGAAAAAGCCATAAAATCGATAGGTAAAAATGACATTCAAAAGACCATTTTTGACAGCCTACTTATGTATGTGCTGGAAATGCCTTCTCGACCAATGTTGGCTATTTTCATCAAATTGGGCTGAATCGAAAAATACATAAAATCCACCTAATCCAATGGTACCGTTGCAATCAGCACGTCAAACTTCGCCAGAAAAAGCCATGAAATCGATAGGTAAAAATGAAAATCAAACGACCACTTTTGACAGCTTACTGATGTGTGCAGTAAAAATGCATTTTCGGTCAATATTGGCTATTTCCATCAAATTGGGCTGAATCGAAAAATACATCAAATCCACCCGATCCAATGGTACCGTTGCAATCAGCACGTCAAACTTCGCCAGAAAAAGGCATGAAATCGATAGGTAAAAATGACATTCCAAAGACCATTTTTGACGGCTCACTTATGTATATGATTTGAAGTGCCTTTTGACCAATAGCGGCTATTTCCATCAAATCGGGCTGAATCGAAAAATACATCAAATCCACTCGATCCAATGGTACTGTTGCAATCAGCACGTCAAACTACGCCAGAAAAAGCCATAAAATCCATAGGTAAAAATGACATTCAAAAGACCATTTTTGACGGCTTACTGATGTGTGTGGTAAAAATGCATTTTTGGTCAGTATTGGCTATTTCAATCAAATTGGGCTGAATCAAAAAATACATCAAATCCACCCGATCCAATGGTACCGTTTTAATCAGCACGTCAAACTACGCCAGAAAAAGCCATAAAATCGAGAGGTAAAAATGACATTCAAAAGACCATTTTTGATGGCTCACTTATGTATTTGCTGAAAGTGCCTTCTCGACCATTAGCAGTTATTTCCATCAAATTAGGCTGAATCAAAAAATACATCAAATCCACCCTAACCAATGGTACTGTTGCAATCAGCAATTCAAACTAAGCCAGAAAAAGCCATAAAATCGATGGGTAAAAATGACATTCCAAAGACCATTTTTGACGGCTCACTTATGTATATGCTTTGAAGTGCCTTTTGACCAATAGCGGCTATTTCCATCAAATCGGGCTGAATCGAAAAATACATCAAATCTACTCGATCCAATGGTACTGTTGCAATCAGCACGTCAAACTACGCCAGAAAAAGCCATAAAATCCATAGGTAAAAATGACATTCAAAAGACCATTTTTGATGGATCATTTATGTATGTGCTGGAAGTTCCTTCTCCACCAATAGCAGCTATTTCCATCAAATTGGGCTGAATCGAAAAATACATCAAATCCACCCAATCCAATGGTAACGTTTCAATCAGCACGTCAAACTACGCCAGAAAAAGCCATAAAATCAATAGGTAAAAATGACATTCAAAAGACCATTTTTGACGGTTTACTTATGTGTGCCATAAAAATGCATTTTCTGTCAATATTGGCCCTTCTTATCAAATTGGGCTGAATCGAAAAATACATAAAATCCACCCAGTCCAATGGTACCGTTGGAATCAGTACGTCAAACTACGCCAGAAGAAGCCATAAAATCGATAGGTAATAATTAAATTCAAAAGACCATTTTTGACGGCATACTGATGTGTGCAGTTGAAAATATATTTTGGGTCAATATTGGCTATTTCCATCAAATTGGGCTGAATAGAAAAATACATCAAATTCACCCGATCCAATGGTACTGTTGCAATCAGCACCTTAAACTACGCCAGAAAAAGCCATAAAATTGATAGGTAAAAATGACATTCAAAAGACCATTTTTGACGGTTGACTTATGTGTGCGGTAAAAATGCATTTTCTGTCAATATTGGCTCTTTTTATCAAATTGGGCGGAATCGAAAAATACATCAAATCCACCTGATCCAATGGTACCGTTGCAATCAGCACGTTAAACTACGCCAGAAAAAGCCATAAAATCCATAGGTAAAAATGAACTTCAAAAGACCATTATTGATGGCTCACTTATGTATGTGCTGGAAGTACCTTCTCGACCCATAGCGGCTATTTTCATCAAATTGGGCTGAATTGATGAATACATCAAATTCATCCGATTAAATGGTACCGTTGCAATCAGCACGTCAAACTATCTCAAAAAAAGCCATAAAATTGATAGGTAAAAATAACAATCAAAAGACCATTTTTGACTGCTCACTGATTTGTGCTGTAAGAACGCATTTTCAGTCAATATTGGCCATTTCCATCAAATTGAGCTGAATCGAAAAATACATTGAATCAACCTGATCCAATGGTACTGTTGCAATCAACACGTCAAACTACACCAGAAAAAGCCATAAAATCGATAGGTAAAAATGACATTCAAAAGACAATATTTGACAGCTTACTGATATGTGCGGTAAGAATGCATTTTTTGTCAATATTGGCCATTTCCATCAAATTGGGCTGAATCGAAAAATACGTCAAATCCACCCAATCCAATGGTACTGTTGCAATCAACACGTCAAACTACGCCAGAAAAAGCCATAAAATCGATAAGTAAAAATGACATTCAAAAGACCATTTTTGATGGGTCACTTATGTATGTGCTGGAACTGCTTTCTCGACCAATAGCGGCTATTTTCATCAAATAGGGCTGAATCGAAAAATACATCAAATCCACCTGATTCAATGGTACCGTTGTAATTAGCACGTCAAACTACGCCAGAAAAAGCCATAAAATCCATAGGTAAAAATGATATTCAAAAGACAATATTTGATGGTTCACTTATGTATGTGCTGGAACTGCTTTCTAGACCAATAGCGGCTATTTTCATCAAATTGGGCTGAATCAAAAAATACATCAAATCCACCCGATCCAATGGTACCGTTGCAATCAGCATGTAAACTACGCCAGAAAAAGCCATAAAATCGATAGGTAAAAATGACATTCAAAAGAACATTTCTGACGGCTCACTTAAGTATGTGCTGGAAGTGCCTTTTGACCAATAGCAGCTATTTCCATCAAATTGGGCTGAATAAAAAATACATCAAATCCACTCAATCCAATGGTACTGTTGCAATCAGCATGTCAAACTACGCCAGAAAAAGCCATAAAATCCATAGGTAAAAATGACATTCCAAAGACCATTTTTGACGGCTCACTTATGTATGTGCTGGAAGTGCCTTCTTGACCAATAGCGGCTACTTTCATCAAATTGGGCTGAATCAAAAAATACATCAAATCCACCCGATCCAATGGTACCGTTGCAATCAGCACGTCAAACTATCTCAAAAAAAGCCATAAAACGATTGGTAAAAATGAAATTTAAAGACCACTTTTGACAGCTCACTGATGTGTGCAGTAAAAACACATTTCAGGTCAATATTGACTATTTCCATCAAATTGGGCTGAATCGGAAAATACATCAAATCCACCCGATCCAATGGTACCATTGCAATCAGCACGTCAAACTACGCAAGAAAATGCCATAAAATCAATAAGTAAAAATGAAATTCAAAAGACCATTTTTGACGGCTCACTGATGTGTGCAGTAAAAACACATTTTCAGTCGATATTGGCCCTTTCCATGAAATTCGGCTGAATCGAAAAATACATCAAATCCACCCGATCCAATGGTACCGTTGCAATCAGCACGTCAAACTACGCCAGAAAAGCCATAAAATCGATAGCTAAAAATGATATTTAAAAGACCATGTTTGACAGCTCGCTCATGTATGTGCTGAAAGTGCCTTCTTTACCAATAGCAGCTATTTTTATCAAATTGGGCTGAATCAAAAAATACATCAAATCCACCCGATCCAATGGTACCGTTGCAATCAGCATGTTAAACTACGCCAGAAAAAGCCATAAAATCCATAGGTAAAAATGAACTTCAAAAGACCATTATTGACGGCTCACTTATGTATGTACTAGAAGTGCCTTCTCGACCAATAGTGGCTATTTTTATCAAATTGGGCTGAATCAAAAATATATTTAATCCACCCGATCCAATGGTACCGTTGCAATCAACACGTCAAACTACGCCAGAAAAAGCCATAAAATCCATAGGTAAAAATGACATTCAAAAGACCATTTTTGATGGCTCACTTATGTATGTGCTGGAAGTGCCTTCTCGACCAATAGCGGCTAATTTCATCAAATTGGGCTGAATTGAAAAATACATCAAATTCTTCCGATTAAATGGTACCGTTGCAATCAGCACGTCAAACTACGCCAGAAAAAGCCATAAAATCGATAGGTAAAAATGACATTCAAAAGACCATTTTCGACTGGTCACTGATTTGTGCTGTAAGAATGCATTTTCAGTCAATATTGGCCATTTCCATCAAATTGGGGTGAATCGAAAATCACGTCAAATCCACCCAATCCAATGGTACTGTTGCAATCAGCACGTCAAACTACGCCAGAAAAAGCCATAAAATCCATAGGTAAAAATGACATTCAAAAGACCATTTTTGATGGCTCACTTATGTATGTGCTGGAAGTGCCTTATCGACCAATAGTGGCTATTTTCATCAAATTGGGCTGAATCAAAAAATACAATGAATCCACCCGATCCTATGGTACTGTTGCAATCAACACGTCTAACTACACCAGAAAAAGCCATAAAATCGATAGGTAAAAATGACATTCAAAAGACAATATTTGACGGCGTACTGATATGTGCGGTAAGGATGCATTTTTGGTCAATATTGGCTATTTTCATCAAATTGGGTTGAATCAAGAAATACATCAAATCCTCCCAATCCAATGGTACCGTTGCAATCAGCACGTCAAACTACGCCAGAAAAAGCCATGAAATCGATAAGTAAAAATGACATTCAAAAGACCATTTTTGATGGTTCACTTATGTATATGCTAGAACTGCTTTCTCGACCAATAGCGGCTATTTTCATCAAATTGGGCTGAATCGAAAAATACATCAAATCCACCCGATCCAATGGTACCGTTGTAATCGGCATGTCAAACTACGCCAGAAAAGCCATAAAATCGATAAGTAAAAATGACATTTCAAAACACCATTTTTGACGGCTCACTTATGTATGTGCTGGAAGTGCCTTCTCGACCAATAGTGGCTATTTCCATCCAATTTGGCTGAATCGAAAAATACATCAAATCCACCCGATATAATGGTACCGTTGCAATCAGCACGTCAAACTACGCCAGAAAAAGCCATAAAATCGATAGGTAAAAATGACAATCAAAAGACCATTTTTGACAACTTACTGATGTGAGCAGTAAAAATGTGTTTTTGGTGAATATTGGCTATTTTCATCAAATTGGGCTGAATTGAAAAATACATCAAATCCACCCAATCCAATGGTACCGTTGAAATCAGCACGTCAAACTACGCAAGAAAAGCCACAAAATCGATAGCTATAATTGAGATTCAAAAGACCATTTTCGACGGCTCACTTATGTATGTGCTGGAAGTGCCTTCTCGACCAATAGTGGCTATTTCCATCCAATTTGGCTGATTCCAAAAATACATCAAATCCACCCGATCTAATGGTACCGTTGCAATAAGCACGTCAAACTACGCCAGAAAAAGCCATGAAATCGATAAGCAAAAATAACATTCAAAAGACCATTTTTTTAAGGCTCACTTATGTATGCAGTAAAAATGCATTTTCGGGCGATATTGGCTATTTCCATCAAATTGGGCTGAATTGAAAAATACATCAAATCCACCCGATCCAATGGTACCGTTGCAATCAGCACGTCAAACTATGCCAGAAAAAACCATAAAATTGAAAGGTAAAAATGACATTCAAAAGACCATTTTACACGGCTCACTGATGTATGTGCTGGAACTGCCTTTTCGACCAATAGCAGCTATTTTCATCAAATTGGGCTGAATCAAAAAATACATCAAATCCACCCGATCCAATGGTACTGTTGCAATCAGCACATCAAACTACGCCAAAAAATGCCTTAAAATCGATAGGTAAACATTACATTCAAAAGACCATTTTTGACGGCTTACTGATGTGTGCAGTAAAAATGCGTTTTCAGTCGATATTGGTTATTTCCATCTAATTGGGCTTAATCGGAAAATACATTGAATCAAACCGATCCAATGGTACCGTTGCAATCAGCACGTCAAACTACACCAGGAAAAGCCATAAAATTGATAGGTAAAAATGACATTCAAAAGACCATTTTTGGACGGCTCACAGATGTATGTGCTAGAAATATACATTTTTGGTCAATATTGGCTATTTCTATCAAATTGAGCTGAATCGAAAAATACATCAAATCCGCCCGATCCAATGGTACTGTTGCAATCAGCACGTCAAACTACGCCAGAAATTGCCATGAAATCCATAAATAAAAATGACATTCAAAAGACCATTATTGACAGCTCACTTACTTATGTGTTGGAAGTGCCTTCTCGACCGATAGCGGCTATTTTCATCAAATTGGGCTGAATTGAAAAATACATCAAATTCATCCGATCTAATGGCACCGTTGCAATCAGCACGTCAAACTACGCCAGAAAAAGCCATAAAATCGATAAGTGAAAATGACATTCAAAAGACTTATTTTGATGGCTCACTGATGTGTGCAGTAAAAACACATTTTCAGTCAATATTGGCCCCTTCCAATGAATTGTGCTGAATCGAAAAATACATCAAATCCACCCGATCCAATGGTACCGTTGCAATCAGCACGTCAAACTACGCCAGACAAAGCCATAAAATTGATAGGTAAACATTACATTCAAAAGACCATTTTTTATGGCTCCCTTATGTATGTGCTGGAAGTGCCTTATCGACCAATAGCGGCTATTTTCATCAAATTGGGCTGGATCAAAAAATATATCAAATCCATCCCATCCAATGGTACCATGGCAATCAGCACGTCAAACTACGCGGGAAAAAGCCATTAAGTCAATAGGTAAAAAAATCAACCAAATGACCATTTTTGACCACGTAATGATGTGTGCAGTAAAAATGCATTATCGGTGAATATTGGCTATTTTCATCGAATTGGGCTAAATCGAAATATACATCAAATCCAACCAATCCAATGGTACTGTTGCAATCAGCACGTCAAAATACGCCAGAAAAGCCATAAAATCGATACCTAAAAATGACATTCAGAAGACCATTTTTGACGGCTCACTTATGTATGTGCTGGAAATGCCTTCTCGACCAATAGCGGCTATTTTCATCAAATTGGGCTGAATCGAAAAATACATCATCTCCACCCGATCCAATGGTACTGTTGCATTCACCACGTCAAATTACGCCAGAAAAAGCCATAAAATCCATAGGTAAAAATGACATTCAAAAGACCATTTTTGACTGTTCAATTATGCATGTGCTGGAAGTGCCTTCTCGACCAATCGTGGCTATTTTTATGGAAGTGGGCTGAATCGAAAAATACATCAAATCCACCCGATCCAATGGTACTGTTGCAATCACCACGTCAAACTAAGCAAGAAAAAGCCATAAATCGATAGGCAAAAATAACATTCGAAAGACCATTTTTGACTGCTCACTTATGCATGTGCTGGAAGTGCCTTCTCGACCAATAGTGGTTATTTTTATCGAATTGGGCTAGATCAAAAAATACATCAAATCCACCCCATCCAATGGTACTGTTGCAATCAGCACGTCAAACTATGCAGGAAAAAGCCATAAAATCCATAGGTAAAAATGACATTCAAAAGACCATTTTTGACGGCTCACTTATGTATGCAATTAAAATGCATTTTCGGTCAATATTGGCTATTTCCATCAAATTGGGCTGAATCGAAAAATACATCAAATCCACCCGATCCAATGGTACTGTTGCAATCAGTACGTAAAACTACGCCATAAAAAGCCATAAAATCGATAGGTAAAAATGACATTCAAAAGACCATTTTTGACAGCTCACTTATGTATGTGCTGGAAGTGCCTTCTCGACCAATAGCGGCTATTTTCATCAAATTGGGCTGAATCGAAAAATACATCAAATCCACCCAATCCAATGGTACTGTTGCAATCGGCACGTCAAACTACGCCAGAAAAAGCCATAAATCGATAGGTAAAAAAGACATTCAAAAAACCATTTTTGACTGCTCACTTAAGCATGTGCTGGAAGTGCCTTCTTGACCAATAGTGGCTATTTTTATGGAATTGGGCTGAATCGAAAAATACATCAAATCCACCCAATCCAATGGTACTGTTGCAATCAGCACGTCAAACTACGCCAGGAAAAGCCATAAAATCGATAGGTAAAAATGACATTCAAAAGACCATTTTTGACAGCTCCCTTATGTATGTGCTGGAAGTGCCTTTCCGACCAATAGCTGCTAATTTCATCAAATTGGCCTGGATCGAAAAATACATCAAATCCACCCCATCCAATGGTACTGTTGCAATCAGCACGTCAAACTACGCGGGAAAAAGCCATTAAATCGATAGGTAAAAATAACAATCAAAAGACCATTTTTGACCACGTAATGATGTGTGCGGTAAAAATGCATTTTCGGTGAATATTGGCTATTTTCATCGAATTGGGCTAAATTGGAAAATACATCAAATCCAACCGATCCAATGGTACTGTGGCAATCAGCACGTCAAACTACGCCAGAAAAAGCCATAAAATCGATAGGTAAAAATGACATTCAAAAGACCATTTTTGACGGCTCACTTATGTATGTGCTGGAAGTGCCTTCTCGACCAATAGCAGTTATTTTCATCGAATTGGGCTGAATCAAAAAATACATCAAATCTACCCGATCCAATGGTACCGTTGCAATAAGCACGTCAAACTACGCCAGAAAAAGCCATATAATCCATAGGTAAAAATGACATTCAAAAGACCATTTTTGACGGCTCAATTATGTATGCAGTAAAAAAGCATTTTAGGTCAGTATTTGCTATTTTCATCAAATTGGGCTGAATCGAAAAATACATCAAATCCACCTTTGCAATCAGCACGTCAAACTACGCCAGAAAAAGCCATAAAATCGATAGGTAAAAATGACATTCAGAAGACCATTTTTGACGGCTCACTTATCTTTGTGCTGGAAATGCCTTCTCGACCAATAGCGGCTATTCCAATCAAAAAAATCAATCAGAAAAAGCCATAAAATCGATAGGTAAAAATGACATTCAAAAGACCATTTTTGACGGCTCACTTATGTATGTGGTGAAAATGCATTTTCGGTCAATATTGGCTATTTCCATCAAATTGGGCTGAATCGAAAAATACATCAAATCCACCCTATCCAATGGTACCGTTGCAATCAGCACGACAAACTACACCAGAAAAAGCCATAAAATTGATAGGTAAAAATGACATTCAAGAGACCATTTTTGATGGCTAATTTATGTATGCGGTAAAAAAGCATTTTCGGTCACTATTGGCTATTTCCATCAAATTGGGCTGAATCAAAAAATACATCAAATCCACCCGATCCAATGGTACGGTTGCAATCAGCACGTCAAACTAAGCAAGAAAAAGCCATAAAATCTATAGGTAAAAATGACATTCAAAAGACCATTTGTGACTCTTCACTTATGTATGTGCTGGAAGTGCCTTCTCGACCAATAGCGGCTATTTCCATCAAATTGGGCTGAATTGAAAAATGCATCAAATCCACCCGATCCAATGGTACTGTTGCAATCAGCACGTCAAACTACGCCAGAAAAAGCCATAAAATCCATAGGTAAAAATGACATTCAAAAGACCATTCGTGACGGCTCACTTATGTATTCGGTGAAAATGCATTTTCAGTCAATATTGTCTATTTCCATCAAATTGGGCTGAATCGAAAAATACATCAAATCCACCCAATCCAATGGTACCGTTGCAATCAGCACGTCAAACTACGCAAGAAAAAGCCATAAAATCGATAGGTAAAAATGACATTCAAAAGACTATTTGTGATGGCTCACGTATGTTTGAGGAAAAAATGCATTTTCGGTCAATATTTTCTATTTCCATCAAATTGGGCTGAATCGAAAAATACATCAAATCCACCTGATCCAATGGTACTGTTGGAATCAGCACGTCAAACTACGCCAGAAAAAGCCATAAAATCGATAGGTAAAAATGACATTCAAAAGACCATTCGTGACTGCTCACTTATGTATGCGGTGAAAATGCATTTTCGGTCAATATTGGCTATTTCCATCAAATTTGGCTGAATCGAAATATACATCAAATCCACCTGATCCAATGGTACCGTTGCAATAAGCATGTCAAACTACGCCAGAAAAAGCCATAAAATCGATAGGTAAAAATGACATTCAAAAGACCATTTGTGACTGCTCACTTATGTATGTGCTGGAAGTTCCTTCTCGACCAATAGCGGCTATTTCCATCAAATTGGGCTGAATCGAAAAATACATCAAATCCACCCTATTCAATGGTACAGTTGCAATCAGCACGTCAAACTACGCAAGAAAAAGCCATAAAATCCATAGGTAAAAATGACATTCAAAAGACAATTTTTGACAGCACACTTATGTATGTGCTGGAAGTGCCTTCTCGACCAATAGCAGCTATTTTCATCAAATTTGGCTGAATCGAAAAATACATCAAATCCACCCGATCCAATGGTACCTTTGCAATCAGCACGTCAAACTACGCCAGAAAAAGCCATAAAATCGATAGGTAAAAATGACATTTTAAAGACCATTTGTGAAGGCTCACTTATGTATGTGCTGGAAGTGCCTTCTCAACCAATAGCGGCTATATCCATCAAATTCGGCTGAATCGAAAAATACATCAGATCCACCCGATACAATGGTACCGTTGCAATCAGCACGTCAAACTACGCCAGAAAAAGCCATAAAATCCATAGGTAAAAATGACATTCAAAAGACCATTTTTGACGGCTCACTTATGTATGTCCTGGAAGTGCCTTCTCGACCAATAAGGGCTATTTTCATCAAATTGGGCTGAATCGAAAAATACATCAAATCCACCCGATCCAATGGTACCGTTGCAATCAGCACGTCAAACTACGCCAGAAAAAGCCATAAAATCCATAGGTAAAAATGACATTCAAAAGACCATTTTTGACGGCTCACTTATGTATGCAGTAAAAATGCATTTTCGGTCAATTTTGGCTATTTTCATCAAATTGGGCTGAATCGAAAAATACATCAAAACCACCCAATCCAATGGTAGCGTTGAAATCAGCACGTCAAACTACGCCAGTAAAAGCCATAAAATCGATAGGTAAAAATGACATTCAAAAGACCATTTTTGACGGCTCACTTATGTATGCGGTAAAAAAGCATTTTCAGTCAATATTGGCTATTTCCATCAAATTGGGCTGAATCGAAAAATACATCAAATCCAACCGATCCAATGGTACCGTTGCAATCAGCATGTCAAACTACGCCAGAAAAAGCCATAAAATCCATAGGTAAAAATGACATTCAAAAGACCATTTTTGACAGCTCACTTATGTATGCAGTAAGAATGCATTTTAGGTCAATTTTGGCTATTTCCATTAAATTGGGCTGAATCGAAAAATACATCAAACCACCCAATCCAATGGTACCGTTGCAATCAGCACGTCAAATTACGCCAGAAAAAGCCATGAAATCGATGGGTAAAAATGACATTGAAAAGACCATTTTTGACAGCTCACTTATGTATGCAGTAAAAATGCATTTTTGGTCAATATTTGCTATATCCATCAAATTGGGCTGAACTGAAAAATACATCAAATCCACCCGATTCAATGGTACCGTTGCAATCAGCACGTCAAACTACGCCAGAAAAAGCCATAAAATCGATAGGTAAAAATGACATTCAAAAGACCATTTGTGACGGCTCACTTATGTATGTGCTGAAAGTTCCTTCTCGACCAATAGCGGCTATTTTCATTAAATTGGGCTGAATTGAAAAATACATCAAATCTACCCGATCCAATGGTACCGTTTCAATCAACACGTCAAACTACGCCAGAAAAAGCCATAAAATCGATAAGTAAAAATGACATTCAAAAGATCATTTTGAGGGCTCAATTATGTATGCGGTAAAAATGCATTTTCGGTCAATCTTGGCTATTTCCATCAAATTTGGCTGAATCGAAGAATACATCAAATCCACCCTATCCAATGGTACCGTTGCAATCAGCACGTCAAACTACGCCAGAAAAAGCCATAAAATCCATAGGTAAAAATAACATTCAAAAGACCATTTTTGACGGCTCACTTATGTATGCTGTGAAAAAGCATTTTCAGTCAATATAGGCTATATCCATCAAATTGGGCTGAATCGAAAAATACATCAAATCCAGCCGATCCAATGGTACCGTTGCAATCAGCATCTCAAACTACGCCAGAAAAAGCCATAAAATCGATAGGTAAAAATGACATTCAAAAGACCATTTTTGACGGCTCACTTATGTATGTGCTGGAAGTGCCTTCTCAACTAATAGCGGCTATTTTCATCAAATTGGGCTGAATCGAAAAATACATCAAATCCACCCGATCCAATGGTACCGATGCAATCAGCACGTCATACTACGCCAGAAAAAGCCATAAAATCCATAGGTAAAAATGACATTCAAAAGACCATTTTTGACGGCTCACTCATGTATGCAGTAAAAAGCATTTTCGGTCACTATTGGCTATTTCCATCAAATTGGGCTGAATCGAGAAATTCATCAGATCCACCCGATCCAATGGTACCGTTGCAATCAGCACGTCAAACTACGCCAGAAAAAGCCATAAAATCCATAGGTAATAATGACATTCAAAACACCATTTTTGACGGCTCACTTATCTATGTGCTGGAAGTGCCTTCTCGACCAATAGCGGCTCTTTTCATCAAATTGGGCTGAATCGAAAAATAGATCAAATCCACCCGATCCAATGGTACCGTTGCAATCAGCACGTCAAACTACGCCAGAAAAATCTATAAAATAGATAGGTAAAAATGACATTCAAAAGACCATTTGTGACGGCTCACTTATGTATGTGCTGGAAGGGCCTTCTCGACCAATAGCGGCTATTTTCATCAAATTGGGCTGAATCGAAAAATGCATCAAATCCATCCTTTCTTATGGTACTGTTGCAATCAGCACGTCAAACTACGCCAGAAAAAGCTGTAAAATCGAAAGGTAAAAATGACATTCAAAAGAACATTTTTGACGGCTCACTTATGTATGCAATTAAAATGCATTTTCGGTCAATATTGGCTGTTTCCATCAAATTGGGCTTAATCAAAAAATACATCAAATCCACCGGATCCAATGGTACTGTTGCAATCAGTACGTCAAACTACGCCAGAAAAAGCCATAAAATCGATAGGTAAAAATGACATTCAAAAGAACATTTTTGACGGCTCGATTATGTATGTGCTGGAAGTGCCTTCTCGACCAATAGCGGCCATTTTCATCAAATTGGGCTGAATCGAAAAATACATCAAATCCACCCTATCCAATGGTACTGATGCAATCAGCACGTCATACTACGCCAGAAAAAGCCATAAAATCCATAGGTAAAAATGACATTCAAAAGACCATTTTTGACGGCTCACTCATGTATGCAGAAAAAAGCATTTTCGGTCACTATTGGCTATTTCCATCAAATTGGGCTGAATCGAAAAATACATCAGATCCACCCGATCCAATGGTACCGTTGCAATCAGCACGTCAAACTACGCCAGAAAAAGCCATAAAATCCATAGGTAAAAATGACATTCAAAAGACCATTTTTGACGGCTCACTTATGGATGCGGTAAAAAAGCATTTTCAGTTAATATTGGCTTTTTCCATCAAATTGAGCTGAATCGATAAATACATCAAATCCACCCGATCCAATGGTACTGTTGCAATCAGCACGTCAAACTACGCCAGAAAAAGCAATAAAATCCATAGGTAAAAATGACATTCAAAAGACCATTTTTGACGGCTAACTTATGTATGCAAATAAAATGCATTTTCGGTCAATATTGGCTATTTCCATCAAATTGGGCTGAATCGAAAAATACATCAAATCCACCGGATCCAATGGTACTGTTGCAATCAGTACGTCAAACTACGCCAGAAAAAGCCATAAAATCGATAGGTAAAAATGACATTCAAAAGACCATTTTTGACAGCTCACTTATGTATGCGGTAAAAATGCATTTTCGGTCACTATTGGCTATTTCCATCAAATTGGGCTGAATCGAAAAATACATCAAATCCACCCGATCCAATGGTACCGTTGCAATCAGCATGTCAAACTACGCCAGAAAAAGCCATAAAATCCATAGGTAAAAATGACATTCAAAAGACCATTTTTGACGGCTCACTTATGTATGTGCTGGAAGTGCCTTCTCAACTAATAGCGGCTATTTTCATCAAATTGGGCTGAATCGAAAAATACATCAAATCCACCCGATCCAATGGTACCGATGCAATCAGCACGTCATACTACGCCAGAAAAAGCCATAAAATCCATAGGTAAAAATGACATTCAAAAGACCATTTTTGACGGCTCACTCATGTATGCAGTAAAAAGCATTTTCGGTCACTATTGGCTATTTCCATCAAATTGGGCTGAATCGAGAAATTCATCAGATCCACCCGATCCAATGGTACCGTTGCAATCAGCACGTCAAACTACGCCAGAAAAAGCCATAAAATCCATAGGTAATAATGACATTCAAAACACCATTTTTGACGGCTCACTTATCTATGTGCTGGAAGTGCCTTCTCGACCAATAGCGGCTCTTTTCATCAAATTGGGCTGAATCGAAAAATAGATCAAATCCACCCGATCCAATGGTACCGTTGCAATCAGCACGTCAAACTACGCCAGAAAAATCTATAAAATAGATAGGTAAAAATGACATTCAAAAGACCATTTGTGACGGCTCACTTATGTATGTGCTGGAAGGGCCTTCTCGACCAATAGCGGCTATTTTCATCAAATTGGGCTGAATCGAAAAATGCATCAAATCCATCCTTTCTTATGGTACTGTTGCAATCAGCACGTCAAACTACGCCAGAAAAAGCTGTAAAATCGAAAGGTAAAAATGACATTCAAAAGAACATTTTTGACGGCTCACTTATGTATGCAATTAAAATGCATTTTCGGTCAATATTGGCTGTTTCCATCAAATTGGGCTTAATCAAAAAATACATCAAATCCACCGGATCCAATGGTACTGTTGCAATCAGTACGTCAAACTACGCCAGAAAAAGCCATAAAATCGATAGGTAAAAATGACATTCAAAAGAACATTTTTGACGGCTCGATTATGTAAGTGCTGGAAGTGCCTTCTCGACCAATAGCGGCCATTTTCATCAAATTGGGCTGAATCGAAAAATACATCAAATCCACCCTATCCAATGGTACTGATGCAATCAGCACGTCATACTACGCCAGAAAAAGCCATAAAATCCATAGGTAAAAATGACATTCAAAAGACCATTTTTGACGGCTCACTCATGTATGCAGAAAAAAGCATTTTCGGTCACTATTGGCTATTTCCATCAAATTGGGCTGAATCGAAAAATACATCAGATCCACCCGATCCAATGGTACCGTTGCAATCAGCACGTCAAACTACGCCAGAAAAAGCCATAAAATCCATAGGTAAAAATGACATTCAAAAGACCATTTTTGACGGCTCACTTATGGATGCGGTAAAAAAGCATTTTCAGTCAATATTGGCTTTTTCCATCAAATTGAGCTGAATCGATAAATACATCAAATCCACCCGATCCAATGGTACTGTTGCAATCAGCACGTCAAACTACGCCAGAAAAAGCCATAAAATCCATAGGTAAAAATGACATTCAAAAGACCATTTTTGACGGCTCACTTATGTATGCAAATAAAATGCATTTTCGGTCAATATTGGCTATTTCCATCAAATTGGGCTGAATCGAAAAATACATCAAATCCACCGGATCCAATGGTACTGTTGCAATCAGTACGTCAAACTACGCCAGAAAAAGCCATAAAATCGATAGGTAAAAATGACATTCAAAAGACCATTTTTGACAGCTCACTTATGTATGCGGTAAAAATGCATTTTCGGTCACTATTGGCTATTTCCATCAAATTGGGCTGAATCGAAGAATACATCAAATCCACCCGATCCAATGGTACCGTTGCAATCAGCATGTCAAACTACGCCAGAAAAAGCCATAAAATCCATAGGTAAAAATGACATTCAAAATACCATTTTTGACGGCTCACTTATGTATGCAATTAAAATGCATTTTCGGTCAATATTGGCTGTTTCCATCAAATTGGGCTTAATCGAAAAATACATCAAATCCATCCGATCTAATGGTACCGTTGCAATCAGCACGTCAAACTACGCCAGAAAAAGCCATAAAATCCATAGGTAAAAATGACATTCAAAAGACCATTTTTGACAGCTCACTTATGTATGCGGTAAAAAAGCATTTTAGGTCAGTATTTGCTATTTTCATAAAATTTGGTTGGATCGAAAGATACATCAAATCCACCCGATCCAATGGTACCGTTGCAATCAGCATGTCAAACTACGCCAGAAAAAGCCATAAAATCCATAGGTAAAAATGACATTCAAAAGACCATTTTTGTCGGCTCACTTATGTATGCAGTAAATATGCATTTTAGGTCAATATTGGCTATTTCCATCAAATTGGGCTGAATCGAAAAATACATCAAATCCACCCGATCCAATGGTACCGTTGCAATCAGCACATCAAACTACGCCAGAAAAAGCCATAAAATCGATAGGTAAAAATGACATTCAAAAGACCATTTCTGATGGCTCACTTATGTATGCGGTAAAAATGCATTTTCAGTCAATTTTGGCTATTTCTATCAAATTGGGCTGAATCGAAAAATACATCAAATCCGACCGATCCAATGGTACCGTTGCAATCAGCATGTCAAACTACGCCAAAAAAAGCCATAAAATCCATAGGTAAAAATGACATTCAAAAGACCATTTTTGACGGCTCACTTATGTATGCAGTAAAAATGCATTTTAAGTCAATTTTGGCTATTTCCATCAAATTGAGCTGAATCGATAAATACATCAAATCCACCCAATCCAATGGTACTGTTGCAATCAGCACGTCAAACTACGCCAGAAAAAGCCATAAAATCCATAGGTAAAAATGACATTCAAAAGACCATTTTTGACGGCCTACTTATGTATGCAAATAAAATGCATTTTCGGTCAATATTGGCTATTTCCATCAAATTGGGCTGAATCGAAAAATACATCAAATCCACCGGATCCAATGGTGCTGTTGCAATCAGTACGTCAAACTACGCCAGAAAAAGCCATAAAATCGATAGGTAAAAATGACATTCAAAAGACCATTTTTGACAGCTCACTTATGTATGCGGTAAAAATGCATTTTCGGTCACTATTGGCTATTTCCATCAAATTGGGCTGAATCGAAAAATACATCAAATCCACCCGATCCAATGGTACCGTTGCAATCAGCATGTCAAACTACGCCAGAAAAAGCCATAAAATCCATAGGTAAAAATGACATTCAAAAGACCATTTTTGACGGCTCACTTATGTATGCAATTAAAATGCATTTTCGGTCAATATTGGCTGTTTCCATCAAATTGGGCTTAATCGAAAAATACATCAAATCCATCCGATCTAATGGTACCGTTGCAATCAGCACGTCAAACTACGCCAGAAAAAGCCATATAATCCATAGGTAAAAATGACATTCAAAAGACCATTTTTGACAGCTCACTCATGTATGCGGTAAAAAAGCATTTTAGGTCAGTATTTGCTATTTTCATAAAATTTGGTTGGATCGAAAGATACATCAAATCCACCCGATCCAATGGTACCGTTGCAATCAGCATGTCAAACTACGCCAGAAAAAGCCATAAAATCCATAGGTAAAAATGACATTCAAAAGACCATTTTTGACGGCTCACTTATGTATGCAGTAAATATGCATTTTAGGTCAATATTGGCTATTTCAATCAAATTGGGCTGAATCGAAAAATACATCAAATCCACCCGATCCAATGGTACCGTTGCAATCAGCACATCAAACTACGCCAGAAAAAGCCATAAAATCGATAGGTAAAAATGACATTCAAAAGACCATTTCTGATGGCTCACTTATGTATGCGGTAAAAATGCATTTTCAGTCAATTTTGGCTATTTCTATGAAATTGGGCTGAATCGAAAAATACATAAAATCCGACCGATCCAATGGTACCGTTGCAATCAGCATGTCAAACTACGCCAGAAAAAGCCATAAAATCCATAGGTAAAAATGACATTCAAAAGACCATTTTTGACGGCTCACTTATGTATGCAGTAAAAATGCATTTTAGGTCAATTTTGGCTATTTCCATCAGATTGGGCTGAATCGAAAAATACATCAAATCCACCCGATCCAATGGTACTGTTGCAATCAGCACATCAAACTACGCTAGAAAAAGCCATGAAATCGATGGGTAAAAATGACATTGAAAAGACCATTTTTGACAGCTCACTTATGTATGCAGTAAAAATGCATTTTTGGTCAATATTTGCTATATCCATCAAATTGGGCTGAATTGAAAAATACATCAAATCCACCCGATCCAGTGGTACCGTTGCAATCAGAACGTCAAACTACGCCAGAAAAGACATAAAATCGATAGGTAAAAATGACATTCAAAAGACCATTTGTGACGGCTCACTTATGTATGTGTTGGGAGTTCCTTCTCGACCAATAGCGGCTATTTTCATCAAATTGGGCTGAATCGAAAAATACATCAAATCCACCCGATCCAATGGTACCGTTTCAATCAGCACATCAAATTACGCCAGAAAAAGCCATAAAATCCATAGGTAAAAATGACATTCAAAAGATCATTTTGACGGCTCAATTATGTATGCGGTAAAAATGCATTTTCGGTCAATTTTGGCTATTTCCATCAAATTGGACTGAATCGAAAAATACATCAAATCCACCCGATCCAATGGTACCGTTGCAATCAGCACGTCAAACTACGCCAGAAAAAGCCATAAAATCCATAGGTAAAAATGACATTCAAAAGAACATTTTTGACGGCTCGATTATGTATGTGCTGGAAGTGCCTTCTCGACCAATAGCGGCTATTTTCATCAAATTGGGCTGAATCGAAAAATACATCAAATCCACCCGATCCAATGGTACTGTTGCAATCAGCACATCAAACTACGCTAGAAAAAGCAATGAAATCGATGGGTAAAAATGACATTGAAAAGACCATTTGTGACGGCTCACTTATGTATGCAGTAAAAATGCAATTTTGGTATATTTGCTATATCCATCAAATTGGGCTGAATTGAAAAATACATCAAATCCACCCGATCCAATGGTACCGTTGCAATCAGCACGTCAAACTACGCCAGAAAAAGACATAAAATCCATAGGTAAAAATGACATTCAAAGACCATTTGTGACGGCTCACTTATGTATGTGCTGGAAGTTCCTTCTCGACCAATAGGGGGTATTTTAATCAAATTGGGCTAAATCGAAAAATACATCAAATCCACCCGATCCAATGGTACCGTTTCAATCAGCACGTCAAATTACGCCAGAAAAATCCATAAAATCGATAGGTAAAAATGACATTCGAAAGACCATTTTTGACGGCTCACTTATGTATGCGGTAAAAATGCATCTTCGGTCAATTTTGGCTATTTCCATCAAATTGGGCTGAATCGAAAAATACATCAAATCCACCCGATCCAATGGTACCGTTGCAATCAGCACGTCAAACTACGCCAGGAAAAGCCATAAAATCCATAGGTAAAAATGACATTCAAAAGACCATTTTTGACGGCTCACTTATGTATGCAAATAAAATGCATTTTCGGTCAATATTGGCTATTTCCATCAAATTGGGCTGAATTGAAAAATACATCAAATCCACCGGATCCAATGGTACTGTTGCAATCAGTACGTCAAACTACGCCAGAAAAAGCCATAAAATCGATAGGTAAAAATGACATTCAAAAGACCATTTTTGACGGCTCACTTATGTATGTGCTGGAAGTGCCTTCCCGACCAATAGCGGCTATTTTCATCAAATTGGGCTGAATCGAAAAATACATCAAATCCACCCGATCCAATGGTACCGATGCAATCAGCACGTCATACTACGCCACAAAAAGCCATAAAATCCATAGGTAAAAATAACATTCAAAAGACCATTTTTGACGGCTCACTCATGTATGCGGTGAAAAGCATTTTCGGTCACTATTGGCTATTTCCATCAAATTGGGCTGAATCGAAAAATACATCAGATCCACCCGATCCAATGGTACCGTTGCAATCAGCACGAAAAACTACGACAGAAAAAGCCATAAAATCGATAGGAAATAATGACATTCAAAAGACCATTTTTGACGGCTCACTTATGTATGCGGTAAAAATGCATTTTCGGTCAATATTGGCTATTTCCATCAAATTGGGCTAAATCGAGAAATAGATCAAATCCACCCGATCCAATGGTACCGTTGCAATCAGCACGTCAAACTACGCCAGAAAAAGCCATCAAATCGATAGGTAAAAATAACATTCAAAAGACCATTTTTGACAGCTCACTTATGTATGCAGTAAAAATGCATTTTCGGTCAATTTTGGCTATTTTCATCAAATTGGGCTGAATCGAAAAATACATCAAAACCACCCGATCCAATGGTACCGTTGCAATCAGCAGGTCAAATTACGCCAGAAAAAGCCAAAAAATCGATAGGTAAAAATGACATTCAAAAGACCATTTTTGACAGCTCACTTATGTATGTGCTGGAAGTGCCTTCTCGACCAATAGCGGCTATTTTATTCAAATTGGGCTGAATCGAAAAATACATCAAATCCACCCGATCCAATGGTACCGTTGCAATCAGCACGTCAAACTACGCCAGAAAAAAGCCATAAAATCCATAGATAAAAATGACATTCAAAAGACCATTTTTGACGGCTCACTTATGTATGTGCTGGAAATGCCTTCTCGACCAATAGCAGCTATTTTCATAAAATTTGGTTGGATCGAAAGATACATCAGATCCTCCCGATCCGATGGTACCGTTGCAATCAGCACGTCAAACTACGCCAGAAAAAGCCATAAAATCCATAGGTAAAAATGACATTCAAAAGACCATTTTTGACGGCTCACTCATGTATGCGGTAAAAATGCATTTTTGGTCAATTTTGGCTATTTTCATCAAATTGGGCTGAATCGAAAAATACATCAAAACCACACGATCCAATGGTACCGTTGCAATCAGCACGTCAAACTACGCCAGAAAAAGCCATATAATCGATAGGTAAAAATGACATTCAAAAGACCATTTTTGACGGCTCACTTATGTATGCAGTAAAAATGCATTTTCGGTCAATATTGGCTATTTCCATCAAATTGGGCTGAATCGAGAAATAGATCAAATCCACCCGATCCAATGGTACCTTTGCAATCAGCACGTCAAACTACGCCAGAAAAAGCCATAAAATCGATAGGTAAAAATAACATTCAAAAGACCATTTTTGACGGCTCACTTATGTATGTGTTGAAGTGCCTTCTCGACCAATAAGGGCTATTTTCATCAAATTGGGCTGAATCGAAAAATACATCAAATCCACCCAATCCAATGGTACTGTTGCAATCAGCACGTAAAACTACGCCAGAAAAAGCCATGAAATCGATAGGTAAAAATGACATTCAAAAGACCATTTTTGACGGCTCACTTATGTATGTGCTGGAAGTGCCTTCTCGACCAATAGCGGCTATTTTCATCAAATTGGGCTGAATCGAAAAATACATCAAATCCACCCGATCCAATGGTACCGTTGCAATCAGCACGTCAAACTACGCCAGAAAAAGCCATAAAATCGATGGGTAAAAATGACATTCAAAAGACCATTTTTGACGGCTCACTTATGTATGTGCTGGAAGTGCTTTCTCGACCACTAGTGGCTATTTTCATTAAATTGGGCTTAATCGAAAAATACATCAAATCCACCCGATCCAATGGTACCGATGCAATCAACACGTCAAAATACGCCAGAAAAAGCCATAAAATCGATAGGTAAAAATGACATTCAAAAGACCATTTTTGACGGCTCACTTATCTATGTCCTGGAAGTGCCTTCTGAACAAATAGCGGCTATTTTCATCAAATTGAGCTGAATCGATAAATACATCAAATCCACCCGATCCAATGGTACCGTTGCAATCAGCACGTCAAACTACGCCAGAAAAAGCCATAAAATCGATAGGTAAAAATGACATTCAAAAGACTATTTTTGACGGCTCTCTTATGTATGCGGAAAAAATGCATTTTCGGTCAATATTGGCTATTTCAATCAAATTGGGCTGAATCGAAAAATACATCAAATCCACCCAATCCAATGGTACCGTTGCAATCAGCACGTCAAACTACGCCAGAAAAAGCCATAAAATTGATAGGTAAAAATAACATTCAAAAGACCATTTTCGACGGCTCACTTATGTACGTGCTGGAAGTGCCTTCTCGACCAATAGCGGCCATTTTCATCAAATTGGGCTGAATCGAAAAATACATCAAATCCACCCGATCCAATGGTACCGTTGCAATTAGCATGTCAAACTACGCCAGAAAAAGCCATAAAATCCATAGGTAAAAATGACATCGAAAAGACCATTTTCGACGGCTCACTTATGTATGCGGTAAAAATCCATTTTCGGTCAATATTGGCTATTTCCATTAAATTGGGCTGAATCGAAAAATACATCAAATCCACCCGATCCAATGGTACCGTTGCAATCAGCACGTCAAACTACGCCAGAAAAAGCCATAAAATCGATAGGTAAAAATGACATTCAAAAGACCATTTTTGACGGCTCACTTATGTATGTGCTGGAAGTGCCTTGTCGACCAATAGCGGCTATTTTCATAAAATTTGGCTGAATCAGAAATACATCAAATCCACCCGATCCAATGGTACCGTTGCAATCAGCACGTCAAACTACGCCAGAAAAAGCCATAAAATCCATAGGTAAAAATGACATTCAAAAGACCATTTTTGACGGCTCACTTATGTATGCGGTAAAAATGCATTTTTGGTCACTATTGGCTATTTCTATCAAATTAGGCTGAATCGAAAAATACATCAAATCCACCCGATCCAATGGTACCGTTGCAATCAGCACGTCAAACTTTGCCAAAAAAAGCCATATAATCGATAGGTAAAAATGACATTCAAAAGACCATTTTTGACGGCTCACTTATGTATGTGCTGGAAGTGCCTTCCCGACCAATAGCGGCTATTTTCATCAAATTGGGCTGAATCGAAAAATACATCAAATCCACCCGATCCAATGGTACCGATGCAATCAGCACGTCATACTACGCCACAAAAAGCCATAAAATCCATAGGTAAAAATAACATTCAAAAGACCATTTTTGACGGCTCACTCATGTATGCGGTGAAAAGCATTTTCGGTCACTATTGGCTATTTCCATCAAATTGGGCTGAATCGAAAAATACATCAGATCCACCCGATCCAATGGTACCGTTGCAATCAGCACGAAAAACTACGACAGAAAAAGCCATAAAATCGATAGGAAATAATGACATTCAAAAGACCATTTTTGACGGCTCACTTATGTATGCGGTAAAAATGCATTTTCGGTCAATATTGGCTATTTCCATCAAATTGGGCTAAATCGAGAAATAGATCAAATCCACCCGATCCAATGGTACCGTTGCAATCAGCACGTCAAACTACGCCAGAAAAAGCCATCAAATCGATAGGTAAAAATAACATTCAAAAGACCATTTTTGACAGCTCACTTATGTATGCAGTAAAAATGCATTTTCGGTCAATTTTGGCTATTTTCATCAAATTGGGCTGAATCGAAAAATACATCAAAACCACCCGATCCAATGGTACCGTTGCAATCAGCAGGTCAAATTACGCCAGAAAAAGCCAAAAAATCGATAGGTAAAAATGACATTCAAAAGACCATTTTTGACAGCTCACTAATGTATGTGCTGGAAGTGCCTTCTCGACCAATAGCGGCTATTTTATTCAAATTGGGCTGAATCGAAAAATACATCAAATCCACCCGATCCAATGGTACCGTTGCAATCAGCACGTCAAACTACGCCAGAAAAAAGCCATAAAATCCATAGATAAAAATGACATTCAAAAGACCATTTTTGACGGCTCACTTATGTATGTGCTGGAAATGCCTTCTCGACCAATAGCGGCTATTTTCATAAAATTTGGTTGGATCGAAAGATACATCAGATCCTCCCGATCCGATGGTACCGTTGCAATCAGCACGTCAAACTACGCCAGAAAAAGCCATAAAATCCATAGGTAAAAATGACATTCAAAAGACCATTTTTGACGGCTCACTCATGTATGCGGTAAAAATGCATTTTTGGTCAATTTTGGCTATTTTCATCAAATTGGGCTGAATCGAAAAATACATCAAAACCACACGATCCAATGGTACCGTTGCAATCAGCACGTCAAACTACGCCAGAAAAAGCCATAAAATCGATAGGTAAAAATGACATTCAAAAGACCATTTTTGACGGCTCACTTATGTATGCAGTAAAAATGCATTTTCGGTCAATATTGGCTATTTCCATCAAATTGGGCTGAATCGAGAAATAGATCAAATCCACCCGATCTAATGGTACCTTTGCAATCAGCACGTCAAACTACGCCAGAAAAAGCCATAAAATCGATAGGTAAAAATAACATTCAAAAGACCATTTTTGACGGCTCACTTATGTATGTGTTGAAGTGCCTTCTCGACCAATAAGGGCTATTTTCATCAAATTGGGCTGAATCGAAAAATACATCAAATCCACCCAATCCAATGGTACTGTTGCAATCAGCACGTAAAACTACGCCAGAAAAAGCCATGAAATCGATAGGTAAAAATGACATTCAAAAGACCATTTTTGACGGCTCACTTATGTATGTGCTGGAAGTGCCTTCTCGACCAATAGCGGCTATTTTCATCAAATTGGGCTGAATCGAAAAATACATCAAATCCACCCGATCCAATGGTACCGTTGCAATCAGCACGTCAAACTACGCCAGAAAAAGCCATAAAATCGATGGGTAAAAATGACATTCAAAAGACCATTTTTGACGGCTCACTTATGTATGTGCTGGAAGTGCTTTCTCGACCACTAGTGGCTATTTTCATTAAATTGGGCTTAATCGAAAAATACATCAAATCCACCCGATCCAATGGTACCGATGCAATCAACACGTCAAAATACGCCAGAAAAAGCCATAAAATCGATAGGTAAAAATGACATTCAAAAGACCATTTTTGACGGCTCACTTATCTATGTCCTGGAAGTGCCTTCTGAACAAATAGCGGCTATTTTCATCAAATTGAGCTGAATCGATAAATACATCAAATCCACCCGATCCAATGGTACCGTTGCAATCAGCACGTCAAACTACGCCAGAAAAAGCCATAAAATCGATAGGTAAAAATGACATTCAAAAGACTATTTTTGACGGCTCTCTTATGTATGCGGAAAAAATGCATTTTCGGTCAATATTGGCTATTTCAATCAAATTGGGCTGAATCGAAAAATACATCAAATCCACCCAATCCAATGGTACCGTTGCAATCAGCACGTCAAACTACGCCAGAAAAAGCCATAAAATTGATAGGTAAAAATAACATTCAAAAGACCATTTTCGACGGCTCACTTATGTACGTGCTGGAAGTGCCTTCTCGACCAATAGCGGCCATTTTCATCAAATTGGGCTGAATCGAAAAATACATCAAATCCACCCGATCCAATGGTACCGTTGCAATTAGCATGTCAAACTACGCCAGAAAAAGCCATAAAATCCATAGGTAAAAATGACATCGAAAAGACCATTTTCGACGGCTCACTTATGTATGCGGTAAAAATCCATTTTCGGTCAATATTGGCTATTTCCATTAAATTGGGCTGAATCGAAAAATACATCAAATCCACCCGATCCAATGGTACCGTTGCAATCAGCACGTCAAACTACGCCAGAAAAAGCCATAAAATCGATAGGTAAAAATGACATTCAAAAGACCATTTTTGACGGCTCACTTATGTATGTGCTGGAAGTGCCTTGTCGACCAATAGCGGCTATTTTCATAAAATTTGGCTGAATCAGAAATACATCAAATCCACCCGATCCAATGGTACCGTTGCAATCAGCACGTCAAACTACGCCAGAAAAAGCCATAAAATCCATAGGTAAAAATGACATTCAAAAGACCATTTTTGACGGCTCACTTATGTATGCGGTAAAAATGCATTTTTGGTCACTATTGGCTATTTCTATCAAATTAGGCTGAATCGAAAAATACATCAAATCCACCCGATCCAATGGTACCGTTGCAATCAGCACGTCAAACTTTGCCAAAAAAAGCCATATAATCGATAGGTAAAAATGACATTCAAAAGACCATTTTTGACGGCTCTCTTATGTATGCGGTAAAAATGCATTTTTGGTCACTATTGGTTATTTCCATCAAATTGGGCTGAATCGAAAAATACATCAAATCCACCCGATCCAATGGTCTTGTTGCAATCAGCACGTCAAACTACGCCAGAAAAAGCCATAAAATCGATAGGTAAAAATGACATTCAAAAGACCATTTTTGACGGCTCACTTATGTATGTGCTGGAAGTGCCTCGTCGACCAATAGCGGCTATTTTCATCAAATTGGGCTTAATCGAAAAATACATCAAATCCACCCGATCCAATGGTACCGTTGCAATCAGCACGTCAAACTACGCCAGAAAAAGCCATAAAATCGATAGGTAAAAATGACATTCAAAAGACCATTTTTGACAGCTCACTTATGTATGCGGTAAAAATGCATTTCGGTCACTATTGGATATTTCCTTCAAATTTGGCTGAATTGAAAAATATATCAAATCCACCCGATCCAATGGTACTGTTGCAATCAGCACGTCAAACTACGCCAGAAAAAGCCATAAAATCCATAGGTAAAAATGACATTCAAAAGACCATTTTTGACGGCTCACTTGTATATGTGTTGGAAGTGCCTTCTCGACTAATAGCGGCTAATCCATTGAATTGGGTTGAATCGAAGAATACATCAAATCCACCCAATCCAATGGAACCGTTGCAATCAGCACGTCAAACTACGCCAGAAAAAGACATAAAATCCATAGGTAAAAATGACATTCAAAGACCATTTGTGACGGCTCACTTATGTATGTGCTGGAAGTTCCTTCTCGACCAATAGGGGGTATTTTAATCAAATTGGGCTGAATCGAAAAATACATCAAATCCACCCGATCCAATGGTACCGTTTCAATCAGCACGTCAAATTACGCCAGAAAAATCCATAAAATCGATAGGTAAAAATGACATTCAAAAGACCATTTTTGACGGCTCACTTATGTATGCGGTAAAAATGCATCTTCGGTCAATTTTGGCTATTTTCATCAAATTTGGCTGAATCGAAAAATACATCAAATCCACCCGATCCAATGGTACCGTTGCAATCAGCACGTCAAACTACGCCAGAAAAAGCCATAAAATCCATAGGTAAAAATGACATTCAAAAGACCATTTTTGACGGCTCACTTATGTATGCAAATAAAATGCATTTTCGGTCAATATTGGCTATTTCCATCAAATTGGGCTGAATTGAAAAATACATCAAATCCACCGGATCCAATGGTACTGTTGCAATCAGTACGTCAAACTACGCCAGAAAAAGCCATAAAATCGATAGGTAAAAATGACATTCAAAAGACCATTTTTGACGGCTCACTTATGTATGTGCTGGAAGTGCCTTCCCGACCAATAGCGGCTATTTTAATCAAATTGGGCTGAATCGAGAAATAGATCAAATCCACCCGATCCAATGGTACCGTTGCAATCAGCACGTCAAACTACGCCAGAAAAATCCATAAAATAGATAGGTAAAAATGACATTCAAAGACCATTTGTGACGGCTCACTTATGTATGTGCTGGAAGGGCCTTCTCGACCAATAGCGGCTATTTTCATCAAATTGGGCTGAATCGAAAAATGCATCAAATCCATCCCTTCCTATGGTACCGTTACAATCAGCACGTCAAACTACGCCAGAAAAAGCCTTAAAATCGATAGGTAAAAATGACATTCAAAAGACCATTTCTGATGGCTCACTTATGTATGCGGTATAAATGCATTTTCAGTCAATTTTGGCTATTTCTATCAAATTGGGCTGAATCGAAAAATACATCAAATCCGACCGATCCAATGGTACCGTTGCAATCAGCATGTCAAACTACGCCAGAAAAAGCCATAAAATCCATAGGTAAAAATGACATTGAAAAGACCATTTTTGACAGCTCACTTATGTATGCAGTAAAAATGCATTTTTGGTCAATATTTGCTATATCCATCAAATTGGGCTGAATTGAAAAATACATCAAATCCACCCGATCCAATGGTACCGTTGCAATCAGCACGTCAAACTACGCCAGAAAAAGACATAAAATCGAAAGGTAAAAATGACATTCAAAAGACCATTTGTGACGGCTCACTTATGTATGTGCTGGAAGTTCCTTCTCGACCAATAGCGGCTATTTTCATCAAATTGGGCTGAATCAAAAATACATCAAATCAACCAGATCCAATGGTACTGTTTCAATCAGTACGTCAAATTACGCCAGAAAAAGCCATAAAATCCATAGGTAAAAAATGACATTCAAAAGACCATTTTTGACGGCTCACTTATGTATGCAAATAAAATGCATTTTTGGTCACTATTGGCTATTTCCATCAAATTGGGCTGAATCGAAAAATACATCAATTCCACCGGATCCAATGGTACTGTTGCAATCAGTACATCAAACTACGCCAGAAAAAGCCATAAAATCGATAGGTAAAAATGACATTCAAAAGACCATTTTTGACGGCTCACTTATGTATGTGCTGGAAGTGCCTTCTCGACCAATAGCGGCTATTTTCATCAAATTGGGCTGAATCGAAAAATACATCAAATCCACCCGATCCAATGGTACCGATGCAATCAGCACGTCATACTACGCCAGAAAAATCCATAAAATAGATAGGTAAAAATGACATTCAAAAGACCATTTTTGACGGCTTACTCATGTATGCGGTAAAAAGAATTTTCGGTCACTATTGGCTATTTCCATCAAATTGGGCTGAATCGAAAAATACATCAGATCCACCCGATCCAATGGTACCGTTGCAATCAGCACGTGAAACTACGCCAGAAAAAGCCATAAAATCGATAGGTAAAAATGACATTCAAAAGACCATTTTTGACAGCTCACTTATGTATGCGGTAAAAATGCATTTTCGGTCAATATTGGCTATTTCCATCAGATTGGGCTGAATCGAGAAATAGATCAAATCCACCCGATCCAATGGTACCGTTGCAATCAGCACGTCAAACTACGCCAGAAAAAGCCATCAAATCGATAGGTAAAAATAACATTCAAAAGACCATATTCGACGGCTCACTTATGTATGTGCTGGAAGTGCCTTCTCGACCAATAGCGGCTATTTTCATCAAATTGGGCTGCATCGAAAAATACATCAAATCCACCCGATCCAATGGTACCGTTGCAATTAGCATGTCAAACTACGCCAGAAAAAGCCATAAAATCCATAGGTAAAAATGACATTCAAAAGACCATTTGTGACGGCTCACTTATGTATACGGTAAAAATGCATTTTCGGCCAATATTGGCTATTTCCATTAAATTGGGCTGAATCGAAAAATACATAAAATCCACCCGATCCAATGGTACCGTTGCAATCAGCACGTCAAACTACGCCAGAAAAAGCCATAAAATCGATAGGTAAAAATGACATTCAAAAGACTATTTTTGACGGCTCACTTATGTATGTGCTGGAAGTGCCTTGTCGACCAATAGCGGCTATTTTCATAAAATTTGGCTGAATCAAAAATACATCAAATCCACCCGATCCAATGGTACCGTTGCAATCAGCACGTCAAATTACGCCAGAAAAAGCCATAAAATCCATAGGTAAAAATGACATTCAAAAGACCATCTTTGACGGCTTATTTATGTATGCGGTAAAAATGCATTTTTGGTCACTATTGGCTATTTCCATCAAATTGGGCTGAATCGAAAAATACATCAAATCCACCCGATCCAATGGTACCGTTGCAATCAGCACGTCAAACTTTGCCAAAAAAAGCCATATAATCGATAGGTAAAAATGACATTCAAAAGACCATTTTTGACGGCTCACTTATGTATGCGGTAAAAATGCATTTTTGGTCACTATTGGTTATTTCCATCAAATTGGGCTGAATCGAAAAATACATCAAATCCACCCGATCCAATGGTCCTGTTGCAATCAGCACGTCAAACTACGCCAGAAAAAGCCATAAAATCGATAGGTAAAAATGACATTCAAAAGACCATTTTTGACGGCTCACTTATCTATGTGCTGGAAGTGCCTCGTCGACCAATAGCAGCTATTTTCATCAAATTTGGCTCAATCGAAAAATACATCAAATCCACCCGATCCAATGGTACCGTTGCAATCAGCACGTCAAACTACGCCAGAAAAAGCCATAAAATCCATAGGTAAAAATGACATTCAAAAGACAATTTTTGACGGCTCACTTATGTATGCAGTAAAAATGCATTTTCGGTCACTATTGGCTATTTCCTTCAAATTGGGCTGAATTGAAAAATACATCAAATCCACCGGATCCGATGGTACTGTTGCAATCAGTACCTCAAACGACGCCAGAAAAAGCCATATAATCGATAGGTAAAAATGACATTCACAAGACCATATTTGACGGCTCACTTGTATATGTGTTGGAAGTGCCTTCTCGACCAATAGCGGCTACTCCATTGAATTGGGTTGAATCAAAGAATACATCAAATCCACCCAATCCAATGGAACCGTTGCAATCAGCACGTCAAACTACGCCAGAAAAAGCCATAAAATCGATAGGTAAAAATGACATTCAAAAGATCATTTTCGACGGCTCACTTATGTATGTGCGGGAAGTGCCTTCTCGACCAATAGCGGCTATTTTTATCAAATTGGGCTGAATCGAAAAAAACATCAAATCCACCCGATCCAATGGTACCGTTGCAATCAGCACGTCAAATTACGCCAGAAAAAGACATAAAATCGATAGGTAAAAATGACATTCAAAGGACCATTTTTGACGGCTCACTTATCTATACGCTGGAAGTGCCTCGTCGACCAATAGCGGCTATTTTCATCAAATTTGGCTTAATCGAAAAATACATCAAATCCACCCAATCCAATGGTACCGTTGCAATCAGCACATCAAACTACGCCAGAAAAAGCCATAAAATCCATAGGTAAAAATGACATTCAAAAGACCATTTTTGACAGCTCACTTATGTATGCGGTAAAAATGCATTTTCGGTCACTATTGGCTATTTCCTTCTAATTGGGCTGAATTGAAAAATACATCAAATCCACCCGATCCAATGGTACTGTTGCAATCAGTACGTCAAACTACGCCAGAAAAAGCCATATAATCGATAGGTAAAAATGACATTCAAAAGACCATTTGTGACGGCTCACTTATGTATGCAGTAAAAATGCATTTTTGGTCACTATTGGTTATTTCCATCAAATTGGGCTGAATCGAAAAATACATCAAATCCACCCGATCCAATGGTCCTGTTGCAATCAGCACGTCAAACTACGCCAGAAAAAGCCATAAAATCCATAGGTAAAAATGATATTCAAAAGACCATTTTTGACGGCTCACTTATCTATGTGCTGGAAGTGCCTAGCCGACCAATAGCGGCTATTTTCATCAAATTTGGCTCAATCGAAAAATACATCAAATCCACCCGATCCAATGGTACCGTTGCAATCAGCACGTCAAACTACGCCAGAAAAAGCCATAAAATCCATAGGTAAAAATGACATTCAAAAGACCATTTTTGACAGCTCACTTATGTATGCAGTAAAAATGCATTTTCGGTCACTATTGGCTATTTCCTTCAAATTGGGCTGAATTGAAAAATACATCAAATCCACCCGATCCAATGGTACTGTTGCAATCAGTACGTCAAACTACGCCAGAAAAAGCCATATAATCGATAGGTAAAAATGACATTCAAAAGACCATTTTTGACGGCTCACTTGTACATGTGTTGGAAGTGCCTTCTCGACCAATAGCGGCTACTCCATTGAATTGGGTTGAATCAAAGAATACATCAAATCCACCCAATCCAATGGAACCGTTGCAATCAGTACGTCAAACTACGCCAGAAAAAGCCATAAAATCGATAGGTAAAAATGACATTCAAAAGAACATTTTCGACGGCTCACTTATGTATGTGCTGGAAGTGCCTTCTCGACCAATAGCGGCTATTTTCATCAAATTGGGCTGAATCGAAAAATACATCAAATCCACCCGATCCAATGGTACCGTTGCAATCAGCACGTCAAATTTCGCCAGAAAAAGCCATAAAATCGATAGGTAAAAATGACATTCAAAAGACCATTTTTGACGGCTCACTTATGTATGTGCTGGAAGTGCCTTCTCAACCAATACCGGCTATTTTCATCAAATTGGGCTGAATCGAAAAATACATCAAATCCACCTGATCCAATGGTACCGTTGCAATCAGCACGTCAAACTACGCCAGAAAAAGCCATAAAATCGATAGGTAAAAATGACATTCAAAAGACCATTTTTGACGGCTCACTAATGTATGTGCTGGAAGTGCCTTCTCGACAAATTGCGGCTATTTTCATCAAATTGGGCTGAATCGAAAAATACATCAAATCCACCCAATCCAATGGTACTGTTGCAATCAGCACGTCAAACTACGCCAGAAAAAGCCATAAAATCCATGGGTAAAAATGACATTCAAAAGACCATTTTTGACGGCTCACTTATGAATGCGGAAAAAATGCATTTTCGGTCAATATTGGCTATTTCCTTCAAATTGGGCTGAATCGAAAAATAGATCAAATCCACCCGATCCAATGGCACCGTTGCAATCAGCACGTGAAACTACCGTAGAAAAAGCCATAAAATCGATAGGTAAAAATAACAATCAAAAGACCATTTTTGATGGCTCACTTATGTATGTGCTGGAAGTGTCTTCTCGACCAATAAGGGCTATTTTCATCAAATTGGGCTGAATCGAAAAATACATCAAATCAAACTGATCCAATGGTACCGTTGCAATCAGCACGTCAAAGTACGCCAGAAAAAGCCATAAAATCCATAGGTAAAAATGACATTCAAAAGACCATTTTTGACGGCTCACTTATGAATGCGGAAAAAATGCATTTTCGGTCAATATTGGCTATTTCCTTCAAATTGGGCTGAATCGAAAAATACATCAAATCCACCCGATCCAATGGTACCGTTGCAATCAGCACGTCAAACTATGCCAGAAAAAGCCATACAATCCATAGGTAAAAATGACATTCAAAGACCATTTTTGACGGCTCACTTATGTATGTGCTGGAAGTGCCTTCTCGACCAATAGAGCTATTTTCATCAAATTGGGCTGAATCGAAAAATACATCAAATCCACCCAATCCAATGGTACTGTTGCAATCAGCACGTCAAACTACGCCAGAAAAAGCCATAAAATCCATAGGTAAATATGACATTCAAAAGACCATTTTTGACGGCTCTCTTATGTATGCAGTAAAAATGCATTTTTTGGTCGATATTGGCTCTTTCCATCAAATTGGGCTGAATATAAAACTACATCAAATCCACCCGATCCAATGGTACCGTTGCAATCAGCACGTCAAACTACGCCAGAAAAAGCCATAAAATCGATAGGTAAAAATGACATTCAAAAGAACATTTTCGACGGCTCACTTATGTATGTGCTGGAAGTGCCTTCTCGACCGATAGCGGCAATTTTCATCAAATTGGGCTGAATCGAAAGATACATCAGATCCTCCCTATCCAATGGTACTGTTGCAATTAGCACGTCAAACTACGCCAGAAAAAGCCATAAAATCGATAGGTAAAAATGATATTCAAAAGACCATTTGTGACGGCTGTCTTATGTATGTGCTGGAAGTGCCTTTTCGATCAATAGCAGCTATTTTCATCTAATTTTGCTGAATCGAAAAGTACATCAAATCCACCCGATCCAATGGTACCGTTGCAATCAGCACGTCAAACTACGCCAGAAAAAGCCATAAAATCGATAGGTAAAAATGACATTCAAAAGACCATTTGTGACGGCTCACTTATGTATGCGGTAAAAATGTATTTTCGGTCAATATTGGCTATTTCCATCGAATTGGGCTGAATCGATAAATACATCAAATCCACCCGATCCAATGGTACCGTTGCAATCAGCACGTCAAACTATGCCAGAAAAAGCCATAAAATCCATAGGTAAAAATGACATTCAAAAGACCATTTTTGACAGCTCACTTATGTATGCAGTAAAAATGCATTTTCGGTCAATATTGGCTATTTCCATCAAATTGGGCTGAATCGAAAAATACATCAAATCCACCCGATCCAATGGTACCGTTGCAATCAGCACGTCAAACTACGCCAGAAAAAGCCATAAAATCGATAGGTAAAAATGACATTCAAAATACCATTTTTGACGGCTCACTAATGTATGTGCTGGAAGTGCCTTCTCGACAAATCGCGGCTATTTTCATCAAATTGGGCTGAATCGAAAAAAAAATCAAATCCACCCAATCCAATGGTACTGTTGCAATCAGCACGTCAAACTACGCCAGAAAAAGCCATAAAATCGATAGGTAAAAATGACATTCAAAAGACCATTTTTGACGGCTCACTTATGAATGCGGAAAAAATGCATTTTCGGTCAATATTGGCTATTTCCTTCAAATTGGGCTGAATCTAAAAATACATCAAATCCACCCGATCCAATGGTACCGTTGCAATCAGCACGTCAAACTACGCCAGAAAAAGCCATAAAATCGATAGGTAAAAATAACAATCAAAAGACCATTTTTGATGGCTCACTTATGTATGTGCTGGAAGTGTCTTCTCGACCAATAAGGGCTATTTTCATCAAATTGGGCTGAATCGAAAAATACATCAAATCAAACTGATCCAATGGTACCGTTGCAATCAGCACGTCAAACTACGCCAGAAAAAGCCATAAAATCGATAGGTAAAAATGACATTCAAAAGACCATTTTTGACGGCTCACTTATGTATGCAATTAAAATGCATTCTCGGTCAATATCGGCTATTTCCATCAAATCGGGCTGAATCGAAAAATACATCAAATCCACCCGATCCAATGGTACCGTTGCAATCAGTACGTCAAACTATGCCAGAAAAAGCTATAAAATCGATAGGTAAAAATGACATTCAAAAGACCATTTTTGGCGGCTCACTTATGTATGCAGTAAAAATGCATTTTCGGTCAATATTGGCTATTTCCATCAAATTACGCTGAATCGAAAAATACATCAAATCCACCCAATCCAATGGTACCGTTGCAATCAGCACGTCAAACTACGCCAGAAAAAGCCATAAAATCGATAGGTAAAAATGACATTCAAAAGACCATTTTTGACGGCTCACTTATGTATGCGGTAAAAATGCATTTTCGGTCAATATATGCTATTTCCATCAAATTGGACTGAATCGAAAAATACATCAAATCCGAACGATCCAATGGTACCGTTGCAATCAGCACGTCAAACTACGCCAGAAAAAGCCATAAAATCGATAGGTAAAAATGACATTCAAAAGACCATTTTTGACGGCTCACTTATGTATGCGGTAAAAATGTATTTTCGGTCAATATTGGCTATTTCCATCGAATTGGGCTGAATCGAAAAATACATCAAATCCACCCGATCCAATGGAACCGTTGCAATCAGCACGTCAAACTACGCTAGAAAAAGCCATAAAATCCATAGGTAAAAATGACATTCAAAAGACCATTTTTGACGGCTCTCTTATGTATGCAGTAAAAATGCATTTTTTGGTCAATATTGGCTATTTCCATCAAATTGGGCTGAATCGAAAAATACATCAAATCCACCCGATCCAATGGTACCGTTGCAATCAGCACGTCAAACTACGCCAGAAAAAGCCATAAAATCGATAGGTAAAAATGACATTCAAAAGACCATTTTTGACGGCTCACTAATGTATGTGCTGGAAGTGCCTTCTCGACAAATTGCGGCTATTTTCATCAAATTGGGCTGAATCGAAAAATACATCAAATCCACCCAATCCAATGGTACTGTTGCAATCAGCACGTCAAACTACGCCAGAAAAAGCCATAAAATCCATGGGTAAAAATGACATTCAAAAGACCATTTTTGACGGCTCACTTATGAATGCGGAAAAAATGCATTTTCGGTCAATATTGGCTATTTCCTTCAAATTGGGCTGAATCGAAAAATAGATCAAATCCACCCGATCCAATGGCACCGTTGCAATCAGCACGTGAAACTACCGTAGAAAAAGCCATAAAATCGATAGGTAAAAATAACAATCAAAAGACCATTTTTGATGGCTCACTTATGTATGTGCTGGAAGTGTCTTCTCGACCAATAAGGGCTATTTTCATCAAATTGGGCTGAATCGAAAAATACATCAAATCAAACTGATCCAATGGTACCGTTGCAATCAGCACGTCAAAGTACGCCAGAAAAAGCCATAAAATCCATAGGTAAAAATGACATTCAAAAGACCATTTTTGACGGCTCACTTATGAATGCGGAAAAAATGCATTTTCGGTCAATATTGGCTATTTCCTTCAAATTGGGCTGAATCGAAAAATACATCAAATCCACCCGATCCAATGGTACCGTTGCAATCAGCACGTCAAACTATGCCAGAAAAAGCCATACAATCCATAGGTAAAAATGACATTCAAAGACCATTTTTGACGGCTCACTTATGTATGTGCTGGAAGTGCCTTCTCGACCAATAGAGCTATTTTCATCAAATTGGGCTGAATCGAAAAATACATCAAATCCACCCGATCCAATGGTACCGTTGCAATCAGCACGTCAAACTACGCCAGAAAAAGCCGTAAAATCCATAGGTAAAAATGACATTCAAAAGACCATTTTTGACGGCTCTCTTATGTATGCAGTAAAAATGCATTTTTTGGTCGATATTGGCTCTTTCCATCAAATTGGGCTGAATCAAAAACTACATCAAATCCACCCGATCCAATGGTACCGTTGCAATCAGCACGTCAAACTACGCCAGAAAAAGCCATAAAATCGATAGGTAAAAATGACATTCAAAAGAACATTTTCGACGGCTCACTTATGTATGTGCTGGAAGTGCTTTCTCGACCAATAGCGGCAATTTTCATCAAATTGGGCTGAATCGAAAAATACTTCAAATCCACCTGATCCAATGGTACCGTTGCAATCAGCACGTCAAACTACGCCAGAAAAAGCCATAAAATTGATATGTAAAAATGACATTCAAAAGACAATTTTTGACGGCTCACTCATGTATGTGCTGGAAGTGCCTTCTCGACCAATAGCGGCTATTTTCATCAAATTGGCCTGAATCGAAAAATACATCAAATCCACCCGATCCAATGGTACCGTTGCAATCAGCACGTCAAACTACGCCAGAAAAAGCCATAAAATCGATAGGTAAAAATGACATTCAAAAGACCATTTTTGACGGCTCACTTATGTATGCGGTAAAAATGTATTTTCGGTCAATATTGGCTATTTCCATCGAATTGGGCTGAATCGAAAAATACATCAAATCCACCCGATCCAATGGTACCGTTGCAATCAGCACGTCAAACTACGCCAGAAAAAGCCATAAAATCCATAGGTAAAAATGATATTCAAAAGACCATTTTTGACAGCTCACTTATGTATGCAGTAAAAATTCATTCTCGACCAATAGCGGCTATTCTCATCAAATTGGGCTGAATCGAAAAATACATCAAATCCACCCGATCCAATGGTACCGTTGCAATCAGCACGTCAAACTACGCCAGAAAAAGCCATAAAATCGATAGGTAAAAATGACATTCAAAAGACCATTTTTGACGGCTCACTAATGTATGTGCTGGAAGTGCCTTCTCGACAAATCGCAGCTATTTTCATCAAATTGGGCTGAATCGAAAAAAACATCAAATCCACCCAATCCAATGGTACTGTTGCAATCAGCACGTCAAACTACGCCAGAAAAAGCCATAAAATCCATAGGTAAAAATGACATTCAAAAGACCATTTTTGACGGCTCACTTATGAATGCGGAAAAAATGCATTTTCGGTCAATATTGGCTATTTCCTTCAAATTGGGTTGAATCGAAAAATAGATCAAATCCACCCGATCCAATGGTACCGTTGCAATCAGCACGTGAAACTACCGTAGAAAAAGCCATAAAATTGATAGGTAAAAATGATATTCAAAAGACCATTTGTGACGGCTCACTTTTGGATGTGCTGGAAGTGCTTTCTTGACCAATAGCAGCTATTTTCATCAAATTGGGCTGAATCGAGAAATACATCAAATCCACCCGATCCAATGGTACCGTTGCAATCAGCACGTCAAACTACGCCAGAAAAAGCCATAAAATCGATAGGTAAAAATGACATTCAAAAGACCATTTTTGACTGCTCACTTATGTATGAGATAAAAATGCATTTTTGGTCAATTTTGGCTATTTTCATCAAATTGGGCTGAATCGAAAAATACATCAAAACCACCCGATCCAATGGTACCGTTGCAATCAGCACGTCAAATTACGCCAGTAAAAGCCATAAAATCGATAGGTAAAAATGACATTCAAAAGACCATTTTTGACAGCTCACTTATGTATGCGGTAAAAATGCATTTTCAGTCAATATTGGCTATTTCCATCAAATTGGGCTGAATTGAAAAATACATCAAATCCACCCGATCCAATGGTACTGTTGCAATCAGCACGTCAAACTACGCCAGAAAAAGCCATAAAATCGATAGGTAAAAATGACATTCAAAAGACCATTTTTGACGGCTCACTTATGTATGCAATTAAAATGCATTCTCGGTCAATATCAGCTATTTCCATCAAATTGGGCTGAATCGAAAAATACATCAAATCCACCCGATCCAATGGTACCGTTGCAATCAGTACGTCAAACTACGCCAGAAAAAGCTATAAAATCGATAGGTAAAAATGACATTCAAAAGACCATTTTTGACGGCTCACTTATGTATGCAATAAAAATGCATTTTCGGTCAATATTGGCTATTTCCATCAAATTATGCTGAATCGAAAAATACATCAAATCCACCCAATCCAATGGTACCGTTGCAATCAGCACGTCAAACTACGCCAGAAAAAGCCATAAAATCGATAGGTAAAAATGACATTCAAAAGACCATTTTTGACGGCTCACTTATGTATGCAATAAAAATGCATTTTCGGTCAATATTGGCTATTTCCATCAAATTACGCTGAATCGAAAAATACATCAAATCCACCCAATCCAATGGTACCGTTGCAATCAGCACGTCAAACTACGCCAGAAAAAGCCATAAAATCGATAGGTAAAAATGACATTCAAAAGACCATTTTTGACGGCTCACTTATGTATGAGATAAAAATGCATTTTCGGTCAATTTTGGCTATTTCCATCAAATTGGACTGAATCGAAAAATACATCAAATCCGAACGATCCAATGGTACCGTTGCAATCAGCACGTCAAACTACGCCAGAAAAAGCCATAAAATCCATAGGTAAAAATGACATTCAAAAGACCATTTGTGACGACTCACTTATGTATTCGGTAAAAATGCATTTTCGGTCAATATTGGCTATTACCATCAAATTGGGCTGAATCAAAAAATACATCAAATCCACCCGATCGAATGGTACCGTTGCAATCAGCACGTCAAAGTATGCCAGAAAAAGTGATACAATCCATAGGTAAAAATGACATTCAAAGACCATTTTTTAAGGCTCACTTATGTATATGCTGGAAGTGCCTTCTCGACCAATAGCGGCTATTTTCATCAAATTGGGCTGAATTGAAAAATATATCAAATCCACCCGATCCAATGGTACCGTTGCAATCAGCACGTCAAACTACGCCATAAAAAGCCATAAAATCGATAGGTAAAAATGACATTCGAAAGACCATTTGTGACGGCTCACTTTTGTATGTGCTGGAAGTGCCTTCTTGACCAATAGCAGCTATTTTCATCAAATTGGGCTGAATCGAGAAATACATCAAATCCACCCGATCCAATGGTACCGTTGCAATCAGCACGTCAAACTACGCCAGAAAAAGCCATAAAATCGATACGTAAAAATGACATTCAAAAGACCATTTTTGACGGCTCACTTATGTATGAGATAAAAATGCATTTTTGGTCAATTTTGGCTATTTTCATAAATTGGGCTGAATCGAAAAATACATCAAAACCACCCGATCCAATGGTACCGTTGCAATCAGCACGTCAAATTACGCCAGTAAAAGCCATAAAATCGATAGGTAAAAATGACATTCAAAAGACCATTTTTGACGGCTCACTTATGTATGCAATAAAAATGCATTTTAGGTCAATATTGGCTATTTCCATCAAATTACGCTGAATTTAAAAATACATCAAATCCACCCAATCCAATGGTACCGTTGCAATCAGCACGTCAAACTACGCCAGAAAAAGCCATAAAATCGATAGGTAAAAATGACATTCAGAAGACCATTTTTGACGGCTCACTTATGTATGCAGTAAAAATGCATTTTCGGTCAATATATGTTATTTCCATCAAATTGGACTGAATCGAAAAATACATCAAATCCGAACGATCCAATGGTACCGTTGCAATCAGCACGTCAAACTACGCCAGAAAAAGCCATAAAATCGATAGGTAAAAATGACATTTCAAAAGACCATTTGTGACGGCTCACTTATGTATTCGGTAAAAATGCATTTTCGGTCAATATTGGCTATTTCCATCAAATTGGGCTGAATCGAAAAATACATCAAATCCACCCTATCCAATGGTACCGTTGAAATCAGCACGTCAAACTATGCCAGAAAAAGCCATACAATCCATAGGTAAAAATGACATTCAAAGACCATTTTTGACGGCTCACTTATGTATGTGCTGGAAGTGCCTTTTCGACCAATAGCGGCTATTTTCATCAAATTGGGCTGAATCGAAAAATACATCAAATCCACCCGATCCAATGGTACCGTTGCAATCAGCACGTCAAAACTACGCCGGAAAAAGCATAAAATCGATAGGTAAAAATGATATTCAAAAGACCATTTGTTGAGGCTCACTTTTGTATGTGCTGGAAGTGCGTTCTTGACCAATAGCAGCTATTTTTCATCAAATTGGGCTGAATCGAGAAATACATCAAATCCACCCAGATCCAATGGTACCGTTGCAATCAGCACGTCAAACTACGCCAGAAAAAGCCATAAAATCGATAGGTAAAAATGACATTCAAAAGACCATTTTTGACGGCTCACTTATGTATGAGATAAAAATGCATTTTTGGTCAATTTTGGCTATTTTCATCAAATTGGGCTGAATCGAAAAATACATCAAAACCACCCGATCCAATGGTACCGTTGCAATCAGCACGTCAAATTACGCCAGTAAAAGCCATAAAATCGATAGGTAAAAATGACATTCAAAAGACCATTTTTGACAGCTCACTTATGTATGCGGTAAAAATGCATTTTCAGTCAATATTGGCTATTTCCATCAAATTGGGCTGAATTGAAAAATACATCAAATCCCACCCGATCCAATGGTACTGTTGCAATCAGCACGTCAAACTACGCCAGAAAAAGCCATAAAATCGATAGGTAAAAATGACATTCAAAAGACCATTTTTGACGGCTCACTTATGTATGCAATTAAAATGCATTCTCGGTCAATATCGGCTATTTCCATCAAATTGGGCTGAATCGAGAAATACATCAAATCCACCCGATCCAATGGTACCGTTGCAATCAGTACGTCAAACTACGCCAGAAAAAGCTATAAAATCGATAGGTAAAAATGACATTCAAAAGACCATTTTTGACAGCTTACTTATGTATGCAATAAAAATGCATTTTCGGTCAATATTGGCTATTTCCATCAAATTACGCTAAATCGAAAAATACATCAAATCCACCCAATCCAATGGTACCGTTGCAATCAGCACGTCAAACTACGCCAGAAAAAGCCATAAAATCGATAGGTAAAAATGACATTCAAAAGACCATTTTTGACGGCTCACTTATGTATGCAGTAAAAATGCATTTTCGGTCAATATATGCTATTTCCATCAAATTGGACTGAATCGAAAAATACATCAAATCCGAACGATCCAATGGTACCGTTGCAATCAGCACGTCAAACTACGCCAGAAAAAGCCATAAAATCGATAGGTAAAAATGAAATTCAAAAGACCATTTGTGACGACTCACTTATGTATTCGGTAAAAATGCATTTTCGGTCAATATTGGCTATTACCATCAAATTGGGCTGAATCAAAAAATACATCAAATCAACCCGATCGAATGGTACCGTTGCAATCAGCACGTCAAAGTATGCCAGAAAAAGTGATACAATCCATAGGTAAAAATGACATTCAAAGACCATTTTTTAAGGCTCACTTATGTATGTGCTGGAAGTGCCTTCTCGACCAATAGCGGCTATTTTCATAAAATTGGGCTGAATTGAAAAATATATCAAATTCACCCGATCCAATGGTACCCTTGCAATCAGCACGTCAAACTACGCCATAAAAAGCCATAAAATCGATAGGTAAAAATGACATTCGAAAGACCATTTGTGACGGCTCACTTTTGTATGTGCTGGAAGTGCCTTCTTGACCAATAGCAGCTATTTTCATCAAATTGGGCTGAATCGAGAAATACATCAAATCCACCCGATCCAATGGTACCGTTGCAATCAGCACGTCAAACTACGCCAGAAAAAGCCATAAAATCGATACGTAAAAATGACATTCAAAAGACCATTTTTGACGGCTCACTTATGTATGAGATAAAAATGCATTTTTGGTCAATTTTGGCTATTTTCATAAATTGGGCTGAATCGAAAAATACATCAAAACCACCCGATCCAATGGTACCGTTGCAATCAGCACGTCAAATTACGCCAGTAAAAGCCATAAAATCGATAGGTAAAAATGACATTCAAAAGACCATTTTTGACGGCTCACTTATGTATGCAATAAAAATGCATTTTAGGTCAATATTGGCTATTTCCATCAAATTACGCTGAATTTAAAAATACATCAAATCCACCCAATCCAATGGTACCGTTGCAATCAGCACGTCAAACTACGCCAGAAAAAGCCATAAAATCGATAGGTAAAAATGACATTCAAAAGACCATTTTTGACGGCTCACTTATGTATGCAGTAAAAATGCATTTTCGGTCAATATATGTTATTTCCATCAAATTGGACTGAATCGAAAAATACATCAAATCCGAACGATCCAATGGTACCGTTGCAATCAGCACGTCAAACTACGCCAGAAAAAGCCATAAAATCGATAGGTAAAAATGACATTCAAAAGACCATTTGTGACGGCTCACTTATGTATTCGGTAAAAATGCATTTTCGGTCAATATTGGCTATTTCCATCAAATTGGGCTGAATCGAAAAATACATCAAATCCACCCGATCCAATGGTACCGTTGAAATCAGCACGTCAAACTATGCCAGAAAAAGCCATACAATCCATAGGTAAAAATGACATTCAAAGACCATTTTTGACGGCTCACTTATGTATGTGCTGGAAGTGCCTTTTCGACCAATAGCGGCTATTTTCATCAAATTGGGCTGAATCGAAAAATACATCAAATCCACCCGATCCAATGGTACCGTTGCAATCAGCACGTCAAACTACGCCGGAAAAAGCCATAAAATCGATAGGTAAAAATGATATTCAAAAGACCATTTGTTGAGGCTCACTTTTGTATGTGCTGGAAGTGCGTTCTTGACCAATAGCAGCTATTTTCATCAAATTGGGCTGAATCGAGAAATACATCAAATCCACCCGATCCAATGGTACCGTTGCAATCAGCACGTCAAACTACGCCAGAAAAAGCCATAAAATCGATAGGTAAAAATGACATTCAAAAGACCATTTTTGACGGCTCACTTATGTATGAGATAAAAATGCATTTTTGGTCAATTTTGGCTATTTTCATCAAATTGGGCTGAATCGAAAAATACATCAAAACCACCCGATCCAATGGTACCGTTGCAATCAGCACGTCAAATTACGCCAGTAAAAGCCATAAAATCGATAGGTAAAAATGACATTCAAAAGACCATTTTTGACAGCTCACTTATGTATGCAATAAAAATGCATTTTCAGTCAATATTGGCTATTTCCATCAAATTGGGCTGAATTGAAAAATACATCAAATCCACCCGATCCAATGGTACTGTTGCAATCAGCACGTCAAACTACGCCAGAAAAAGCCATAAAATCGATAGGTAAAAATGACATTCAAAAGACCATTTGTGACGGCTCACTTATGTATTCGGTAAAAATGCATTCTCGGTCAATATCGGCTATTTCCATCAAATTGGGCTGAATCGAGAAATACATCAAATCCACCCGATCCAATGGTACCGTTGCAATCAGTACGTCAAACTACGCCAGAAAAAGCTATAAAATCGATAGGTAAAAATGACATTCAAAAGACCATTTTTGACAGCTTACTTATGTATGCAATAAAAATGCATTTTCGGTCAATATTGGCTATTTCCATCAAATTACGCTAAATCGAAAAATACATCAAATCCACCCAATCCAATGGTACCGTTGCAATCAGCACGTCAAACTACGCCAGAAAAAGCCATAAAATCGATAGGTAAAAATGACATTCAAAAGACCATTTTTGACGGCTCACTTATGTATGCAGTAAAAATGCATTTTCGGTCAATATATGCTATTTCCATCAAATTGGACTGAATCGAAAAATACATCAAATCCGAACGATCCAATGGTACCGTTGCAATCAGCACGTCAAACTACGCCAGAAAAAGCCATAAAATCGATAGGTAAAAATGAAATTCAAAAGACCATTTGTGACGACTCACTTATGTATTCGGTAAAAATGCATTTTCGGTCAATATTGGCTATTACCATCAAATTGGGCTGAATCAAAAAATACATCAAATCCACCCGATCGAATGGTACCGTTGCAATCAGCACGTCAAAGTATGCCAGAAAAAGTGATACAATCCATAGGTAAAAATGACATTCAAAGACCATTTTTTAAGGCTCACTTATGTATGTGCTGGAAGTGCCTTCTCGACCAATAGCGGCTATTTTCATAAAATTGGGCTGAATTGAAAAATATATCAAATTCACCCGATCCAATGGTACCCTTGCAATCAGCACGTCAAACTACGCCATAAAGAGCCATAAAATCGATAGGTGAAAATGACATTCGAAAGACCATTTGTGACGGCTCACTTTTGTATGTGCTGGAAGTGCCTTCTTGACCAATAGCAGCTATTTTCATCAAATTGGGCTGAATCGAGAAATACATCAAATCCACCCGATCCAATGGTACCGTTGCAATCAGCACGTCAAACTACGCCAGAAAAAGCCATAAAATCGATATGTAAAAATGACATTCAAAAGACCATTTTTGACGGCTCACTTATGTATGAGATAAAAATGCATTTTTGGTCAATTTTGGCTATTTTCATCAAATTGGGCTGAATCGAAAAATACATCAAAACCACCCGATCCAATGGTACCGTTGCAATCAGCACGTCAAATTACGCCAGTAAAAGCCATAAAATCGATAGGTAAAAATGACATTCAAAAGACCATTTTTGACAGCTCACTTATGTATGCGGTAAAAATGCATTTTCAGTCAATATTGGCTATTTCCATCAAATTGGGCTGAATCGAAAAATACATCAAATCCACCCGATCCAATGGTACCGTTGCAATCAGCACGTCAAACTACGCCAGAAAAAGCCATAAAATCGATAGGTAAAAATGACATTCAAAAGACCATTTTTGACAGCTCACTTATGTATGCAATTAAAATGCATTCTCAGTCAATATCGGCTATTTCCATCAAATCAGGCTGAATCGAAAAATACATCAAATCCACCCGATCCAATGGTACCGTTGCAATCAGTACGTCAAACTACGCCAGAAAAAGCTATAAAATCGATAGGTAAAAATGACATCCAAAAGACCATTTTTGACGGCTCACTTATGTATGCAGTAAAAATGCATTTTCGGTCAATATTGGCTATTTCCATCAAATTACGCTGAATCGAAAAATACATCAAATCCGAACGATCCAATGGTACCGTTGCAATCAGCACGTCAAACTACGCCAGAAAAAGCCATAAAATCGATAGGTAAAAATGACATTCAAAAGACCATTTGTGACAGCTCACTCATGCATTCGGTAAAAATGCATTTTTGGTCAATATTGGCTATTACCATCAAATTGGGCTGAATCGAAAAATACATCAAATCCACCCGATCGAATGGTACCGTTGCAATCAGCACGTCAAACTATGCCAGAAAAAGTGATACAATCCATAGGTAAAAATGACATTCAAAGACCATTTTTTAAGGCTCACTTATGTATGTGCTGGAAGTGCCTTCTCGACCAATAGCGGCTATTCTCATCAAATTGGGCTGAATTGAAAAATATATCAAATCCACCCGATCCAATGGTACCGTTGCAATCAGCACGTCAAACTACGCCATAAAAAGCCATAAAATCGATAGGTAAAAATGACATTCGAAAGACCATTTGTGACGGCTCACTTATGTATTCGGTGAAAATGCATTTTAGGTCAATATTGGCTATTACCATCAAATTGGGCTGAATCGAAAAATACATCAAATCCACCCGATCCAATGGTACCGTTGCAATCAGCACGTCAAACTATGCCAGAAAAAGTGATACAATCTATAGGTAAAAATGACATTCAAAGACCATTTTTTAAGGCTCACTTATGTATGAGCTGGAAGTGCCTTCTCGACCAATATCGGCTATTTTCATCAAATTGGGCTGAATCGAAAAATACATCAAATCCACCCGATCCAATGGTACCGTTGCAATCAGCACGTCAAACTATGCCAGAAAAAGCCATACAATCCATAGGTAAAAATGACATTCAAAGACCATTTTTGACGGCTCACTTATGTATGCAATTAAAATGCATTCTCGGTCAATATCGGCTATTTCCATCAAATTGGGCTGAATCGAAAAATACATCAAATCCACCCGATCCAATGGTACCGTTGCAATCAGTACGTCAAACTACGCCAGAAAAAGCCATAAAATCGATAGGTAAAAATGACATTCAAAAGACCATTTTTGACGGCCCACTTATGTATTTGCTGGAAGTGCCTTCTCGACCAATAGCGGCTATTTCCATCAAATTGGGCTGAATCGAAAAATATATCAAATCCACCCGATCCAATGGTACTGTTGCAATCAGCACGTCAAACTACGCCAGAAAAAGCCATAAAATCGATAGGTAAAAATGACATTCAAAAGACCATTTTTGACAGCTCACTTATCTATGTGCTGGAAGTGCCTTCCCGACCAATAGCGGCTATTTTCATCAAATTGGGCTGAATCGAAAAATACAATAAATCCATCCCTTCCTATGGTACCTTTGCAATCAGCACGTCAAACTACACCAGAGAAAGCCATAAAATCGATAGGTAAAAATGACATTCAAAAGACCATTTTTGACGGCTCACTTATGTATGCAGTAAAAATGCATTTTCGGTCAATATGGGCTATTTCCATCAAATCGGGCTGAATCGAAAAATACATCAAATCAGCCCAATCCAATGGTACCGTTGCAATCAGCACGTCAAACTACGCCAGAAAAAGCCATAAAATCGATAGGTAAAAATGACATTAAAAAGACCATTTGTGACGGCTCACTTATGTATGTGCTGGAAGTGCATTCTCGACCAATAGCAGCTATTTTCATCAAATTGGGCTGAATCGAAAAATACATCAAATACAACCGATCCAATTGTACCGTTGCAATCAGCACGTCAAACTACGCCAGAAAAAGCCATAAAATCGATAGGTAAAAATGACATTCAAAACACCATTTGTGACGGCTCACTTATGTATTCGGTAAAAATGCATTTTCGGTCAATATTGGCTATTACCATCAAATTGGGCTGAATCGAAAAAAACATCAAATCCACCCAATCGAATGGTACCGTTGCAATCAGCATGTCAAACTATGCCAGAAAAAGTGATACAATCCATAGGTAAAAATGACATTCAAAGACCATTTTTTAAAGCTCACTTATGTATGTGCTGGAAGTGCCTTCTCGACCATTAGCGGCTATTTTCATCAAATTGGGCTGAATCGAAAAATACATCAAATCCACCCGATCCAATGGTACCGTTTCAATCAGCACGTCAAACTACGCCGCAAAAAGCCATAAAATCGATAGGTAAAAATGATATTCAAAAGATCATTTGTGACGGCTCACTTATGTATGTGCTGGAAGTGCCTCCTCGACCAATAGCAGCTATTTTCATCAAATTGGGCTGGATCGAAAAATACAGCAAATCCACCCGATTCAATTGTACAGTTGCAATCAGCACGTCAAACTACGCCAGAAAAAGCCATAAAATCGATAGGTGAAAATGACATTCAAAAGACCATTTTTGACGGCTTACTTATGTATGCGGTAAAAATGCATTTTCGGTCAATTTTGGCTATTTTCATCAAATTTGGCTGAATCGAAAAATACACCAAAACCACCCGATCCAATGGTACTGTTGCAATCAGCACGTCAAATTACGCCAGTAAAAGCCATAAAATCGATAGGTAAAAATGACATTCAAAAGACAATTTTTGACAGCTCACTTATGTATGCGGTAAAAATGCATTTTCAGTCAATATTGGCTATTTCCACCAAATTGGGCTGAATCGAAAAATACATCAAATCCACCCGATCCAATGGTACCGTTGCAATCAGCACGTCAAACTACGCCAGAAAAAGCCATAAAATCCATAGGTAAAAATGACATTCAAAAGACCATTTTTGACGGCTCACTTATGTATGCGGTAAAAATGCATTTTAGGTCAATATTCGTTATTTCCATCAAATTGGGCTGAATCAAAAAATACATCAGATCCACCCGATCCAATGGTACCGTTGCTATCAGCACATCAAACTACGCCAGAAAAAGCCATAAAATCCATAGGTAAAAATGACATTCAAAAGACCATTTGTGATGGCTCACTTATGTATGTGCTGGAAGTGCCTTCTCGACCAATATTGGCTATTTTCATCAAATTGGGCTGAATCGAAAAATACATCAAATCCACCCGATCCAATGGTACTGTTGCAATCAGCACGTCAAACTACGCCAGAAAAAGCTGTAAAATCCATAGGTGAAAATGACATTCAAAAGAACATTTTTGACGGCTCACTCATGTATGCGGTAAAAATGCATTTTTGGTCAATTTTGGCTATTTTCATCAAATTGAGCTGAATCGAAAATTATATAAAATCCAGCCGATCCAATGTTACCGTTGCAATCAGCACGTCAAACTACGCCAGAAAAAGCCATAAATTCGATAGGTAAAAATGATATTCAAAAGACCATTTGTGACGGCTCTCTTATGTATGTGCTGGAAGTGCCTTTTTGATCAATAGCAGCTATTTTCATCAAATTTGGCTGAATCGAAAAATACATCGAATCCACCCGATCCAATGGTACCGTTGCAATCAGCACGTCAAACTACGCCAGAAAAAGCCATAAAATCGATAGGTAAAAATGACATTCAAAAGACCATTTTTGACGGCTCACTTATGTATGCGGTAAAAATGCATTTTCGGTCAATATTGGCTATTTCCATCAAATTGGGTTGAATCGAAAAATACATCAAATCCACCCGATCCAATGGTACCGTTGCAATCAGCACGTCAAACTACGCCAGAAAAAGCCATAAAATCCATAGGTAAAAATGACATTCAGAAGACCATTTTTGACGGCTCACTTATGTATGTGTTGGAAGTGCCTTCTCGACCAATAGAGTTATTTTCATCAAATTGGGCTGAATCGAAAAATACATCAAATCCACCCGATCCAATGGTATCGTTGCAATCAGCACGTCAAACTACGCCAGAAAAAGCCATAAAATCCATAGGTAAAAATGACATTCAAAAGACCATTCTTGACGCTTCACTTATGTATGCGGTAAAACTGCATTTTCGTTCAATATTGGCTATTTCCATCAAATTGGGCTGAATCAAAAATAGATCAAATCCACCCGATCCAATGGTACTGTTGCAATCAGCACTTCAAACTACGCCAGAAATGCCATAAAATCCATAGGTAAAAATAACATTCAAAAGACCATTTTTGATGGCTCACTTATATATCTGCTGGAAGTGCCTTCTCCACCAATAAGGGCGATTTTCATCAAATTGGGCTGTATCAAAAAATACATCAAATCCACCCGATCCAATGGTACCGTTGCAATCAGCACGTCAAACTACGCCAGAAAAAGCCATAAAATCGATAGGTAAAAATGACATTCAAAAGACCATTTTTGACGGCTAACTTATGTTTGTGCCAGAAGTGCCTTCTCGACCAATAGCAGATATTTTCATCAAATTGGGCTGAATCGAAAAATACATCAAATCCACCCGACCCAATGGTACTGATGCAATCAGCACGTCAAACTACGCCAGAAAAAGCCATAAAATCGATAGGTAAAAATGACATTCAAAAGACCATTTTTGACGGCTCACTTATGTATGCGGTAAAAATGCATTTTCGACCAATAGCGGCTATTTTCATCAAATTGGGCTGAATCGAAAAATACATCAAATCCACCCGATCCAATAATACCGTTGAAATCAGCACGTCAAACTACACCAGAAAAAGCCATAAAATCCATAGGTAAAAATGACATTCAAAAGACCATTTGTGATGGCTCACTTATGTATGTGCTGGAAGTGCCTTCTCGACCAATAGCAGCTATTTTCATCAAATTGGGCTGAATCGAAAAATACATCAAATCCACCCGATCCAATGGTACCGTTGCAATCAGCACGTCAAACTACGCCAGAAAAAACCATAAAATCGATAGGTAAAAATGACATTCAAAAGACTATTTTTGACGGCTCACTTATGTATGCGGAAAAATGCATTTTCGGTAAATTTCGGCTATTTTCATCAAATTGGGCTGAATCAAAAAATACATCAAATCCACCCAATCCAATGGTACTGTTGCAATCAGCACGTCAAACTACGCCAGAAAAAGCCATAAAATCGATGGGTAAGAATAACATTCAAAAGACCATTTTTGACGGCTCACTCATGTATGCAGTAAAAATGCATTTTAGGTCAATATTGGCTATTTCCATCAAATTGGGCTTAATCGAAATTTACATCAAATCCACCTGATCCAATGGTACCGTTGCAATCAGCACGTGAAACTACGCCAGAAAAAGCCATAAAATCGATAGGTAAAAATGACATTCAAAAGACCATTTTTGACGGCTCACTTATGTATGCGGTAAAAATGCATTTTCGGTCAATATATGCTATTTCAATCAAATTGGACTGAATCGAAAAATACATCAAATCCACCCGATCCAATGGTACCGTTGCAATCAGCACGTCAAACTACGCCAGAAAAAGCCATTAAGTCGATAGGTAAAAATGACATTCAAAAGACCATTTTTGACGGCTCACTTATGTATGTGCTGGAAGTGCCTTCTCGACCAATAGCGGCTATTTTCATCAAATTAGGCTGAATCGAAAAATGCATCAAATCCACCCGATCCAATGGTACTGTTGCAATCAGCACATCGAACTACGCCAGAAAAAGCCATAAAATCCATAGGTAAAAATGACATTCAAACAACCATTTTTGACAGCTCACTTATGTATGCGGTAAAAATGCATTTTCGGTTAATATTGGCTATTTCCATCAAATTTGGCTGAATCAAAAATAGATCAAATCCACCCGATCCAATGGTACCGTTGCAATCAGCACTTCAAACTACGCCAGAAATGCCATAAAATCCATAGGTAAAAATAACATTCAAAAGACCATTTTTGACGGCTCACTTATGTATGCAGTAAAAATGCATTTTAGGTCAATTTTGGCTATTTCCATCAAATTGGGCTGAATCAAAAAATACATCAAATCCACCCGATCAAATGGTATCGTTGCAATCAGCACGTCAAAGTATGCCAGAAAAAGACATAAAATCGATAGGTAAAAATGACATTCAAAAGACCATTTTTGACGGCTCATTTATGTATGTGCTTGAAGTGCCTTCTCGACCAATAGCGGCTATTTTCATCAAATTGGGCTGAATCGAAAAATACATCAAATCCACCCGATCCAATGGTACCGTTGCAATCAGCACGTCAAACTACGCCAGAAAAAGCCATAAAATCGACGGGTAAAAATGACGTTCAAAAGACCATTTGTGACGGCTCATTTATGTATGTGCTGGAAGTGCCTTCTCCACCAATAGCTGCTATTTTCTTCAAATTGGGCTGAATCGAAAAATACATCAAATCCACCCAATCCAATGGTACTGTTGCAATCAGCACATCAAATTACGCCGGAAAAAGCCATAAAATCGATAGGTAAAAATGACATTCAAAAGACCATTTTTGACGGCTCACTTATGTATGCAGTAAAAATGCATTTTCGGTCAATATGGGCTATTTCCATCAAATCGGGCTGAATCGAAAAATTCATCAAATCCACCCAATCCAATGGTACCGTTGCAATCAGCACGTCAAACTACGCCAGAAAAAGCCATAAAATCGATAGGTAAAAATGACATTCAAAAGATCATTTTGACGGCTCACTTATGTATGTGCTGAAAGTGCCCTTTCGACCAATAGCAGCTATTTTCATCAAATTGGGCTGAATTGTAAAATACATCAAATCCACCCGATCCAATGGTACCGTTGCAATCAATAGGTCAAACTACGCCAGAAAAAGACATAAAATCGACAGGTAAAAATGACATTCAAAAGACCATTTTTGACAGCTCACTTATGTATGTGCTGGAACTGCATTCTCGACAAATAGCGGCTATTTTTATCAAATTTGGCTGAATCGAAAAATACATCGAATCCACCCGATCCAATGGTACAGTTGCAATCAGCACGTCAAACTACGCCAGAAAAAGCCATAAAATCGATAAGTAAAAATGACATTCAAAAGACCATTTTTGACGGCTCACTTATGTATGCGGTAAATATGCATTTTCGGTCAATATTGGCTATTTCCATCGAATTGGACTGAATTGAAAAATACATCAAATCCACCCGATCCAATGGTACCGTTGCAATCAGCACGTCAAACTATGCCAGAAAAAGCCTTAAAATCGATAGGTAAAAATGACATTCAAAAGACCATTTGTGACAGCTCACTTATGTATGTGCTGGAACTGCATTCTCGACCAATAGCGGCTATTTTCATCAAATTGGGCTGAATCGAAAAATACATCAAATCCACCCGATCCAATGGTACCGTTGCAATCAGCTCGTCAAACTACGCCAGAAAAAGCCATAAAATCGATAGGTAAAAATGACATTCAAAAGACCATTTTTGACAGCTCACTTATGTATTATTTGGAAGTGCCTTCTCCACCAATAGCGGCTATTTCCATCAAATTGGGCTGAATCGAAAAATACATCAAATCCACCCGATCCAATGGTACCGTTGCAATCAGCACGTGAAACTACGCCAGAAAAAGCCATAAAATCGATAGGTAAAAATGACATTCAAAAGACCATATTTGACAGCTCACTTATGTATGCGGTAAAAATGCATTTTCGGTCACTATTGGCTATTTCCATCAAATCGGGCTGAATCGAAAAATACATCAAATCCACCCGATCCAATGGTACCGTTGCAATCAGCACGTCAAACTACGCCAGAAAAAGCCATAAAGTCGATAGGTAAAAATGACATTCAAAAGACCATTTTTGACAGCTCACTTATGTATGTGCTGGAAGTGCCTTCTCGACCAATAGCGGCTATTTTCATCAAATAAGGCTGAATCGAAAAATGCATCAAATCCACCCGATCCAATGGTACCGTTGCAATCAGCACGTCAAACTACGCCAGAAAAAGCCATAAAATCCATAGGTAAAAATGACATTCAAAAGACCATTTGTGACGGCTCACTTATGTATGTGCTGGAAGTGCCTTCTCGACCAATAGCAGCTTTTTCCATCAAATTGGCCTGAGTCGAAAAATTCATCAAATCCACCCGATCCAATGGTACCGTTGCAATCAGCACGTCAAACTACGCCAGAAAGAGCCATAAAGTCGATAGGTAAAAATGACATTCAAAAGACCATTTTTGACAGCTCACTTATGTATGTGCTGGAAGTGCCTTCTCGACCAATAGCGGCTATTTTCATCAAATAAGGCTGAATTGAAAAATGCATCAAATCCACCCGATCCAATGGTACCGTTGCAATCAGCACATCAAACTACGCCAGAAAAAGACATAAAATCGATAGGTAAAAATGACATTCAAAAGACCATTTTTGACGGCTCATTCATGTATGTGCTAGAAGTGCCTTCTCGACCAATAGCGGCTATTTTCATCAAATTGGGCTGAATCGAAAAATACTTCAAATCCACCATATCCAATGGTACCGTTGCAATCAGCACGTCAAACTACGCCAGAAAAAGCCATAAAATCGATAAGTAAAAATGACATTCAAAAGACCATTTTTGACGGCTCACTCATGTATGTGCTGGAAGTGCCTTCCCGACCAATAGCGGCTATTTTTATCAAATTGGGCTGAATCGAAAAATACATCAAATCCACCCGATCCAATGGTACCGTTGCAATCAGCACGTCAAACTACGCCAGAAAAAGCCATAAATTCGATAGGTAGAAATGACATTCAAAAGACCATTTTCGACCGTTCACTTATGTATGCGGTGAAAATGCATTTTTGGTCACTATTGGCTATTTCCATCAAATTGGGCTGAATCGAAAAATACATCAAATCCACCCGATCCAATGGTACCGTTGCAATCAGCACGTCAAACTACGCCAGAAAAAGCCATAAAATCGATAGGTAAAAATGATATTCAAAAGACTATTTTTGACAGCTCACTTATGTACACAGTAAAAATGCATTTTCGGTAAATTTTGGCTATTTTCATCAAATTGGGCTGAATCAAAAAATACATCAAATCCACCCAATCCAATGATACCGTTGCAATCAGCACGTCAAACTACGCCAGAAAAAGCCATAAAATCGATGGGTAAGAATGACATTCAACAGACCATTTTTGACGGCTCACTAATGTATGCAGTAAATATGCATTTTAGGTCAATATTGGCTATTTCCATCAAATTGGGCTTAATCGAAAAATACATCAAATCCACCCGATCCAATGGTACCGTTGCAATCAGCACGTCAAACTACGCCAGAAAAAGCCATAAAATCGATAGGTAAAAATGACATTCAAAAGACCATTCTTGACGGCTCACTTATGTATGCGGTTATAATGCATTTTCGGTCAATATATGCTATTTCCATCAAATTGGACTGAATCGAAAAATACATCAAATCCACCCGATCAAATGGTACCGTTGCAATCAGCACGTCAAACTACGCCGGAAAAAGCCATAAAGTCGATAGGTAAAAATGACATTCAGAAGACCATTTTTGACGGCTCACTCATGTATGTGCTGGAAGTGCCTTCTCGACCAATAGCGGCTATTTTCATCAAATTAGGCTGAATCGAAAAATGCATCAAATCCACCCGATCCAATGGTACCGTTGCAATCAGCACGTCAAACTACGCCAGAAAAAGCCATAAAATCGATAGGTAAAAATGACATTCAAAAGATCATTTTTGACGGCTCACTTATGTATGCAGTAAAAATGCATTTCCGGTCAATTTTGGCTGTTTCCATCAAATTGGGCTGAATCGAAAAATACATCAAATCCACCCGATCCAATTGTATCGTTGCAATCAGCACGTAAAACTACGCCAGAAAAAGACATAAAATCGATAGGTAAAAATGACATTCAAAAGACCATTTTTGACGGCTCACTTATGTATGTGCTGGAAGTGCCTTCTCGACCAATAGTGGCTATTTTCATCAAATTGGGCTTAATCGAAAAATACATCAAATCCACCCGATCCAATGGTACCGTTGCAATCAGCACGTCAAACTACGCCAGAAAAAGCCATAAAATCGACAGGTAAAAATGACGTTCAAAAGATTATTTGTGACAGCTCATTTATGTATGTGCTGGAAATGCCTTCTCCACCAATAACGGCTATTTTCATCAAATTGGGCTGAATCGAAAAATACATCAAATCCACCCGATCCAATGGTAATGTTGCAATCAGCACGTCAAACTACGCCAGAAAAAGCCATAAAATCGATAGGTAAAAATGACATTCAAAAGACCATTTTTGACGACTCACTTATGTATGCAGTAAAAATGCATTTTCGGTCAATATTGGCTATTTCCATCAAATTGGGCTGAATCGAAAAATACATCAAATCCACCCGATCGAATGGTACCGTTGCAATCAGCACGTGAAACTACGCCAGAAAAAGCCATAAAATCGATAGGTAAAAATGACATTCAAAAGACCATTTTGACAGCTCACTTATGTATGTGCTGAAAGTGCCCTTTCGACCAATAGCAGCTATTTTCATCAAATTGGGCTGAATCGCAAAATACATCAAATCCACCCGATCCAATGGTACCGTTGCAATCAGCACGTCAAACTACACCAGAAAAAGCCATAAATTCGATAGGTAAAAATGACATTCAAAAGACCATTTTCGACTGTTCACTTATGTATGCGGTAAAAATGCATTTTTGGTCACTATTGGCTATTTCCATCAAATTGGGCTGAATCGAAAAATACATCAAATCCACCCGATCCAATGGTACCGTTTCAATCAGCAGGTCAAACTACGCCAGAAAAAGACATAAAATCGACGGGTAAAAATGACATTCAAAAGACCATTTTTGACAGCTCACTTATGTATGTGCTGGAAGTGCCTTCTCGACCAATAGCGGCTATTTTCATCAAATTGGGCTGAATCGAAAAATACATCAAATCCATCCGATCCAATGGTACAGTTGCAATCAGCACGTCAAACTACGCCAGAAAAAGCCATAAAATCGATAAGTAAAAATGACATTCAAAAGACCATTTTTGACGGCTCACGTATGTATGCGGTAAATATGCATTTTCGGTCAATATTGGCTATTTCCATCAAATTGGACTGAATCGAAAAATACATCAAATCCACCCGATCCAATGGTACCGTTGCAATCAGCACGTCAAACTATGCCAGAAAAAGCCTTAAAATTGATAGGTAAAAATGACATTCAAAAGACCATTTGTGACAGCTCACTTATGTATGTGCTGGAAGTGCCTTCTCGACCAATAGCAGCTATTTTCATCAAATTGGGCTGAATCGAAAAATACATCAGATCCACCCAATCCAATGGTACCGTTGCAATCAGCACGTCAAACTACGCCAGAAAAAGCCATAAAATCAATAGGTAAAAATGACATTCAAAAGATCATTTTTCACGGCACACATATGTATGCGGTAAAAATGCATTTTTGGTCACTATTGGCTATTTCCATCAAATTGGGCTGAATCGAAAAATACATCAAATCCACCCAATCGAATGGTACCGTTGCAATCAGCACATCAAACTACGCCAGAAAAAGCCATAAAATCGATAGGTAAACATGACATTCAAAAGACCATTTTTGACGGCTCACTTTTGTATGTGCTGGAAGTGCCTTCTCGACCAATAGCGGCTATTTTCATCAAATTGGGCTGAATTGAAAAATACATCAAATCCACCCGATCCAATGGTACCGTTGCAATCAGCACGTCAAACTACGCCAGAAAAAGCCATAAAGTCGATAGGTAAAAATGACATTCAAAAGACCATTTTTGACAGCTCACTTATGTATGTGCTGGAAGTGCCTTCTCGACCAATAGCGGCTATTTTCATCAAATAAGGCTGAATTGAAAAATGCATCAAATCCACCCGATCTAATGGTACCGTTGCAATCAGCACGTCAAACTACGCCAGAAAAAGCTATAAAATCGATAGGTAATAATGACATTCAAAAGATCATTTTTGACAGCTAACTTATGTAAGCAGTAAAAATGCATTTTAGGTCAATTTTGGCTATTTCCATCAAATTGGGCTGAATCGAAAAATACATCAAATCCACCCGATCCAATGGTATCGTTGCAATCAGCACGTCAAACTACGCAAGAAAAAGACATAAAATCGATAGGTAAAAATGACATTCAAAAGACCATTTTTGACGGCTCACTCATGTATGTGCTTGAAGTGCTTTCTCGACCAATAGCGGCTATTTTCATCAAATTGGGCTGAATCGAAAAATACTTCAAATCCACCTGATCCAATGGTACCGTTGCAATCAGCACGTCAAACTACGCCAGAAAAAGCCATAAAATTGATATGTAAAAATGACATTCAAAAGACCATTTTTGACGGCTCACTCATGTATGTGCTGGAAGTGCCTTCTCGACCAATAGCGGCTATTTTCATCAAATTGGGCTGAATCGAAAAATACATCAAATCCACCCGATCCAATGGTACCGTTGCAATCAGCACGTCAAACTACGCCAGAAAAAGCCATAAATTCGATAGGTAAAAATGACATTCAAAAGACCATTTTCGACCGTTCACTTATGTATGCGGTAAAAATGCATTTTCGGTCAATATTGGCTATCTCCATCAAATTGGGCTGAATCGAAAAATACATCAAATCCACCCGATCCAATGGTACCGTTTATATCAGCACGTCAAACTACGCCAGAAAAAGCCATAAAATCGATGGGTAAAAATGACATTCAAAAGACCATTTTTGACAGCTCACTTATGTATGTGCTGGAAGTGCCTTCTCGACCAATAGCGGCTATTTTCATCAAATTGGGCTGAATCGAAAAATACTTCAAATCCACCTGATCCAATGGTACCGTTGCAATCAGCACGTCAAACTACGCCAGAAAAAGCCATAAAATTGATATGTAAAAATGACATTCAAAAGACAATTTTTGACGGCTCACTCATGTATGTGCTGGAAGTGCCTTCTCGACCAATAGCGGCTATTCTCATCAAATTGGGCTGAATCGAAAAATACATCAAATCCACCCGATCCAATGGTACCGTTGCAATCAGCACGTCAAACTACGCCAGAAAAAGCCATAGAATCGATAAGTAAAAATGACATTCAAAAGACCATTTTTGACGGCTCACTTATGTATGCGGTAAATATGCATTTTCGGTCAATATTGGCTATTTCCATCAAATGGGACTGAATCGAAAAATACATCAAATCCACCCGATCCAATGGTACCGTTGCAATCAGCACGTCAAACTATGCCAGAAAAAGCCTTAAAATCGATAGGTAAAAATGACATTCAAAAGACCATTTGTGACAGCTCACTTATGTATGTGCTGGAAGTGCCTTCTCGACCAATAGCAGCTATTTTCATCAAATTCAAAAGATCATTTTTCACGGCACACATATGTATGCAGTAAAAATGCATTTCCGGTCAATATTGGCTATTTCCATCAAATTGGGCTGAATCGAAAAATACATCAAATCCACCCGATCAAATGGTACCAAATGGTACATTCAAAAGACCATATTTGACAGCTCACTTATGTATGCGGTAAAAATGCATTTTAGGTCAATTTTGGCTATTTCCATCAAATTGGGCTGAATCGAAAAATACATCAAATCCACCCTATCCAATGGTATCGTTGCAATCAGCACGTCAAACTACGCCAGAAAAAGACATAAAATCGATAGGTAAAAATGACATTCAAAAGACCATTTTTGACGGCTCACTCATGTATGTGCTTGAAGTGCCTTCTCGACCAATAGCGGCTATTTTCATCAAATTGGGCTGAATCGAAAAATACTTCAAATCCACCTGATCCAATGGTACCGTTGCAATCAGCACGTCAAACTACACCAGAAAAAGCCATAAAATTGATATGTAAAAATGACATTCAAAAGACCATTTTAGACGGCTCACTCATGTATGTGCTGGAAGTGCCTTCTCGACCAATAGCGGCTATTTTCATCAAATTGGGCTGAATCGAAAAATACATCAAATCCACCCGATCCAATGGTACCGTTGCAATCAGCACGTGAAACTACGCCAGAAAAAGCCATAAAATCGATAGGTAAAAATGACATTCAAAAGACCATATTTGACAGCTCACTTATGTATGCGGTAAAAATGCATTTTCGGTCACTATTGGCTATTTCCATCAAATTGGGCTGAATCGAAAAATACATCAAATCCACCCGATCCAATGGTACCGTTGCAATCAGCACGTCAAACTACGCCAGAAAAAGCCATAAAATCGATAGGTAAAAATGACATTCAAAAGACCATTTTTGACACCTCACTTATGTATGCAGTAAAAATGCATTTTTGGTCAGTCCTGGCTATTTCCATCAAATTGGGCTGAATTGAAAAATATATCAAATCCACCCAATCGAATGGTACTGTTGCAATCAGCACGTCAAACTACGCCAGAAAAAGCCATAAAATCGATAGGTAAAAATGACATTCAAAAGACCATTTTTGACGGCTCACTTATGTATGTGCTCGAAGTGCCTTCTCGACCAATAGCGGCTATTTTCATCAAATTGGGCTGAATCGAAAAATACATCAAATCCACCGGATCCAATGGTACCGTTGCAATCAGCACGTCAAACTACGCCAGAAAAAGCCATAAAATCGATAGGTAAAAATGACATTCAAAAGATCATTTTTGACCGTTCATTTATGTATGTGCCAGAAGTGCCTTCTCGACCAATAGCGGCTATTTCCATCAAATTGGGCTGAATCGAAAAATACATCAAATCCACCCGATCCAATGGTACCGTTGCAATCAGCACGTCAAACTACGCCAGAAAAAGCCATAAAATCGATAGGTAAAAATGACATTCAAAAGACCATTTTTGACGGCTCACTTATGTATGTGCTGGAAGTGCCTTCTCGACCAATAGCGGCTATTTTCATCAAATTGGGCTAAATCGAAAAATATATCAAATACACCCGATCCAATGGTACTGTTGCAATCAGCACGTCAAACTACGCCAGAAAAAGCCATAAAATCGATAGGTAAAAATGACATTCAAAAGATATTTTGACTGTTCACTTATGTATGCAGCAAAAATGCATTTTTGGTCACTATTGGCTATTTCCATCAAATTGGGCTGAATCGGAAAATACATCAAATCCACCCGATCAAATGGTACCGTTGCAATCAGCACGTCAAACTACGCCAGAAAAAGCCATAAAATCGATAGGTAAAAATGACATTCAAAAGACCATTTTTGACGGCTCACTTATGTATGCAATAAAAATGCAGTTTAGGTCAGTCCTGGCTATTTCCATCAAATTGGGCTGAATCGAAAAATACATCAAATCCACCCGATCCAATGGTACCGTTGCAATCAGCACGTCAAACTACGCCAGAAAAAGCCATAAAATCGATAGGTAAAAATGACATTCATATGACCATTTTTGACGGCTCACTTATGTATGTGCTGGGAGTGCCTTCTCGACCAATAGCGGCTATTTTCATCAAATTGGGCTGAATCGAAAAATACATCAAATCCACCCGATCCAATGGTACCGTTGCAATCAGCACGTCAAACTACGCCAGAAAAAGCCATAAAATCGATAGGTAAAAATGACATTCAAAAGATCATTTTTGACCGTTCACTTATGTATGTGGTAAAAATGCATTTTCGGTCACTATTGGCTATTTTCATCAAATTGGGCTGAATCAAAAAATACATCAAATCCACCAGATCCAATGGTACCGTTGCAATCAGCACGTGAAACTACGCCAGAAAAAGCCATAAAATCGATAGGTAAAAATGTCATAAAAAAGACTATTTTTGACGGCTCACTCATGTATGTGCTGGAAGTGCCTTCTCGACCAATAGCAGCTATTTTCATCAAATTGGGCTGAATCGAAAAATACATCAAATCCACCCGATCCAATGGTACCGTTGCAATCAGCACGTCAAACTACGCCAGAAAAAGCCATAAAATCGATAGGTAAAAATGACATTCAAAAGACCATTTTTGACACCTCACTTATGTATGCAGTAAAAATGCATTTTTGGTCAGTCCTGGCTATTTCAATCAAATTGGGCTGAATTGAAAAATATATCAAATCCACCCAATCGAATGGTACTGTTGCAATCAGCACGTCAAACTACGCCAGAAAAAGCCATAAAATCGATAGGTAAAAATGACATTCAAAAGACCATTTTTGACGGCTCACTTATGTATGTGCTCGAAGTGCCTTCTCGACCAATAGCGGCTATTTTCATCAAATTGGGCTGAATCGAAAAATACATCAAATCCACCGGATCCAATGGTACCGTTGCAATCAGCACGTCAAACTACGCCAGAAAAAGCCATAAAATCGATAGGTAAAAATGACATTCAAAAGATCATTTTTGACCGTTCATTTATGTATGTGCCAGAAGTGCCTTCTCGACCAATAGCGGCTATTTCCATCAAATTGGGCTGAATCGAAAAATACATCAAATCCACCCGATCCAATGGTACCGTTGCAATCAGCACGTCAAACTACGCCAGAAAAAGCCATAAAATCGATAGGTAAAAATGACATTCAAAAGACCATTTTTGACGGCTCACTTATGTATGTGCTGGAAGTGCCTTCTCGACCAATAGCGGCTATTTTCATCAAATTGGGCTAAATCGAAAAATATATCAAATACACCCGATCCAATGGTACTGTTGCAATCAGCACGTCAAACTACGCCAGAAAAAGCCATAAAATCGATAGGTAAAAATGACATTCAAAAGATATTTTGACTGTTCACTTATGTATGCAGCAAAAATGCATTTTTGGTCACTATTGGCTATTTCCATCAAATTGGGCTGAATCGGAAAATACATCAAATCCACCCGATCAAATGGTACCGTTGCAATCAGCACGTCAAACTACGCCAGAAAAAGCCATAAAATCGATAGGTAAAAATGACATTCAAAAGACCATTTTTGACGGCTCACTTATGTATGCAATAAAAATGCAGTTTAGGTCAGTCCTGGCTATTTCCATCAAATTGGGCTGAATCGAAAAATACATCAAATCCACCCGATCCAATGGTACCGTTGCAATCAGCACGTCAAACTACGCCAGAAAAAGCCATAAAATCGATAGGTAAAAATGACATTCATATGACCATTTTTGACGGCTCACTTATGTATGTGCTGGGAGTGCCTTCTCGACCAATAGCGGCTATTTTCATCAAATTGGGCTGAATCGAAAAATACATCAAATCCACCCGATCCAATGGTACCGTTGCAATCAGCACGTCAAACTACGCCAGAAAAAGCCATAAAATCGATAGGTAAAAATGACATTCAAAAGATCATTTTTGACCGTTCACTTATGTATGTGGTAAAAATGCATTTTCGGTCACTATTGGCTATTTTCATCAAATTGGGCTGAATCAAAAAATACATCAAATCCACCAGATCCAATGGTACCGTTGCAATCAGCACGTCAAACTACGCCAGAAAAAGCCATAAAATCGATAAGTAAAAATGTCATAAAAAAGACTATTTTTGACGGCTCACTCATGTATGTGCTGGAAGTGCCTTCTCGACCAATAGCAGCTATTTTCATCAAATTGGGCTGAATCGAAAAATACATCAAATCCACCCGATCCAATGGTACCGTTGCAATCAGCACGTCAAAATACGCCAGAAAAAGCCATAAATTCGATAGGTAAAAATGACATTCAAAAGACCATTTTCGACCGTTCACTTATGTATGCGGTAAAAATGCATTTTCGGTCACGATTGGCTATTTCCATCAAATTGGGCTGAATCGAAAAATACATCAAATCCACCCGATCGAATGGTACCGTTGCAATCAGCACGTCAAACTACGCCAGAAAAAGCCATAAAATCGATGGGTAAAAATGACATTCAAAGGACCATTTTTGACGGCTCACTTATGTATGTGCTGGAAGTGCCTTCTCGACCAATAGCGGCTATTTTCATCAAATTGGGCTCAATCGAAAAATATATCAAATCCACCCAATCCAATGGTACCGTTGCAATCAGCACGTCAAACTACGCCAGAAAAAGCCATAAAATCGATAGGTAAAAATGACATTCAAAAGATCATTTTTGACTGTTCACTTATGTATGCAGCAAAAATGCATTTTAGGTCAGTCCTGGCTATTTCCATCAAATTGGGCTGAATCGAAAAATACATCGAATCCACCCGATCGAATGGTACCGTTGCAATCAGCACGTCAAACTACGCCAGAAAAAGCCATGAAATCGATAGGTAAAAATGACATTCATATGACCATTTTTGACGGCTCACTTTTGTATATGCTGGGAGTGCTTTCCCGACCAATAGCGGCTATTTTCATCAAATTGGGCTGAATCGAAAAATACATCAAATCCACCCGATCCAATGGTACCGTTGCAATCAGCACGTCAAACTACGCCAGAAAAAGCCATAAAATCGATAGGTAAAAATGACATTCAAAAGATCATTTTTGACCGTTAACTTATGTATGTGGAAAAAATGCATTTTCGGTCACTATTGGCTATTTTCATCAAATTGGGCTGAATCGAAAAATACATCAAATCCACCCGATCCAATGGTACCGTTGCAATCAGCACGTCAAACTACGCCAGAAAAAGCCATAAAATCGATAGGTAAAAATGACATTCAAAAGACCATTTGTGACGGCTCACTCATGTATGTGCTGGAAGTGCCTTCTCGACCAATTGTGGCTATTTTCATCAAATTGGGCTGAATCGAAAAATACATCAAATCCACCCGATCCAATGTTACCGTTGCAATCAGCACGTCAAACTACGCCAGAAAAAGCCATAAAATCGATAGGTAAAAATGACATTCAAAAGATCATTTTTGACCGTTCATTTATGTATGTGCCGGAAGTGCCTTCTCGACCAATAGCGGCTATTTTCATCAAATTGGGCTGAATCGAAAAATACATCAAATCCACCCGATCCAATGGTACCGTTGCAATCAGCACGTCAAACTACGGCAGAAAAAGCCATAAAATCGATAGGTAAAAATGACATTCAAAAGACCATTTTTGACAGCTCACTTATGTATGTGCTGGAAGTGCCTTCTCGACCAATAGCGGTTATTTTCATCAAATTGGGCTGAATCGAAAAATATATCAAATACACCCGATCCAATGGTACTGTTGCAATCAGCACGTCAAACTACGCCAGAAAAAGCCATAAAATCGATAGGTAAAAATGACATTCAAAAGATATTTTGACTGTTCACTTATGTATGCAGCAAAAATGCATTTTTGGTCACTATTGGCTATTTCCATCAAATTGGGCTGAATCGGAAAATACATCAAATCCACCCGATCAAATGGTACCGTTGCAATCAGCACGTCAAACTACGCCAGAAAAAGCCATAAAATCGATAGGTAAAAATGACATTCAAAAGACCATTTTTGACGGCTCACTTGTGTATGCAATAAAAATGCAGTTTAGGTCAGTCCTGGCTATTTCCATCAAATTGGGCTGAATCGAAAAATACATCAAATCCACCCGATCCAATGGTACCGTTGCAATCAGCACGTCAAACTACGCCAGAAAAAGCCATAAAATCGATAGGTAAAAATGACATTCATATGACCATTTTTGACGGCTCACTTATGTATGTGCTGGGAGTGCCTTCTCGACCAATAGCGGCTATTTTCATCAAATTGGGCTGAATCGAAAAATACATCAAATCCACCCGATCCAATGGTACCGTTGCAATCAGCACGTCAAACTACGCCAGAAAAAGCCATAAAATCGATAGGTAAAAATGACATTCAAAAGATCATTTTTGACCGTTCACTTATGTATGTGGTAAAAATGCATTTTCGGTCACTATTGGCTATTTTCATCAAATTGGGCTGAATCAAAAAATACATCAAATCCACCAGATCCAATGGTACCGTTGCAATCAGCACGTCAAACTACGCCAGAAAAAGCCATAAAATCGATAGGTAAAAATGACATACAAAAGACTATTTTTGACGGCTCACTCATGTATGTGCTGGAAGTGCCTTCTCGACCAATAGCAGCTATTTTCATCAAATTGGGCTGAATCGAAAAATACATCAAATCCACCCGATCCAATGGTACCGTTGCAATCAGCACGTCAAACTACGCCAGAAAAAGCCATAAATTCGATAGGTAAAAATGACATTCAAAAGACCATTTTCGACCGTTCATTTATGTATGCGGTAAAAATGCATTTCCGGTCACGATTGGCTATTTCCATCAAATTGGGCTGAATCGAAAAATACATCAAATCCACCCGATCGAATGGTACCGTTGCAATCAGCACGTCAAACTACGCCAGAAAAAGCCATAAAATCGATAGGTAAAAATGACATTCAAAGGACCATTTTTGATGGCTCACTTATGTATGTGCTGGAAGTGCCTTCTCGACCAATAGCGGCTATTTTCATCAAATTGGGCTGAATCGAAAAATATATCAAATCCACCCAATCCAATGGTACCGTTGCAATCAGCACGTCAAACTACGCCAGAAAAAGCCATAAAATCGATAGGTAAAAATGACATTCAAAAGATCATTTTTGACTATTCATTTATGCATGCAGCAAAAATGCATTTTAGGTCACGATTGGCTATTTCCATCAAATTGGGCTGAATCGAAAAATACATCGAATCCACCCGATCGAATGGTACCGTTGCAATCAGCACGTCAAACTACGCCAGAAAAAGCCATGAAATCGATAGGTAAAAATGACATTCATATGACAATTTTTGACGGCTCACTTTTGTATATGCTGGGAGTGCCTTCCCGACCAATAGCGGCTATTTTCATCAAATTGGGCTGAATCGAAAAATACATCAAATCCACCCGATCCAATGGTACTGTTGCAATCAGCACGTCAAACTACGCCAGAAAAAGCCATAAATTCGATAGGTAAAAATGACATTCAAAAGATCATTTTCGACCGTTCACTTATGTATGCGGTAAAAATGCATTTTCGGTCACTATTGGCTATTTCCATCAAATTGGGCTGAATCGAAAAATACATCAAATCCACCTGATCCAATGGTACCGTTGCAATCAGCACGTCAAACTACGCCAGAAAAAGCCATAAAATCGATAGGTAAAAATGACATTCAAAAGACCATTTTTGACGCCTCACTTATGTATGTGCTGGAAGTGCCTTCTCGACCAATAGCGGCTATTTTCATCAAATTGGGCTGAATCGAAAAATATATCAAATCCACCCAATCCAATGGTACCGTTGCAATCAGCACGTCAAACTACGCCAGAAAAAGCCATAAAATCGATAGGTAAAAATGACATTCAAAAGATCATTTTTGACTGTTCACTTATGTATGCAGCAAAAATGCATTTTTGGTCACTATTGGCTATTTCCATCAAATTGGGCTGAATCGGAAAATACATCAAATCCACCCGATCCAATGGTACCGTTGCAATCAGCACGTCAAACTACGCCAGAAAAAGCCATAGAATCGATAGGTAAAAATGACATTCAAAAGACCATTTTTGAAGCCTCACTTATGTATGCAGTAAAAATGCATTTTTGGTCAGTCCTGGCTATTTCCATCAAATTGGGTTGAATTGAAAAATATATCAAATCCACCCGATCGAATGGTACTGTTGCAATCAGCACGTCAAACTACGCCAGAAAAAGCCATAAAATCGATAGGTAAAAATGACATTCAAAAGACCATTTTTGACGGCTCACTTATGTATGTGCTGGAAGTGCCTTCTCGACCTATAGCGGCTATTTTCATCAAATTGGGCTGAATCGAAAAATACATCAAATCCACTCGATCCAATGGTACCGTTGGAATCAGCACGTCAAACTACGCCAGAAAAAAACATAAAATCGATAGGTAAAAATTACATTCAAAAGACCATTTTTGACGGCTCACTTATGTATGCAGTAAAAATGCATTTTGGTCACTATTGGCTATTTCCATCAAATTGGGCTGAATTGAAAATACATCAAATCCGACCGATCCAATGGTACCGTTGCAATCAGCACGTCAAACTACGCCAGAAAAAGCCATAAAATCGATAGGTAAAAATGACATTCAAAAGACCATTTGTGACGGCTCACTTATGTATGTGCTGGAAATGCCTTCTGGACCAATAGCGGCTATTTCCATCAAATTGGGCTGAATCGAAAAATACATCAAATCCACCCGATCCAATGGTACCGTTGCAATCAGCACGTCAAACTACGCCAGAAAAAGCCATAAAATCGATAGGTAAAAATGACATTCAAAAGACTATTTTTGACGGCTCACTCATGTATGTGCTGGAAGTGCCTTTTCGACCAATAGCAGCTATTTTCATCAAATTGGGCTGAATCGAAAAATACATCAAATCCACCCGATCCAATGGTACCGTTGCAATCAGCACGTCAAACTACGCCAGAAAAAGCCATAAATTCGATAGGTAAAAATGACATTCAAAAGACCATTTTCGACCGTTCATTTATGTATGCGGTAAAAATGCATTTCCGGTCACGATTGGCTATTTCCATCAAATTGGGCTGAATCGAAAAATACATCAAATCCACCCGATCGAATGGTACCGTTGCAATCAGCACGTCAAACTACGCCAGAAAAAGCCATAAAATCGATAGGTAAAAATGACATTCAAAGGACCATTTTTGATGGCTCACTTATGTATGTGCTGGAAGTGCCTTCTCGACCAATAGCGGCTATTTTCATCAAATTGGGCTGAATCGAAAAATATATCAAATCCACCCAATCCAATGGTACCGTTGCAATCAGCACGTCAAACTACGCCAGAAAAAGCCATAAAATCGATAGGTAAAAATGACATTCAAAAGATCATTTTTGACTGTTCATTTATGTATGCAGCAAAAATGCATTTTAGGTCACGATTGGCTATTTCCATCAAATTGGGCTGAATCGAAAAATACATCGAATCCACCCGATCGAATGGTACCGTTGCAATCAGCACGTCAAACTACGCCAGAAAAAGCCATGAAATCGATAGGTAAAAATGACATTCATATGACAATTTTTGACGGCTCACTTTTGTATATGCTGGGAGTGCCTTCCCGACCAATAGCGGCTATTTTCATCAAATTGGGCTGAATCGAAAAATACATCAAATCCACCCGATCCAATGGTACTGTTGCAATCAGCACGTCAAACTACGCCAGAAAAAGCCATAAATTCGATAGGTAAAAATGACATTCAAAAGATCATTTTCGACCGTTCACTTATGTATGCGGTAAAAATGCATTTTCGGTCACTATTGGCTATTTCCATCAAATTGGGCTGAATCGAAAAATACATCAAATCCACCTGATCCAATGGTACCGTTGCAATCAGCACGTCAAACTACGCCAGAAAAAGCCATAAAATCGATAGGTAAAAATGACATTCAAAAGACCATTTTTGACGCCTCACTTATGTATGTGCTGGAAGTGCCTTCTCGACCAATAGCGGCTATTTTCATCAAATTGGGCTGAATCGAAAAATATATCAAATCCACCCAATCCAATGGTACCGTTGCAATCAGCACGTCAAACTACGCCAGAAAAAGCCATAAAATCGATAGGTAAAAATGACATTCAAAAGATCATTTTTGACTGTTCACTTATGTATGCAGCAAAAATGCATTTTTGGTCACTATTGGCTATTTCCATCAAATTGGGCTGAATCGGAAAATACATCAAATCCACCCGATCCAATGGTACCGTTGCAATCAGCACGTCAAACTACGCCAGAAAAAGCCATAGAATCGATAGGTAAAAATGACATTCAAAAGACCATTTTTGACGCCTCACTTATGTATGCAGTAAAAATGCATTTTTGGTCAGTCCTGGCTATTTCCATCAAATTGGGCTGAATTGAAAAATATATCAAATCCACCCGATCGAATGGTACTGTTGCAATCAGCACGTCAAACTACGCCAGAAAAAGCCATAAAATCGATAGGTAAAAATGACATTCAAAAGACCATTTTTGACGGCTCACTTATGTATGTGCTGGAAGTGCCTTCTCGACCTATAGCGGCTATTTTCATCAAATTGGGCTGAATCGAAAAATACATCAAATCCACTCGATCCAATGGTACCGTTGGAATCAGCACGTCAAACTACGCCAGAAAAAAACATAAAATCGATAGGTAAAAATTACATTCAAAAGACCATTTTTGACGGCTCACTTATGTATGCAGTAAAAATGCATTTTGGTCACTATTGGCTATTTCCATCAAATTGGGCTGAATTGAAAATACATCAAATCCGACCGATCCAATGGTACCGTTGCAATCAGCACGTCAAACTACGCCAGAAAAAGCCATAAAATCGATAGGTAAAAATGACATTCAAAAGACCATTTGTGACGGCTCACTTATGTATGTGCTGGAAATGCCTTCTGGACCAATAGCGGCTATTTCCATCAAATTGGGCTGAATCGAAAAATACATCAAATCCACCCGATCCAATGGTACCGTTGCAATCAGCACGTCAAACTACGCCAGAAAAAGCCATAAAATCGATAGGTAAAAATGACATTCAAAAGACCATTTTTGACAGCTCACTTATGTATGTGCTGGAAGTGCCATCTCGACCAATAGCGGCTATTTTCATCAAATTGGGCTGAATCGAAAAATACATCAAATCCACCCGATCCAATGGTACCGTTGCAATCAGCACGTCAAACTACGCCAGAAAAAGCCATAAAATCGATAGGTAAAAATGACATTCAAAAAACCATTTTTGATGGCTCACTTATGTATGTGCTGGAAGTGCCCTCTCGACCAATAGCGGCTATTTTCATCAAATTGGGCTGAATCGAAAAATACATCAAATCCACCCGATCCAATGGTACCGTTGCAATCAGCACGTCAAACTACGCCAGAAAAAGCCATAAAATCGATAGGTAAAAATGACATTCATATGACCATTTTTGACAGCTCACTTTTGTATATGCTGGGAGTGCCTTCCCGACCAATAGCGGCTATTTTCATCAAATTGGGCAGAATCGAAAAATACATCAAATCCACCCGATCCAATGGTACCGTTGCAATCAGCACGTCAAACTACGCCAGAAAAAGCCATAAAATCGATAGGTAAAAATGACATTCAAAAGATCATTTTTGACCGTTCACTTATGTATGCGGTAAAAATGCATTTTCGGTCACTATTGGCTATTTCCAACAAATTGGGCTGAATCGAAAAATACATCAAATCCACCCGATCCAATGGTACCGTTGCAATCAACACGTCAAACTACGCCAGAAAAAGCCCTAAAATCGATAGGTAAAAATGACATTCAAAAGATCATTTTTGACCGTTCACTTATGTATGCAGTAAAAATGCATTTTCGGTCACTATTGACTATTTCCTTCAAATTGGGCTGAATCGAAAAATACATCAAATCTGACCCATCCAATGGTACCGTTGCAATCAGCACGTCAAACTACGCCAGAAAAAGCCATAAAATCGATAGGTAAAAATGACATTCAAAAGACCATTTTTGATGGCTCACTTATGTATGTGCTCGAAGTGCCTTCTCAACCAATAGCGGCTATTTTCATCAAATTGGGCTGAATCGAAAAATACATCAAATCCACCCGATCCAATGGTACCATTGCAATCATCACGTCAAACTACGCCACAAAAAGCCATAAAATCGATAGGTAAAAATGACATTCAAAAGACCATTTTTGATGGCTCACTTATGTATGTGCTGGAAGTGCCTCCTCGACCAATAGCGGCTATTTTCATCAAATTTGGTTGAATCGAAAAATACATCAAATCCACCCGATCCAATGGTACCGTTGCAATCAGCACGTCAAACTACGCCAGAAAAAGCCATAAAATCGATAGGTAAAAATGACATTCAAAAGACCATTTTTGACGGCTCACTTATGTATGCAGTAAAAATGCATTTTGGTCACTATTGGCTATTTCCATCAAATTGGGCTGAATCGAAAAATACATCAAATCCACCCAATCCAATGGTACCGTTGCAATCAGCACGTCAAACTACGCCAGAAAAAGCCATAAAATCGATAGGTAAAAATGACATTCAAAAGACCATTTGTGACGGCTCACTTATGTATGTGCTGGAAGTGCCTTCTTGACCAATAGCGGCTATTTCCATCAAATTGGGCTGAATCGAAAAATACATCAAATCCACCCGATCCAATGGTACCGTTGCAATCAGCACGTCAAACTACGCCAGAAAAAGCCATAAAATCGATAGGTAAAAATGACATTCAAAAGACCATTTTTAACGGCTCACTTATGTATGTGCTGGAAGTGCCCTTTCGACCAATAGCAGCTATTTTCATCAAATTTGGTTGAATCGAAAAATACATCAAATCCAGCCGATCCAATGATACCGTTGCAATCAACGCGTGAAACTACGCCAGAAAAAGCCATAAAATCGATAGGTAAAAATGACATTCAAAAGATCATTTTTGACCGTTCATTTATGTATGCTGTAAAAATGCATTTTCGGTCACTATTAGCTATTTCCATCAAATTGGGCTGAATCGAAAAATACATCAAATCCACCCGATCCAATGGTACTGTTGCAATCAGCACGTCAAACTACGCCAGAAAAAGCCATAAAATCGATAGGTAAAAATGACATTCAAAAGACCATTTTTAACGGCTCACTTATGTATGTGCTGGAAGTGCCTCCTCGACCAATCGCAGGTATTTCCATCAAATTGGGCTGAATCGAAAAATATATCAAATCCACTCGATCCAATGATACCATTGCAATCGACACGTCAAACTACGACAGAAAAAGCCCTAAAATCGATAGGTAAAAATGACATTCAAAAGATCATTTTTGACCGTTCACTTATGTATGCGGTTAAAAATGCATTTTCGGTCACTATTGGCTATTTCCATCAAATTGGGCTGAATCGAAAAATACATCAAATCCACCCGATCCAATGGTACCGTTGCAATCAGCACGTCAAACTCTGCCAGAAAAAGCCATAAAATCGATAGGTAAAAATGACAATGAAAAGACCATTTTTGACGGCTCACTTATGTATGCAGTAAAAATGCATTTTCGTTCAATATTGGCTATTTCCATCAAATTGGGCTGAATCGAAAAATACATCAAATCCGACCGATCCAATGGTACCGTTGCAATCAGCACGTCAAACTACGCCAGAAAAAGCCATAAAATCGATAGGTAAAAATGACATTCAAAAGACCATTTTTGACGGCTCACTTATGTATGTGCTGGAAGTGCCTTCTCAACCAATAGCGGCTATTTTCATCAAATTGGGCTGAATCGAAAAATACATCAAATCCACCCGATCCAATGGTACCGTTGCAATCAGCACGTCAAACTACGCCAGAAAAAGCCATAAAATCGATAGGTAAAAATGACATTCAAAAGATCATTTTCGACCGTTCACTTATGTATGCGGTAAAAATGCATTTTCGGTCACTATTGGCTATTTCCATCAAATTGGGCTGAATCGAAAAATACATCAAATCCACCCAATCCAATGGTACTGTTGCAATCAGCACGTCAAACTACGCCAGAAAAAGCCATAAAATCGATATGTAAAAATGACATTCAAAAGACCATTTTTGATGGCTCACTTATGTATGTGCTGGAAGTGCCCTTTCGACCAATAGCGGCTATTTTCATCAAATTGGGCTGAATCGAAAAATACATCAAATCCACCCGATCCAATGATACCGTTGCAATCAGCACGTTAAACTACGACAGAAAAAGCCCTAAAATCGATAGGTAAAAATGACATTCAAAAGATCATTTTTGACCGTTCACTTATGTATGCGGTAAAAATGCATTTTCGGTCACTATTGACTATTTCCATCAAATTGGGCTGAATCGAAAAATACATCAAATCCACCCAATCAAATGGTACCGTTGCAATCAGCACGTCAAACTACGCCAGAAAAAGCCATAAAATCGATAGGTAAAAATGACATTCAAAAGACCATTTTTGACGGCTCACTTATGTATGCGGTAAAAATGCATTTTCGTTCAATATTGGCTATTTCCATCAAATTGCGCTGAATTGAAAAATACATCAAATCCACCCGATCCAATGGTACTGCTGCAATCAGCACGTCAAACTACGCCAGAAAAAGCCATAAAATCGATAGGTAAAAATGACATTCAAAAGACCATTTTTGATGGCTCACTTATGTATGTGCTGGAAGTGCCTTCTCGACCAATAGCGGCTATTTTCATCAAATTGGGCTGAATCGAAAAATACATCAAATCCACCCGATCCAATGGTACTGTTGCAATCAGCACATCAAACTACGCCAGAAAAAGCCATAAAATCGATAGGTAAAAATGACATTCAAAAGACCATTTTTAACGGCTCACTTATGTATGTGCTGGAAGTGCCCTTTCGACCAATAGCGGCTATTTTCATCAAATTGGGCTGAATCGAAAAATACATAGAATCTACCCGATCCAATGGTACCGTTGCAATCAGCACGTCAAACTATGCCAGAAAAAGCCATAAAATCGATAGGTAAAAATGACATTCAAAGGACCATTTTTGACGGCTCACTTATGTATGCGGTAAAAATGCATTTTCGTTCAATATTGGCTATTTCCATCAAATTGGGCTGAATCGAAAAATACATCAAATCCGACCGATCCAATGGTACCGTTGCAATCAGCACATCAAACTACGCCAGAAAAAGCCATAAAATCGATAGGTAAAAATGACATTCAAAAGACCATTTTTGACGGCTCACTTATGTATGCGGTAAAAATGCATTTTCGGTCAATTTTGGCTATTTTCATCAAATTGGGCTGAATCGAAAAATACATCAAAACCACCCGATCCAATGGTACCGTTGCAATCAGCACGTCAAATTACGCCAGTAAAAGCCATAAAATCGATAGGTAAAAATGACATTCAAAAGACCATTTTTGACGGCTCATTTATGTATGCAGTAAAAATGCATTTTCGTTCAATATTGGCTATTTCCATCAAATTGGGCTGAATCGAAAAATACATCAAATCCGACCGATCCAATGGTACCGTTGCAATCAGCACGTCAAACTACGCCAGAAAAAGCCATAAAATCGATAGGTAAAAATGACATTCAAAAGACCATTTTTGATGGCTCACTTATGTATGTGCTGGAAGTCCCTTCTCGACCAATAGCAGCTATTTTCATCAAATTGGGCTGAATCGAAAAATACATAGAATCCACCCAATCCAATGGTACTGTTGCAATCAGCACGTCAAACTACGCCAGAAAAAGCCATAAAATCGATAGGTAAAAATGACATTCAAAAGACCATTTTTGACGGCTCACTTATGTATGCGGTAAAAATGCATTTTCGTTCAATATTGGCTATTTCCATCAAATTGGGCTGAATCGAAAAATACATCAAATCCGACCGATCCAATGGTACCGTTGCTATTAGCACGTCAAACTACGCCAGAAAAAGCCATGAAATCGATAGGTAAAAATGACATTCAAAAGACCATTTTTGACAGCTCACTTATGTATGCAGTAAAAATGCATTTTCGTTCAATATTGGCTATTTCCATCAAATTGGGCTGAATCGAGAAATACATCAAATCCACCCGATCCAATGGTACCGTTGCAATCAGCACATCAAACTACGCCAGAAAAAGCCATAAAATCGATAGGTAAAAATGACATTCAAAAGACCATTTTTGACTGCTCACTTATGTATGCGGTAAAAATGCATTTTCGGTCAATTTTGGCTATTTTCATCAAATTGGGCTGAATCAAAAATACATCAAAACCACCCGATCCAATGGTACCGTTGCAATCAACACGTCAAATTACGCCAGTAAAAGCCATAAAATCGATAGGTAAAAATGACATTCAAAAGACCATTTTTGACAGCTCACTTATGTATGCAGTAAAAATGCATTTTCAGTCAATATTGGCTATTTCCATCAAATTAGGCTCAATCGAAAAATACATCAAATCCACCCGATCCAATGATACCGTTGCAATCACCACGTCAAACTACGTCAGAAAAAGCCATAAAATCGATAGGTAAAAATGACATTCAAAAGACCATTTTTGACGGCTCACTTATGTATGCGATTAAAATGCATTTTCGGTCAATATCGGCTATTTCCATCAAATTGGGCTGAATCGAAAAATACATCAAATCCACCCGATCCAATGGTACCGTTGCAATCAGTACGTCAAACTACGCCAGAAAAAGGCATAAAATCGATAGGTAAAAATGAAATTCAAAAGACCATTTTTGATGGCCCACTTATCTATGTGCTGGAAGTGCCTTTTCGACCAATAGCGGCTATTTTTATCAAATTTGGCTGAATCGAAAAATACATCAAATCCATCCCTTCCTATGGTACCGTTGCAATCAGCACGTCAAACTACGCCAGAAAAAGCCATAAAATCGATAGGTAAAAATGACATTCAAAAGACCATTTTTGACGGCTCACTTATGTATGCGGTAAAAATGCATTTTCGGTCAATATTGGCTATTTCCATCAAATTACGCTGAATTGAAAAATACATCAAATCCACCCAATCCAATGGTACCGTTGCAATCAGCACGTCAAACTACGCCAGAAAAAGCCATAAAATCGATAGGTAAAAATGACATTCAAAAGACCATTTGTGACAGCTCACTTATGTATATGCTGGAACTGCATTCTCGACCAATAGCAGCTATTTTCATCAAATTGGGCTGAATCGAAAATTACATCAAATCCATCCAATCCAATGGTACCGTTGCAATCAGCACATCAATTTACGCCATAAAAAGCCATAAAATCGATAGGTAAAAATGACATTCAAAAGACCATTTGTGACGGCTCACTTATGTATGTGCTGGAAGTGCCTTCTCGACCAATAGCGGCTATTTTCATCAAATTGGGCTGAATCGAAAAATACATCAAATCCACCCGATCCAATGGTACCGTTGCAATCAGCACGTCAAACTATGCCAGAAAAAGCCATAAAATCGATAGGTAAAAATGACATTCAAAAGATCATTTTTGACAGCTCACTTATGTATGCGGTAAAAATGCATTTTCGATCAATATTGGCTATTTCCATCAAATTGGGCTGAATCGAAAAATACATCAAATCCACCCGATCCAATGGTACCGTTGCAATCAGCACGTCAAACTACGCCAGAAAAAGCCATAAAATCGATAGGTAAAAATGACATTCAAAAGACAATTTGTGACAGCTCACTTATGTATGTGCTGGAACTGCATTCTCGACCAATAGCGGCTATTTTCATCAAATTAGGCTGAATCAAAAAGTACATCAAATCCACCCGATCCAATGGTACTGTTGCAATCAGCACATCAAACTACGCCAGAAAAAGCCATAAAATCGATAGGTAAAAATGACATTCAAAAGACCATTTGTGACGGCTTACTTATGTATGTGCTGGAAGTGCCTTCTCGACCAATAGCGGCTATTTTCATCAAATTGGGCTGAATCGAAAGATACATCAAATCCACCCGATCCAATGGTACCGTTGCAATCAGCACGTCAAACTATGCCAGAAAAAGCCATAAAATCGATAGGTAAAAATGACATTCAAAAGATCATTTTTGACAGCTCACTTATGTATGCGGTAAAAATGCATTTTCGATCAATATTGGCTATTTCCATCAAATTGGGCTGAATCGAAAAATACATCAAATCCACCTGATCGAATGGTACCGTTGCAATCAGCACGTCAAACTACGCCAGAAAAAGCCATAAAATCGATAGGTAAAAATGACATTCAAAAGACCATTTTTGATGGCTCACTTATGTATGTGCTGGAAGTGCCTTCTCGACCAATAGCAGCTATTTTCATCAAATTGGGCTGAATCGAAAAATACATCAAATCCACCCGATCCAATGGTACCGTTGCAATCAGCACGTCAAACGACGCCAGAAAAAGCCATAAAATCGATAGGTAAAAATGACATTCAAAATACCATTTTTGACAGCTCACTTATGTATGCGGTAAAAATGCATTTTCGGTTATTATTGGCTATTTCCATCAAATTGGGCTGAATCGAAAAATACATCAAATCCACCCGATCCAATGGTACCGATGCAATCAGCACATCAAACTACGCCAGAAAAAGCCATAAAATCGATAGGTAAAAATGACATTCAAAAGACCATTTTTAACGGCTCACTTATGTATGTGCTGGAAGTGCCCTTTCGACCACTAGCGGCTATTTTCAACAAATTGGGCTGAATCGAAAAATACATCGAATCCACCCGATCCAATGATACCGTTGCAATCAACACGTCAAACTATGCCAGAAAAAGCCATAAAATCGATAGGTAAAAATGACATTCAAAAGATCATTTTTGACCGTTCACTTATGTATGCGGTAAAAATGCATTTTCGGTCAATATTGGCTATTTCCATCAAATTGGGCTGAATCGAAAAATACATCAAATCCACCCAATCAAATGGTACCGTTGCAATCAGCACGTCAAACTACGCCAGAAAAAGCCATAAAATCGATAGGTAAAAATGACATTCAAAAGACCATTTTTGACGGCTCTCTTATGTATGCAGTAAAAATGCATTTTCATTCAATATTGGCTATTTCCATCAAATTGGGCTGAATCAAAAATACATCAAATCCGACCGATCCAATGGTACCGTTGCAATCAGCACGTCAAACTACACTAGAAAAAGCCATAAAATCGATAGGTAAAAATGACATTCAAAAGACCATTTGTGACGACTTACTTATGTATGTGCTGGAAGTGCCTTCTCGACCAATAGCGGCTATTTTCATCAAATTGGGCTGAATCGAAAAATACATAGAATCCACCCGATCCAATGGTACCGTTGCAATCAGCACGTCAAACTACGCCAGAAAAAGCCATAAAATCGATAGGTAAAAATGACATTCAAAAGACCATTTTTGACGGCTCACTTATGTATGCGGTAAAAATGCATTTTCGTTCAATATTGGCTATTTCCATCAAATTGGGCTGAATCGAAAAATACATCAAATCCACCTGATCGAATGGTACTGTTGCAATCAGCACGTCAAACTACGCCAGAAAAAGCCATAAAATCGATAGGTAAAAATGACATTCAAAGGACCATTTTTGACGGCTCACTTATGTATGTGCTGGAAGTGCCTTCTCGACCAATAGCGGCTATTTTCATCAAATTGGGCTGAATCGAAAAATACATCAAATCCACCCGATCGAATGGTACCGTTGCAATCAGCACGTCAAACTACGCCAGAAAAAGCCATAAAATCGATAGGTAAAAATGACATTCAAAAGACCATTTTTGACCGTTCACTTATGTATGCGGTAAAATTGCATTTTCGGTCAATTTTGGTTATTTTCATCAAATTGGGCTGAATCGAAAAATACATCAAAACCACCCGATCCAATGGTACCGTTGCAATCAGCACGTCAAATTACGCCAGTAAAAGCCATAAAATCGATAGGTAAAAATGACATTCAAAAGACCATTTTTGACAGCTCACTTATGTATGCAGTAAAAATGCATTTTCAGTCAATATCGGCTATTTCCATCAAATTGGGCTGAATCGAAAAATACATCAAATCCACCCGATCCAATGGTACCGTTGCAATCAGTACGTCAAACTACGCCAGAAAAAGGCATAAAATCGATAGGTAAAAATGAAATTCAAAAGACCATTTTTGATGGCCCACTTATCTATGTGCTGGAAGTGCCTTCTCGACCAATAGCGGCTATTTTTATCAAATTTGGCTGAATCGAAAAATACATCAAATCCACCCGATCGAATGGTACCGTTGCAATCAGCACGTCAAACTACGCCAGAAAAAGCCATAAAATCGATAGGTAAAAATGACATTCAAAAGACCATTTTTGACAGCTCACTTATGTATGCGGTAAAAATGCATTTTCGGTCAATATTGGCTATTTCCATCAAATTACACTGAATTGAAAAATACATCAAATCCACCCAATCCAATGGTACCGTTGCAATCAGCACGTCAAACTACGCCAGAAAAAGCCATAAAATCGATAGGTAAAAATGAGATTCAAAAGACCATTAGTGACAGCTCACTTATGTATGTGCTGGAACTGCATTCTCGACCAATAGCGGCTATTTTCATCAAATTGGGCTGAATCGAAAAATACATCAAATCCACCCGATCCAATGGTACTGTTGCAATCAGCACGTCAATTTATGCCATAAAACGCCATAAAATCGATAGGTAAAAATGACATTCAAAAGACCATTTGTGACGGCTAACTTATGTATGTGCTGGAAGTGCCTTCTCGACCAATAGCAGCTATTTTCATCAAATTGGGCTGAATCGAAAAATACATCAAATCCACCCAATCCAATGGTACCGTTGCAATCAGCACGTCAAACTATGGCAGAAAAAGCCATAAAATCGATAGGTAAAAATGACATTCAAAAGATCATTTTTGACGGCTCACTTATGTATGCGGTAAAAATGCATTTTCGATCAATATTGGCTATTTCCATCAAATTGGGCTGAATCGAAAAATACATCAAATCCACCCGATCCAATGGTACCGTTGCAATCAGCACGTCAAACTACGCCAGAAAAAGCCATAAAATCGATAGGTAAAAATGACATTCAAAAGACCATTTTTGATTGCTCACTTATGTATGTCCTGGAAGTGCCTTCTCAACCAATAGCGGCTATTTTCATCAAATTGGGCTGAATCGAAAAATACATCAAATCCACCCAATCCAATGGTACTGTTGCAATCAGCACGTCAAACTACGCCATAAAAAGCCATAAAATCGATAGGTAAAAATGACATTCAAAAGACCATTTGTGACGGCTAACTTATGTATGTGCTGGAAGTGCCTTCTCGACCAATAGCAGCTATTTTCATCAAATTGGGCTGAATCGAAAAATACATCAAATCCACCCAATCCAATGGTACCGTTGCAATCAGCACGTCAAACTATGGCAGAAAAAGCCATAAAATCGATAGGTAAAAATGACATTCAAAAGATCATTTTTGACGGCTCACTTATGTATGCGGTAAAAATGCATTTTCGATCAATATTGGCTATTTCCATCAAATTGGGCTGAATCGAAAAATACATCAAATCCACCCGATCCAATGGTACCGTTGCAATCAGCACGTCAAACTACGCCAGAAAAAGCCATAAAATCGATAGGTAAAAATGACATTCAAAAGACCATTTTTGATTGCTCACTTATGTATGTCCTGGAAGTGCCTTCTCAACCAATAGCGGCTATTTTCATCAAATTGGGCTGAATCGAAAAATACATCAAATCCACCCAATCCAATGGTACTGTTGCAATCAGCACGTCAAACTACGCCAGAAAAAGCCATAAAATCGATAGGTAAAAATGACATTCAAAAGACCATTTTTGACGGCTCACTTATGTATGCAGTAAAAATGCATTTTCGTTCAATATTGGCTATTTCCATCAAATTGGGCTGAATCGAAAAATACATCAAATCCACCCAATCCAATGGTACCGTTGCAATCAGCACATCAAACTACGCCAGAAAAAGCCATAAAATCGATAGGTAAAAATGACATTCAAAAGACCATTTTTGACGGCTCACTTATGTATGCGGTAAAAATGCATTTTTGGTCAATTTTGGCTATTTTCATCAAATTGGGCTGAATTGAAATATACATCAAAACCACCCGATCTAATGGTACTGTTGAAATCAGCATGTCAAAGTACGCCAGTAAAAGCCATAAAATCGATAGTTAAAAATGACATTCAAAAGACCATTTTTGATGGCCCACTTATCTATGTGCTTGAAGTGCCTCCTCGACCAATAGCGGCTATTTTTATCAAATTTGGCTGAATCGAAAAATACATCAAATCCATCCCTTCCTATGGTACCGTTGCAATCAGCACGTCAAACTACGCCAGAAAAAGCCATAAAATCGATAGGTAAAAATGACTTTCAAAAGACCATTTTTGATGGCTCACTTATGTATGCGGTAAAAATGCATTTTTGGTCAATATTGGCTATATCCATCAAATTACGCTGAATTGAAAAATACATCAAATCCACCCAATCCAATGGTACCGTTGCAATCAGCACGTCAAACTACGCCAGAAAAAGCCATAAAATCGATAGGTAAAAATGACATTCAAAAGACAATTTGTGACAGCTCACTTATGTATGTGCTGGAACTGCATTCTCGACCAATAGACGCTATTTTCATCAAATTGGGTTGAATCAAAAAGTACATCAAATCCACCCGATCCAATGGTACTGTTGCAATCAGCACATCAAACTACGCCAGAAAAAGCCATAAAATCGATAGGTAAAAATGACATTCAAAAGACCATTTGTGACGGCTCACTTATGTATGTGCTGGAAGTGCCTTCTCGACCAATAGCGCCTATTTTCATCAAATTGGGCTGAATCGAAAAATACATCAAATCCACCCAATCCAATGGTACCGTTGCAATCAGCACGTCAAACTACGCCAGTAAAAGCCATAAAATCGAAAGGTAAAAATGACATTCAAAAGATCATTTTTGACGGCTCAGTTATGTAGCGGTAAAAATTCATTTTCGATCAATATTGGCTATTTCCATCAAATTGGGCTGAATCGAAAAATACATCAAATCCACCCGATCCAATGGTACCGTTTCAATCAGCACATCAAACTACGCCAGAAAAAGCTGTTAAATCCATGGGTAAAAATGACATTTAAAAGACCATTTTTGACGGCTCACTCATGTATGCGGTAAAAATGCATTTTGGTCAATTTTGGATATTTTCATCAAATTGGGCTGAATCGAAAAATACATCTAATCCAGCCAATCCAATGGTACCGTTGCAATCAGCACGTAAACTACGCCAGAAAAAGCCATAAAATCGATAGGTAAAAATGGCATTCAAAAGACCATTTTTGATGGCTCACTTATGTATGTGCTGGAAGTGCCTTCTCGACCAATAGAGGCTATTTTCATCAAATTGGGCTGAATCAAAAAATACATCAAATCCACCCGATCCAATGGTACCGTTGCAATCAGCACGTCAAACTACGCCAGAAAAAGCCATAAAATCGATAGGTAAAAATGACATTCAAAAGACCATTTTTGACAGCTCACTTATGGATGCAGTAAAAATGCATTTTCGTTCAATATTGGCTATTTCCATCAAATTGGGCTGAATCGAAAAATACATCAATCCGACCGATCCAATGGTACCGTTGCAATTAGCACGTCAAACTACGCCAGAAAAAGCCATAAAATCGATAGGTAAAAATGACATTCAAAAGACCATTTTTGACGGCTCACTTATGTATGCAGTAAAAATGCATTTTCGTTCAATATTGGCTATTTCCATCAAATTGGGCTGAATCGAAAAATACATCAAATCCACCCGATCCAATGGTACCGTTGCAATCAGCATGTAAACTACGCCAGAAAAAGCCATAAAATCGATAGGTAAAAATTACATTCAAAAGACCATTTTTGACGGCTCACTTATGTATGCGGTAAAAATGCATTTTCGGTCAATTTTGGCTATTTTCATCAAATTGGGCTGAATCGAAAAATACATCCAAACCACCCAATCCAATGGTACCGTTGCAATCAGCACGTCAAATACGCCAGTGAAAGTCATGAAATCGATAGGTAAAAATGACATTAAAAAGACCATTTTTGACAGCTCACTTATGTATGCAGTAAAAATGCATTTTCAGTCAATATTGGCTATTTCCATCGAATTGGGCTCAATCGAAAAATACATCAAATCCACCCGATCCAATGGTACCGTTGCAATCACCACGTCAAACTACGTCAGAAAAGCCATAAAATCGATAGGTAAAAATGACATTCAAAAGACCATTTTTGACGGCTCACTTATGTATGCAATTAAAATGCATTTTCAGTCAATATTGGCTATTTCCATCAAATTGGGCTGAATCGAAAAATACATCAAATCCACCCAATCAAATGGTACCGTTGCAATCAGCACGTCAAACTACGCCAGAAAAAGCCATAAAATCGATAGGTAAAAATGACATTCAAAAGACCATTTGTGACGGCTAACTTATGTATGTGCTGGAAGTGCCTTCTCGACCAATATTGGCTATTTTTATCAAATTGGGCTGAATCGAAAAATACATCAAATCTATCCCTTCCTATGGTACCGTTGCAATCAGCACGTCAAACTACGCCAGAAAAAGCCATAAAATCGATAGGTAAAAATGACATTCAAAAGACCATTTTTGACGGCTCACTTATGTATGCGGTAAAAATGCATTTTCGGTCAATTTTGGCTATTTTCATCAAATTGGGCTGAATCAGAAAATACATCAGAACCACCCGATCCAATGGTACCGTTGCAATCAGCACGTCAAATTACGCCAGTAAAAGCCATAAAATCGATAGGTAAAAATGACATTCAAAAGACCATTTTTGACAGCTCACTTATGTATGCAGTAAAAATGCATTTTCAGTCAATATTGGCTATTTCCATCAAATTGGGCTCAATCGAAAAATACATCAAATCCACCCGATCCAATGGTACCGTTGCAATCACCACGTCAAACGACGTCAGAAAAGCCATAAAATCGATAGGTAAAAATGACATTCAAAAGACCATTTTTGACAGCTCACTTATGTATGCGATTAAAATGCATTTTCAGTCAATATTGGCTATTTCCATCAAATTGGGCTGAATCGAAAAATACATCAATCCGACCGATCCAATGGTACCGTTGCAATTAGCACGTCAAACTACGCCAGAAAAAGCCATAAAATCGATAGGTAAAAATGACATTCAAAAGACCATTTTTGATGGCCCACTTATCTATGTGCTGGAAGTGCCTTCTCGACCAATAGCAGCTATTTTTATCAAATTGGGCTGAATCGAAAAATACATCAAATCCATCCCTTCCTATGGTACCGTTGCAATCAGCACGTCAAACTACGCCAGAAAAAGCCATAAAATCGATAGGTAAGAATGACATTCAAAAGACCATTTTTTACGGCTCACTTATGTATGCGGTAAAAATGCATTTTCGGTCAATATTGGCTATTTCCATCAAATTACGCTGAATTGAAAAATACATCAAATCCACCCAATCCAATGGTACCGTTACAATCAGCACATCAAACTACGCCAGAAAAAGCCAAAAAATCGATAGGTAAAAATGACATTCAAAAGACCATTTTTGACGGCTCACTTATGTATGTGCTGGAACTGTATCCTCGACCAATAGCGGCTATTTTCATCAAATTGGGCTGAATCGAAAATTACATCAAATCCACCCGATCCAATGGTACCGATTCAATCAGCACGTCAAACTATGCCAGAAAAAGCCATAAAATCGATAGGTAAAAATGACATTCAAAAGATCATTTTTGACAGCTCACTTATGTATGCCGTAAAAATGCATTTTCGATCAATATTGGCTATTTCCATCAAATTGGGCTGAATCGAAAAATACATCAAATCCACCCGATCCAATGGTACCGTTGCAATCAGGACGTCAAACTACGCCAGAAAAAGCAATAAAATCGATAGGTAAAAATGACATTCAAAAGACCATTTTTGATGGCTCACTTATGTATGTGCTGGAAGTGCCTTCTCAACACATAGCGGCTATTTTCATCAAATTGGGCTGAATCAAAAAATACATCGAATCCACCAGATCCAATGGTACCGTTGCAATCAGCACATCAAACTACGCCAGAAAAAGCCATAAAATCGATAGGTAAAAATGACATTCAAAAGATCATTTTTGACGGCTCACTTATGTATGCGGTAAAAATGCATTTTTGGTCAATTTTGGCTATTTCCATCAAATTGGGTTGAATCGAAAAATACATCAAAACCACCCGATCCAATGGTACCGTTGCAATCAGCATGTCAAATTACGCCAGTAAAAGCCATAAAATCGATAGGTAAAAATGACATTCAAAAGACCATTTTTGATGGCCCACTTATCTATGTGCTGGAAGTGCCTTCTCGACCAATAGCGGCTATTTTTATCAAATTTGGCTGAATCAAAAAATACATCAAATCCATCCCTTCCTATGGTACCGTTGCAATCAGCACGTCAAACTACGCCAGAAAAAGCCATAAAATCGATAGGTAAAAATGACATTCAAAAGACCCTTTTTGACGGCTCACTTATGTATGCGGTAAAAATGCATTTTCAGTCAATATTGGCTATTTCCATCAAATTACACTGAATTGAAAAATACATCAAATCCACCCAATCCAATGGTACTGTTGCAATCAGCACGTCAAACTACGCCAGAAAAAGCCATAAAATCGATAGGTACAAAATGACATTCAAAAGACCATTTGTGACAGCTCACTGATGTATGTGCTGGAACTGCATTCTCTACCAATAGCGGCTATTTCCATCAAATTGGGCTGAATCGAAAAATACATCAAATCCACCCGATCCAATGGTACCGTTGCAATCAGCACGTCAAACTACGCCAGAAAAAGCCATAAAATCGATAGGTAAAAATGACATTCAAAAGACCATTTGTGACGGCTCACTTATGTATGTGCTGGAAGTGCCTTCTCGACCAATAGCGGGTATTTTCATCAAATTGGGCTGAATCAAAAAATACATCAAATCCACCCAATCCAATGGTACCGTTGCAATCAGCACGTCAAACTACGCCAGAAAAAGCCATAAAATCGATAGGTAAAAATGACATTCAAAAGATCATTTTTGACGGCTCACTTATGGATGCGGTAAAAATGCATTTTCGATCAATATTGGCTATTTCCATCAAATTGGGCTGAATCAAAAAAATACATCAAATCCACCTGATCCAATGGTACCGTTGCAATCAGCACGTCAAACTACGCCAGAAAAAGCCATTGAATCCATAGGTAAAAATGACATTCAAAAGACCATTTTTGACGGCTCACTTATGTATGTGCTGGGAGTGCCTTCTCGACCAATTGCAGCTTTTTTCATCAAATTGGGCTGAATCGAAAAATACATCAAATCCACCCGATCCAATGGTACTGTTGCAATCAGCACGTCAAACTACGCCAGAAAAAGCCATAAAATCGATAGGTAAAAATGACATTCAAAAGACCCTTTGTGACGGCTCACTCATGTATGCAGTAAAAATGCATTTTCGGTCAATTTTGGATATTTTCTTCAAATTGGGCTGAATCGAAAAATACATCAAATCCAGCCGATCCAATGGTACCGTTGCAATCAGCACGTCAAACTACGCCAGAAAAAGCCATAAAATCGATAGGTAAAAATGACATTCAAAAGACCATTTTTGACAGCTCACTTATGTATTTGCTGGAAGTGCCTTCTCGACCAATAGCAGCGATTTCCATCAAATTGGGCTGAATCGAAAAATACATTAAATCCCCCCGATCCAATGGTACCGTTGCAATCAGCACGTCAATCTACGCCAGGAAAAGCCATAAAATCGATAGGTAAAAATGACATTCAAAAGACCATTTTTGACGGCTCACTTATTTATGTGCTGGAAGTGCCTTTCGACCAATAGCGGCTATTTTCATCAAATTGGGCTAAATCGAAAAATATATCAAATCCACCCGATCCAATGGTACTGTTGCAATCAGCACGTCAAACTACGCCAGAAAAAGCCATAAAATCGATAGGTAAAAATGACAATCAAAAGACCATTTGTGACGGCTCACTTATGTATGTGCTGGAAGTGCCTTCTCGACCAATAGTGGCTATTTTCATCAAATTGGGCTGAATCGAAAAATACATCGAATCCACCCCTTCCTATGGTACCGTTGCAATCAGCACGTCAAACTACGCCAGAAAAAGCCATAAAATCGATAGGTAAAAATGACGTTCAAAGATCATTTTTGACGGCTCACTTATGTATGCGGTAAAAATGCATTTTCAGTCAATTTTGGCTATTTCCATCAAATTGGGCTGAATCGAAAAATACATCAAATCCAACCGATCCAATGGTACCGTTGTAATCAGCACGTCAAACTATGCCAGAAAAAGTCATAAAATCCATAGGTAAATATGACATTCAAAAGACTATTTTTGACGGCTCACTTATGTATGCAGTAAAAATGCATTTTAGGTCAATTATGGCTATTTCCATCAAATTGGGCTGATTCGAAAAATACATCAAATCCAGCCGATCCAATGGTACCGTTTCAATCAGCATGTCAAACTACGCCAGAAAAAGCCATAAAATCGATAGGTAAAAATGACATTCAAAAGACCATTTGTGACGGCTCACTTATGTATGCAGTAAAAATGCATTTTTGGTCAATATTGGCTATTTCCATCAAATTGGGCTGAATCGAAAAATATATCAAATCCACCCGATCCAATGGTACTGTTGCAATCTGCACGTCAAACCACGCCAGAAAAAGCCATAAAATCGATAGGTAAAAATGACATTCAAAAGACTATTTGTGATGGCTCACATATGTATGTGCTGGAAGTGCCTTCTCGACCAATAGCAGCTATTTCCATCAAATTGGGCTGAATAGAAAAATACGTCAAATCCACCCGATCCAATGGTACCGTTGCATTCAGCACGTCAAACTACAACAGAAAAAGCCATAAAATCGATAGGTAAAAATGACATTCAAAAGATCATTTTTGACGGCTCACTTATGTATGCAGTAAAAATGCATTTTCGGTCAATATTGGCTATTTCCATCAAATTGGGCTGAATCGAAAAATACATCAAATCCACCCGATCCAATGGTACTGTTGCAATCAGCACGTCAAACTACGCCAGAAAAAGCCAAAAAATCGATAGGTAAGAATGACGTTCAAAAGACCATTTTCAACGGCTCACTTATGTATGCAGTAAAAATGCATTTTCGGTCACTATTGGCTATTTCCATCAAAATGGGCTAAATCGAAAAATACATCAAATCCACCCGATCCAATGGTACCGTTGCAATCTGCACGTCAAACTACGCCAGAAAAAGCCATAAAATCGATAGGTAAAAATGAAATTCAAAAGATCATTTTTGATGGCTCACTTATGTATGCGGTAAAAATGCATTTTCGGTCAATATTGGCTATTTCCATCAAATTGGGCTGAATCGAAATATACATCAAATCCACCCGATCCAATGGAACCGTTGCAATCAACACGTCAAACTACGCCAGAAAAAGCCATAAAATCCATAGGTAAAATATACATTCAAAAGACCATTTTTGACAGCTCACTTATGAATGCCGTAAAAATGCATTTTCGGTCAATATTGGCTATTTCCATCAAAATGGGCTGAATCGAAAAATACATCAAATCCACCCGATCCAATGGTACCGTTGCAATCTGCACGTCAAACTACGCCAGAAAAAGCCATAAAATCGATAGGTAAAAATGACATTCAAAAGACTATTTGTGATGGCTCACTTATGTATGTGCTGGAAGTGCCTTCTCGACCAATAGCGGCTATTTCCATCAAATTGGGCTGAATCGAAAAATACATCAAATCCACCTGATCCAATGGTACCGTTGCATTCAGCACGTCAAACTACGCCAGAAAAAGCCATAAAATCGATAGATAAAAATGAAATTCAAAAGATCATTTTTGATGGCTCACTTATGTATGCAGTAAAAATGCATTTTCGGTCAATATTGGCTAATTCCATCAAATTGGGCTAAATCAAAAAATACATCAAATCCACCCGATCCAATGGTACTGTTGCAATCAGCACGTCAAACTACGCCAGAAAAAGCCCTAAAATCGATAGGTAAAAATGACATTCAAAAGACCATTTTTGACGGCTCAATTATGTATGCAGTAAAAATGCATTTTAGGTCAATTATGGCTAGTTCCATCAAACTGGGCTGAATCAAAAATACATCAAATCCACCCGATCCAATGGTACCGTTGCAATCAACACGTCAAACTACTCCCGTAAAAGCCATAAAATCGATCGGTAAAAATGACATTCAAAAGACCATTTGTGACGGCTCACTTATGTATGCGGTAAAAATGCATTTTCAGTCAATTTTGGCTATTTCCATCAAATTGGGCTGAATCGAAATATACATCAAATCCACCCGCTCCAATGGTACCGTTGCAATCAGCACGTCAAACTACGCCAGAAAAAGCCATAAAATCGATAGGTAAAAATGACATTCATAACACCATTTTTGACGGCTCACTTATGTATGCGGTAAAAATGCATTTTCGGTCAATATTGGCTATTTCCATCAAATTGGGCTGATACGAAAAATACATCTAATCCACCCGATCCAATGGAACTGTTGCAATCAGCACGTCAAACTACGCCAGAAAAAGCCATAAAATCGATAGGTGAAAATGACATTCAAAAGACCCTTTGTGACGGCTCACTTACGTATGTGCTGGAAGTGCCTTTTCGACCAATATTGGCAATTTTTATCAAATTGGGCTGAATCGAAAAATACATCAAATCCACCCGATCCAATGGTACCGTTGCAATCAGCACGTCAAACTACGCCAGAAAAAGCCATAAAATCGATAGGTAAAAATGACATTCAAAAGACCATTTTTGACGGCTCACTTATGTATGTGCAGGAAGTGCCTTCTCGACCAATAATGGCTATTTTCATCAAATTGGGCTGAATTGGAAAATACATCAAATCCACCTGATCCAATGGTACCGTTGCAATCAGCACATCAAACTACGCCAGAAAAAGCCATAAAATCGATAGGTAAAAATGACATTCAAAAGACCATTTTTGACGGCTCACTTATGTATGTGCTGGAAGTGCCTTCTCGACCAATAGCGGGTATTTTCATCAAATTGGGCTGAATCAAAAAATACATCAAATCCACCCAATCCAATGGTACCGTTGCAATCAGCACGTCAAACTACGCCAGAAAAAGCCATAAAATCGATAGGTAAAAATGACATTCAAAAGATCATTTTTGACGGCTCACTTATGTATGCGGTAAAAATGCATTTTCGATCAATATTGGCTATTTCCATCAAATTGGGCTGAATCAAAAAAATACATCAAATCCACCTGATCCAATGGTACCGTTGCAATCAGCACGTCAAACTACGCCAGATAAAGCCATTGAATCCATAGGTAAAAATGACATTCAAAAGACCATTTTTGACGGCTCACTTATGTATGTGCTGGGAGTGCCTTCTCGACCAATTGCAGCTTTTTTCATCAAATTGGGCTGAATCGAAAAATACATCAAATCCACCCGATCCAATGGTACTGTTGCAATCAGCACGTCAAACTACGCCAGAAAAAGCCATAAAATCGATAGGTAAAAATGACATTCAAAAGACCCTTTGTGACGGCTCACTCATGTATGCAGTAAAAATGCATTTTCGGTCAATTTTGGATATTTTCTTCAAATTGGGCTGAATCGAAAAATACATCAAATCCAGCCGATCCAATGGTACCGTTGCAATCAGCACGTCAAACTACGCCAGAAAAAGCCATAAAATCGATAGGTAAGAATGACGTTCAAAAGACCATTTTTGACGGCTCACTTATGTATGCAGTAAAAATGCATTTTCGGTCACTATTGGCTATTTCCATCAAAATGGGCTAAATCGAAAAATACATCAAATCCACCCGATCCAATGGTACCGTTGCAATCTGCACGTCAAACTACGCCAGAAAAAGCCATAAAATCGATAGGTAAAAATGAAATTCAAAAGATCATTTTTGATGGCTCACTTATGTATGCGGTAAAAATGCATTTTCGGTCAATATTGGCTATTTCCATCAAATTGGGCTGAATCAAAAAATACATCAAATCCACCCGATCCAATGGGACAGTTGCAATCAGCACGTCAAACTACGCCAGAAAAAGCCAAAAAATCGATAGGTAAGAATGACGTTCAAAAGACCATTTTCAACGGCTCACTTATGTATGCGGTAAAAATGCATTTTTGGTCAATATTGGGTATTTCCATTAAATTGGGCTGAATCGAAAAATACATCAAATCCACCCGATCCAATGGAACCGTTGCAATCAACACGTCAAACTACGCCAGAAAAAGCCATAAAATCCATAGGTAAAATATACATTCAAAAGACCATTTTTGACAGCTCACTTATGAATGCCGTAAAAATGCATTTTCGGTCAATATTGGCTATTTCCATCAAAATGGGCTGAATCGAAAAATACATCAAATCCACCCGATCCAATGGTACCGTTGCAATCTGCACGTCAAACTACGCCAGAAAAAGCCATAAAATCGATAGGTAAAAATGACATTCAAAAGACTATTTGTGATGGCTCACTTATGTATGTGCTGGAAGTGCCTTCTCGACCAATAGCTGCTATTTCAATCAAATTGGGCTGAATCGAAAAATACATCAAATCCACCTGATCCAATGGTACCGTTGCATTCAGCACGTCAAACTACGCCAGAAAAAGCCATAAAATCGATAGGTAAAAATGACATTCAAAAGACCATTTTTGACGGCTCAATTATGTATGCAGTAAAAATGCATTTTAGGTCAATTATGGCTATTTCCATCAAATTGGGCTGAATCAAAAATACATCAAATCCACCCGATCCAATGGTACCGTTGCAATCAACACGTCAAACTACTCCCGTAAAAGCCATAAAATCGATCGGTAAAAATGACATTCAAAAGACCATTTGTGACGGCTCACTTATGTATGCGGTAAAAATGCATTTTCAGTCAGTTTTGGCTATTTCCATCAAATTGGGCTGAATCGAAATATACATCAAATCCACCCGCTCCAATGGTACCGTTGCAATCAGCACGTCAAACTACGCCAGAAAAAGCCATAAAATCGATAGGTAAAAATGACATTCATAACACCATTTTTGACGGCTCACTTATGTATGCGGTAAAAATGCATTTTTGGTCAATATTGGCTATTTCCATCAAATTTGGCTGATACGAAAAATACATCTAATCCACCCGATCCAATGGAACTGTTGCAATCAGCACGTCAAACTACGCCAGAAAAAGCCATAAAATCGATAGGTAAAAATGACATTCAAAAGACCCTTTGTGACAGCTCACTTACGTATGTAATGGAAGTGCCTTTTCGACCAATATTGGCTATTTTTATCAAATTGGGCTGAATCGAAAAATACATCAAATCCACCCGATCCAATGGTACCGTTGCAATCAGCACGTCAAACTACGCCAGAAAAAGCCATAAAATCGATAGGTAAAAATGACATTCAAAAGACCATTTTTTACGGCTCACTTATGTATGTGCAGGAAGTGCCTTCTCGACCAATAATGGCTATTTTCATCAAATTGGGCTGAATTGGAAAATACATCAAATCCACCTGATCCAATGGTACCGTTGCAATCAGCACATCAAACTACGCCAGAAAAAGCCATAAAATCGATAGGTAAAAATGACATTCAAAAGACCATTTTTGACGGCTCACTTATGTATGTGCTGGAAGTGCCTTCTCGACCAATAGCGGCTATTTTCATCAAATTGGGCTGAATCAAAAAATACATCAGATCCACCCGATCCAATGGTACCGTTGCAATCAGCACGTCAAACTACGCCAGAAAAAGCCATAAAATCGATAGGTAAAAATGACATTCAAAAGACCATTTTTGAAGGCTCACTTATGTATGCGGTAAAAATGCATTTTCGGTCAATATTGGCTATTTCCATCAAATTGGGCTGAATCGAAAAATACATCAAATCCACCCAATCCAATGGTACCGTTGCAATCAGCACGTCAAACTACGCCAGAAAAAGCCATGAAATCGATAGGTAAAAATGACATTCAAAAGACCATTTTTGACGGCTCAATTATGTATACGCTGGAAGTGCCTTCTCGAACAATAGCGGCTATTTTCATCAAATTAGGCTGAATCGAAAAATACATCAAATCCACCCGATCCAATGGTACCATTGCAATCAGCACGTCAAACTACGCCAGAAAAAGCCATAAAATCGATAGGTAAAAATGACATTGAAAAGACCATTTGTGACAGTTCACTTATGTATGCGGTTAAAATGCATTTTCGGTCAATATTGGCTATTTCCATCAAATTGGGCTGAATCGAAAAATACATCAAATCCACCCTATCTAATGGTACCATTGCAATCAGTACGTCAAACTACGCCAGAAAAAGCCATAAAATCGATAGGTAAAAATGACATTCAAAAGACCATTTTTGACGGCTCACTTATGTATGTGCTGGAAGTGCCTTCTCGACCAATAGCGGCTATTTTCATCAAATTGGGCTGAATCGAAAAATACATCAAATCCACCCGATCCAATGGTACCGTTGCAATCAGCACGTCAAACTACGCCAGAGAAAGCCATAAAATCGATAGGTAAAAATGACATTCAAAAGACCATTTTTGACGGCTCACTTATGTATGCGGTAAAAATGCAGTTTTGGTCACTATTGGCTATTTCCATCAAATTGGGCTGAATCGAAAAATACATCAAATCCACCTGATCCAATGGTACCGTTGCAATCAGCACGTCAAACTACGCCAGAAAAAGCCATAAAATCGATAGGTAAAAATGACATTCAAAAGACCATTTTTGACGGCTCACTTATGTATGTGCTAGAATTGCTTTCTCAACCAATAGCAGCTATTTTCATCAAATTGGGCTGAATCGAAAAATACATCAAATCCACCCGATCCAATTGTACTGTTGCAATCAGCACGTCAAACTACGCCAGAAAAAGCCAAAAAATCCATAGGTAAAAATGACATTCATAAGACCATTTGTGACGGCTCACTCATGTATGTGCTGGAAGTGCCTTCTCGACCAATAGCGGCTATTTTCATCAAATTGGGCTGAATCAAAAATACATCAAATACACCCGATCCAATGGTACCGTTGCAATCAGCACGTCAAACTACGCCAGAAAAAGCCAAAAAATCGATAGGTAAAAATGACATTCAAAAGACCATTTTTGACGGCTCACTTATGTATGTGCTAGAATTGCTTCCTCAACCAATAGCAGCTATTTTCATCAAATTGGGCTGAATCGAAAAATTCATAAAATCCACCCGATCCAATTGTACTGTTGCGATCAGCACGTCAAACTACGCCAGAAAAAGCCAAAAAATCCATAGGTAAAAATGACATTCATAAGACCATTTGTGACGGCTCACTCATGTATGTGCTGGAAGTGCCTTCTCGACCAATAGTGGCTATTTTTATCAAATTGGGCTGAATAGAAAAATACATCAAATCCACCCGATCCAATGGTACCGTTGTAATCAGCACGTCAAACTACGCCAGATAAAGCCATAAAATCGATAGGTAAAAATGACATTCAAAAGACCATTTTTGACGGCTCACTTATGTATGCAGTAAAAATGCATTTTAGGTCAATTTTGGCTATTTCCATCAAATTGGGCTGAATCGAAAAATACATCAAATTCACCCGATCCAATGGTACCGTTGCAATCAGCACGTCAAACTACGCCAGAAAAAGCCATAAAATCCATAGGTAAAATATACATTCAAAAGACCATTTTTGACGGCTCACTTATGTATGCGGTAAAAATGCATTTTCGGTCAATAGTGGCTATTTTCATCAAATTGGGCTGAATAGAAAAATACATCAAATCCACCCAATCCAATGGTACCGTTGTAATCAGCACGTCAAACTACGCAAGATAAAGCCATAAAATCGATAGGTAAAAATGACATTCATAAGACCATTTGTGACTGCTCACTCATGTATGTGCTGGAAGTGCCTTCTCGACCAATAGCGGCTATTTTCATCAAATTGGGCTGAATCGAAAAATACATCAAATCCACCCGATCCAATGGTACCGTTGCAATCAGCACGTCAAACTACGCCAGAAAAATCCATAAAATTGATAGGTAAAAATGACATTCAAAGGACCATTTCTGACGGCTCACTTATGTATATGCTGGAAGTGCCTTCTCGACCAATAGCGGCTATTTTCATCAAATTAGGCTGAATCGAAAAATGCATTAAATCCATCTGATCCAATGGTACCGTTGCAATAAGCCAGTCAAACTACGCCAGAAAAAGCCATAAAATCGATTGGTAAAAATGACATTCAAAAGACCATTTTTGACGGCTCACTTATGTATGCAGTGAAAATGCATTTTAGGTCAATTTTGGCTATTTCCTTCAAATTGGGCTGAATCGAAAAATACATCAAATCCACCCGATCCAATGGTACTGTTGCAATCAGCACGTAGACTACGCCAGAAAAAGCCATAAAATCCATAGGTAAAAATGACATTGAAAAGACCATTTTTGACGGCTCACTAATGCATGCGGTAAAAATGCATTTTTGGTCAATATTGGCTTACTCCATCAAATTGGGCTGAATCGAAAAATACATCAAATCCACCCGATCCGATGGTACCATTGCAATCAGCACGTCAAACTACGCCAGAAAAAGCCATAAAATCCATAGGTAAAAATGACATCGAAAAGACCATTTTCGACGGCTCACTAATGCATGCGGTAAAAATGCATTTTTGGTAAATATTGGCTATCTCCATCAAATTGGGCTGAATCGAAAAATACATCAAATCCACCCGATCCGATGGTACCGTTGCAATCAGCACGTCAAACTACGCCAGAAAAAGCCATAAAATCCATAGGTAAAATTGACATTCAAAAGACCATTTTTGACGGCTCACTTATGTATGTGCTGGAAGTGCCTTCCTGACCAATAGCGGCTATTTTCATCAAATTGGGCTGAATCGAAAAATACATCAAATCCACCCCATCCAATGGTACCGTTGCAATCAGCACGTCAAACTACGCCAGATAAAGCCATGAAATCGATAGGTAAAAATGACATTCAAAAGACCATTTGTGACGGCTCACTTATGTATGTGCTGGAAGTGCCTTCTCGACCAATAGCGGCTATTTTCATCGAATTGGGCTGAATCGAAAAATACATCAAATCCACCCGATCCAATGGTACCGTTGCAATCAGCACGTCAAACTACGCCAGAAAAAGCCATAAAATCGATAGGTAAAAATGACATTCAAAAGACCATTTGTGACGGCTCACTTATGTATGCGGTGAAAATGCATTTTCGGTCAATATTGGCTATTTCCATCAAATTTGGCTGAATAGAAAAATACATCAAATCCACCCAATCCAATGGTACCGTTGCAATCAGCACGTCAAACTACGCCAGAAAAAGACATAAAATCGATAGGTAAAAATGACATTCAAAAGACCATTTGTGACGGCTCACTTATGTATGTGCTGGAAGTGCCTTCTCGACCAATAGCGGCTATTTTCATCAAATTGGGCTGAATCGAAAAATACATCAAATCCACCCGTTCCAACGGTACTGTTGCAATCAGCACGTCAAACTACGCCAGAAAAAGCCATAAATCCGATAGGTAAAAATGACATTCAAAAGACCATTTTCGACGGCTCACATATGTATGCAGTAAAAATGCATTTTCGGTCAATATTATCTATTTCCAACAAATTAGGCTGAATCGAAAAATACATCAAATCCACCCGATCCAATGGTACCGTTGCAATCAGCACGTCAAACTACGCCAGAAAAAGCCATAAAATCGATAGGTAAAAATGACATTCAAAAGACCATTTTTGACGGCTCACTTATGTATGCAGTAAAAATGCATTTTCGGTCAATATTGGCTATTTCCATCAAATTTGGCTGAATCGAAAAATACATTAAATCCCCCCGATCCAATGGTACCGTTGCAATCAGCACGTCAAACTACGCCAGAAAAAGCCATAAAATCGATAGCTGAAAATGACATTCAAAAGACCATTTGTGACGGCTCACTTATTTATATGCTGGAAGTGCCTTCTCGACCAATAGCGGATATTTACATCAAATTTGGCTGAATCGAAAAATACATCAAATCCACCCGATCCAATGGTACTGTTGCAATCAGCACGTCAAACTACGCCAGAAAAAGCCATAAAATCGATAGGTGAAAATGACATTCAAAAGATCATTTTTGACGGCTCACTTATGTATTCGGTAAAAATGCATTTTCGGTCACTATTGGCTATTTTCATCAAATTTGGCTGAATCGAAAAATACATCAAATCCACCAGATCCAATGGTACCGTTGCAATCAGCACGTCAAACTACGCCAGAAAAAGCCATAAAATCGATAGAAAAAAATAACATTCAAAAGACCATTTTTGACGGCTCACTTATGTATGTGCTGGAAGTGCCTTCTCGACCAATTGCAGCTATTTTCATCAAATTGGGCTGAATCAAAAAATACATCAAATCCACCCGATCCAATGGTACCGTTGCAATCAGCACGTCAAACTACGCCAGAAGAAGCCATAAAGTCGATAGGTAAAAATTACATTCAACGACCATTTTTGACGGCTCACTTATGTATGCAGTAAAAATGCATTTTAGGTCAATTTTGGCTATTTCCATCAAATTGGGCTGAATCGAAATATACATCAAATTCACCCGATCCAATGGTACTGTTGCAATCAGCACGTCAAACTACGCCAGAAAAAGCCATAAAATCGATAGCTAAAAATGACATTCAAAAGACCATTTTTGACGGCTTACTTATGTATGTGCTGGAAGTGCCTTCTCGACCAATAGCGGCTATTTTCATCAAATTGGGCTGAATCTAAAAATACATCAAATCCACCCGATCCAATGGTACCGTTGCAATCAGCACGTCAAACTACGCAAGAAAAAGCCATAAAGTCGATAGGTAAAAATTACATTCAAAGGACCATTTTTGACGGCTCAATTATGTATGCAGTAAAAATCCATTTTAGGTCAATTTTGGCTATTTCCATCAAATTTGACTGAATCGAAAATCACATCAAATCCACCCGATCCAATGGTACCGTTGCAATCAGCACGTGAAACTACGCCAGAAAAAGCCATAAAATCGATGGGTAAAAATGACATTCAAAAGACCATTTTTGAAAGCTCACTTATGTATGCGGTAAAAAAGCATTTCCGGTCACTATTGGCTATTTCCATCAAATTGGGCTGAATCGAAAAATACATCAAATCCACCCGATCCAATGGTACCGTTGCAATCAGCACGTCAAACTACGCCAGAAAAAGCCATAAAATCGATAGGTAAAAATGACATTCAAAAGACCATTTTGACAGCTCACTTATGTATGTGCTGGAAGTGCCTTCTCGACCAATAGCAGCCATTTTCATCAAATTGGGCTCAATCGAAAAAAACATCAAATCCACCCGATCCAATGGTACCGTTGCAATCAGCATGTCAAACTACGCCAGAAAAAGCCATATAATCCATAGGTAAAAATGACATTGAAAAGACAATTTTTGACGGCTCACTTATTCATGCGGTAAAAATGCATTTTTGGTCAATATTGGCTATTTCCATCAAATTGGGCTTAATTGAAAGATACATCGAATCCATCCGATCCAATGGTACCATTGCAATCAGCACGTCAAACTACGCCAGAAAAAGCCATAAAGTCGATAGGTAAAAATGACATTCAAAAGACCGTTTCCGACGGTTCACTTATGTATGCGGTAAAAATGCATTTTCGGTCAATATTGGCTATTTCCATCAAATTTGGCTGAATCGAAAAATACATTAAATCCCCCCGATCCAATGGTACCGTTGCAATCAGCACGTCAAACTACGCCAGAAAAAGCCATAAAATCCATAGGTAAAAATGACATTCAAAAGACCATTCGTGACGGCTCACTTATTTATGTGCTGGAAGTGCCTTCTCGACCAATAGGGGCTATTTACATCAAATTGGGCTGAATCGAAAAATACATCAAATCCACCCGATCCAATGGTACTGTTGCAATCAGTACGTCAAACTACGACAGAAAAAGCCATAAAATCGATAGGTAAAAATGACATTGATAAGAATTTTTTTGACAGCTCACTTATGTATTCGGTAAAAATGCATTTTCGGTCAGTATTGGCTATTTCGATCAAATTGGGCTGAATCGAAAAATACATCAAATCCACCAGATCCAATGGTACCGTTGCAATCAGCACGTCAAACTACGCCAGAAAAAGCCATAAAATCGATAGGTAAAAATAACATTCAAAAGACCATTTTTGACGGCTCACTTATTTATGTGCTGGAAGTGCCTTCTCGACCAATAGCGGCTATTTACATCAAATTGGGCTGAATCGAAAAATACATCAAATCCACCCGATCCAATGGTACTGTTGCAATCAGCACGTCAAACTACGCCAGAAAAAGCCATAAAATCGATAGGTAAAAATGACATTGATAAGACCATTTTTGACAGCTCACTTATGTATGCGGTAAAAATGCATTTTCGGTCAGTATTGGCTATTTCGATCAAATTGGGCTGAATCGAAAAATACATCAAATCCACCAGATCCAATGGTACCGTTGCAATCAGCACGTCAAACTACGCCAGAAAAAGCCATAAAATCGATAGGTAAAAATAACTTTCATAAGACCATTTTTGACGGCTCACTTATTTATGTGCTGGAAGTGCCTTCTCGACCTATAAGGGCTATTTTCATCAAATTGGGCTGAATCAAAAAATACATCAAATCCACCCGATCCAATGGTACCGTTGCAATCACCACGTCAAACTACGCCAGAAAAAGCCATAAAGTCGATAGGTAAAAATGACATTCAAAACACTATTTTTGATGGCTCACTTATGTTTGCAGGAAAAATGCATTTTAGGTCACTATTGGCTATTTCCATGAAATTGGGCTGAATCGAAAAATACATCAAATTCACCCAATCCAATGGTACCACTGCAATCAGCACGTCAAACTACGCCAGAAAAAGCCATAAAGTCGATAGGTAAAAATGACATTCAAAGGACCATTTTTGACGGCTCACTTATGTATGCAGTAAAAATGCATTTTAGATCAATATTGGCTATTTCCAACAAATTGGACTGAATCGAAAAATATATCAAATCCACCCGATCCAATGGTACAGTTGCAATCAGCACGTCAAACTACACCAGAAAAAGCAATAAAATCGATAGGTAAAAATGACATTCAAAAGATCATTTTGACGGCTCACTTATTCATGCAGTAAAAATGCATTTTTGGTTAATATTGGCTATTTCCATCAAATTGGGCTGAATTTAAAAATACATCAAATCCACCCGATCCAATGGTACCATTACAATCAGCACGTTAAACTACGCTAGAAAAAGCCATAAAATCTATAGGTAAAAATGAGATTCAAAAGACCATTTTTGACAGCTCACTTATTCATGCAGTAAAAATGCATTTTTGGTTAATATTGGCTATTTCCATTAAATTGGGCTGAATCGAAAAATACATCAAATCCACCCGATCCAATGGTACTGTTGCAATCAGCACGTCAAACTACGCCAGAAAAAGTCATATAATCCATAGGTAAAAATGACATTGAAAAGACCATTTTTGACGGCTCACTTATTCATGCGGTAAAAATGCATATTTGGTCAATATTGGCTATTTCCATTAAATTGGGCTGAATCGAAAGATACATTGAATCCACCCGATCCAATGGTACCGTTGCAATCAGCACGTCAAACTACACCAGAAAAAGCCATAAAATCGATGGATAAAAATGACATTCAAAAGACCATTTGTGACGGCTCACTTATGTATGTGCTTGAAGTGCCTTCTCGACCAATAGCTGCTATTTTCATCGAATCAGGTTGAATCGAAAAATACATCAAATCCACCCGATCCAATGGTACCGTTGCAATCAGCACGTCAAACTACGCCAGAAAAAGCCATAAAATCGATAAGTAAAAATGACATTCAAAAGACCATTTTTGACGGCTCACTTATGTATGCAGTAAAAATCCATTTTCGGTCACGATTGGCTATATCCATCAAATTGGGCTGAATCGAAAAATACATCAAATCCACCAGATCCAATGGTACCATTGCAATCAGCACGTCAAACTACGCCAGAAAAAGCCATAAAATCGATAGGTAAAAATGACATTCAAAAGACAATTTTTGACAGCTCACTTATGTATGCGGCAAAAATGCATTTTTGGTCAATAGTGGCTATTTCCATGAAATTGGGCTGAATCGAAAAATACATCAAATCCACCCGATCCAATGGTACCGTTGCAATCAGCACGTCAAACTACGCCAGAAAAAGCCATAAAAATCCATAGGTAAAAATGACATTCAAAAGACCATTTTTGACGGCTCACTTATGTATGTGCTGGAAGTGCCTTCTCGACCAATTGCAGCTATTTTCATCAAATTGGGCTGAATCTAAAAATACATCAAATCCACCCGATCCAATGGTACTGTAGCAATCAGCACGTCAAACTACGCCAGAAAAAGCCATAAAATCGATAGGTAAAAATGACATTCAAAAGACCATTTTTTACGGCTCACTTATGGATGCGGTAAAAATGCATTTTCGGTCACTATTGGATATTTCCATCAAATTGGGCTGAAACGAAAAATACATCAAATCCACCCGATCCAATGGTACCGTTGCTATCAGCACGTCAAACTACGCCAGAAAAAGCCATAAAATCCATAGGTAAAAATGACATTCAAAAGACCATTTTTTACGGCTCACTTATGTATGTGCTGGAAGTGCCTTCTCGACCAATAAGGGTTATATTCATCAAATTGGGCTGAATCTAAAAATACATCAAATCCACCCGATCCAATGGTACCGTTGCAATCAGCACGTCAAACTACGCCAGAAAAAGCCATAAAATCGATAGGCAAAAATGACATTCAAAAGACTGTTTTTTAAGGCTCACTTATGTATGCGGTAAAAATGCATTATTGGTCAATATTAGCTATTTCCATCAAATTGGGCTGAATCGAAAAATACATCAAATCCACCCGATACAATGGTACCGTTGCAATCAGCACGTCAAACTACGCCAGAAAAAGCCATAAAATCGATAGGCAAAAATGACATTCAAAAGACCATTTTTGAAGGCTCACTTACGTATGCGGTAAAAATGCATTATTGGTCAATATTGGCTATTTCCATCAAATTGGGCTGAATCGAAAAATACATCAAATCCACCCGATACAATGGTACCGTTGCAATCAGCACGTCAAACTACGCCAGAAAAAGCCATAAAATCGATAGGTGAAAATGACATTCAAAAGATCATTTTTGACCGTTCACTTATGTATGCGGTAAAAATGCATTTTTGGTCACTATTGGCTATTTCCATCAAATTGGGCTGAATCGAAAAATACATCAAATCCACCCGATACAATGGTACCGTTGCAATCAGCACGTCAAACTACGCCAGAAAAAGCCATAAAATCGATAGGTAAAAATGACATTCAAAAGACTATTTTTGACGGCTCACTTATGTATGTGCTGGAAGTGCCTTCTCGACCAATAGCGGCTATTTTCATCAAATTGGGCTGAATTGAAAAATACATCAAATACACCCAATCCAATGGTACCGTTGCAATCAGCACGTCAAACTACGCCAGAAAAAGCCATAAAATCGATAGGTAAAAATGACATTCAAAAGACCATTTTCGACAGCTCACTTATGTATGTAGTAAAAATGCTTTTTAGGTCAATTTTGGCTATTTTCATCAAATTGGGCTGAATCGAAAAATACATCAAATCCACCCAATCCAATGGTACCGTTGCAATCAGCACGTCGAACTACGCCAGAAAAAGCCATAAAATCGATAGGTAAAAATGACATTGAAAAGACCATTTTTGAATTATCACTTATGTATGTAGTAAAAATGCATTTTCGGTCAATATTGGCTATTTCCATCAAATTGGGCTGAATCGAAAAATCCATCAGATCCACCCCTTCCTATGGTACCGTTGCAATCAGCACGTCAAACTACGCCAGAAAAAGCCATAAAATCGATAGGTAAAAATGACATTCATAACACCATTTTTGACGGCTCACTTATGTATGCGGTAAAAATGCATTTTGGACCAATAGCGGCTATTTTCATCAAATTGGGCTTAATCGAAAAATACATCAAATCCACCAGATCCAATGGTACCGTTGCAATCAGCACGTCAAACTACGCCAGAAAAAGCCATAAAATCGATAGGTAAAATTGACATTTAAAAGACCATTTGTGATTGCTCACTTATGTATGTGCTGGAAGTGCCCTCTCGACCAATAGCGGCTATTTTCATCAAATTGGGCTGAATCAAAAAATTCATCAAATCCACCCGATCCAATGGTACTGTTGCAATCAGCACGTCAAACTACGCCAGAAAAAGCCATAAAATCGATAGGCAAAAATGACATTCAAAAGACCATTTTTGGAGGCTCACTTATGGATGCGGTAAAAATGCATTATTGGTCAATATTGGCTATTTCCATCAAATTGGGCTGAATCGAAAAATACATCAAATCCACCAGATCCAATGGTACCGTTGCAATCAGCACGTCAAACTAGGCCAGAAAAAGCCATAGAATCGATAGGTGAAAATGACATTCAAAAGATCATTTTTGACCGTTCACTTATGTATGCGGTAAAAATGCATTTTCGGTCACTATTGGCTATTTCCATCAAATTGGGCTGAATCGAAAAATACATCAAATCCACCCGATCCAATGGTACCGTTGCAATCAGCACGTCAAACTACGCCAGAAAAAGCCATAAAATCGATAGGCAAAAATGACATTCAAAAGACCATTTTTGAAGGCTCACTTACGTATGCGGTAAAAATGCATTATTGGTCAATATCAGCTATTTCCATCAAATTGGGCTGAATCGAAAAATACATCAAATCCACCCGATCCAATGGTACCGTTGCAATCAGCACGTCAAACTACGCCAGAAAAAGCCATAAAATCGATAGGTAAAAATGACATTCATAACACCATTTTTGACGGCTCACTTATGTATGCGGTAAAAATGCATTTTGGACCAATAGCGGCTATTTTCATCAAATTGGGCTTAATCGAAAAATACATCAAATCCACCAGATCCAATGGTACCGTTGCAATCAGCACGTCAAACTACGCCAGAAAAAGCCATAAAATCGATAGGTAAAATTGACATTTAAAAGACCATTTGTGATTGCTCACTTATGTATGTGCTGGAAGTGCCCTCTCGACCAATAGCGGCTATTTTCATCAAATTGGGCTGAATCAAAAAATTCATCAAATCCACCCGATCCAATGGTACTGTTGCAATCAGCACGTCAAACTACGCCAGAAAAAGCCATAAAATCGATAGGCAAAAATGACATTCAAAAGACCATTTTTGAAGGCTCACTTATGGATGCGGTAAAAATGCATTATTGGTCAATATTGGCTATTTCCATCAAATTGGCCTGAATCGAAAAATACATCAAATCCACCAGATCCAATGGTACCGTTGCAATCAGCACGTCAAACTAGGCCAGAAAAAGCCATAAAATCGATAGGTGAAAATGACATTCAAAAGATCATTTTTGACCGTTCACTTATGTATGCAGTAAAAATGCATTTTCGGTCACTATTGGCTATTTCCATCAAATTGGGCTGAATCGAAAAATACATCAAATCCACCCGATCCAATGGTACCGTTGCAATCAGCACGTCAAACTACGCCAGAAAAAGCCATAAAATCGATAGGCAAAAATGACATTCAAAAGACCATTTTTGAAGGCTCACTTACGTATGCGGTAAAAATGCATTATTGGTCAATATCAGCTATTTCCATCAAATTGGGCTGAATCGAAAAATACATCAAATCCACCCGATCCAATGGTACCGTTGCAATCAGCACGTCAAACTACGCCAGAAAAAGCCATAAAATCGATAGGTAAAAATGACATTCAAAAGACTATTTTTGACGGCTCACTTATGTATGTGCTGGAAGTGCCTTCTCGACCAATAGCGGCTATTTTCATCAAATTGGGCTGAATTGAAAAATACATCAAATACACCCAATCCAATGGTACCGTTGCAATCAGCACGTCAAACTACGCCAGAAAAAGCCATAAAATCGATAGGTAAAAATGACATTCAAAAGACCATTTTCGACAGCTCACTTATGTATGTAGTAAAAATGCTTTTTAGGTCAATTTTGGCTATTTTCATCAAATTGGGCTGAATCGAAAAATACATCAAATCCACCCAATCCAATGGTACCGTTGCAATCAGCACGTCGAACTACGCCAGAAAAAGCCATAAAATCGATAGGTAAAAATGACATTGAAAAGACCATTTTTGAATTATCACTTATGTATGTAGTAAAAATGCATTTTCGGTCAATATTGGCTATTTCCATCAAATTGGGCTGAATCGAAAAATCCATCAGATCCACCCCTTCCTATGGTACTGTTGCAATCAGCACGTCAAACTACGCCAGAAAAAGCCATAAAATCGATAGGTAAAAATGACATTCATAACACCATTTTTGACGGCTCACTTATGTATGCGGTAAAAATGCATTTTGGACCAATAGCGGCTATTTTCATCAAATTGGGCTTAATCGAAAAATACATCAAATCCACCAGATCCAATGGTACCGTTGCAATCAGCACGTCAAACTACGCCAGAAAAAGCCATAAAATCGATAGGTAAAATTGACATTTAAAAGACCATTTGTGATTGCTCACTTATGTATGTGCTGGAAGTGCCCTCTCGACCAATAGCGGCTATTTTCATCAAATTGGGCTGAATCAAAAAATTCATCAAATCCACCCAATCCAATGGTACTGTTGCAATCAGCACGTCAAACTACGCCAGAAAAAGCCATAAAATCGATAGGCAAAAATGACATTCAAAAGACCATTTTTGAAGGCTCACTTATGTATGCGGTAAAAATGCATTATTGGTCAATATTGGCTATTTCCATCAAATTGGGCTGAATCGAAAAATACATCAAATCCACCAGATCCAATGGTACCGTTGCAATCAGCACGTCAAACTAGGCCAGAAAAAGCCATAAAATCGATAGGTGAAAATGACATTCAAAAGATCATTTTTGACCGTTCACTTATGTATGCGGTAAAAATGCATTTTCGGTCACTATTGGCTATTTCCATCAAATTGGGCTGAATCGAAAAATACATCAAATCCACCCGATCCAATGGTACCGTTGCAATCAGCACGTCAAACTACGCCAGAAAAAGCCATAAAATCGATAGGCAAAAATGACATTCAAAAGACCATTTTTGAAGGCTCACTTACGTATGCGGTAAAAATGCATTATTGGTCAATATCAGCTATTTCCATCAAATTGGGCTGAATCGAAAAATACATCAAATCCACCCGATCCAATGGTACCGTTGCAATCAGCACGTCAAACTACGCCAGAAAAAGCCATAAAATCGATAGGCAAAAATGACATTCAAAAGACCATTTTTGAAGGCTCACTTACGTATGCGGTAAAAATGCATTATTGGTCAATATCAGCTATTTCCATCAAATTGGGCTGAATCGAAAAATACATCAAATCCACCCGATCCAATGGTACCGTTGCAATCAGCACGTCAAACTACGCCAGAAAAAGCCATTAAATCGATAGGTAAAAATGACATTCAAAAGATCATTTTTGACCGTTCACTTATGTATGCGGTAAAAATGCATTTTCGGTCACTATTGGCTATTTCCATCAAATTGGGCTGAATCGAAAAATACATCAAATCCACCCGATACAATGGTACCGTTGCAATCAGCACGTCAAACTACGCCAGAAAAAGCCATAAAATCCATAGGTAAAAATGACATTCAAAAGACTATTTTTGACGGCTCACTTATGTATGTGCTGGAAGTGCCTTCTCGACCAATAGCGGCTATTTTCATCAAATTGGGCTGAATTGAAAAATACATCAAATCCACCCAATCCAATGGTACCGTTGCAATCAGCACGTCAAACTACGCCAGAAAAAGCCATAACATCGATAGGTAAAAATGACATTCAAAAGACCATTTTCGAAAGCTCACTTATGTATGCAGTAAAAATGCTTTTTAGGTCAATTTTGGCTATTTTCATCAAATTGGGCTGAATCGAAAAATACATCAAATCCACCCAATCCAATGGTACCGTTGCAATCAGCACGTCGAACTTCGCCAGAAAAAGCCATAAAATCGATAGGTAAAAATGACATTCAAAAGACTATTTTTGAATTATCACTTATGTATGTAGTAAAAATGCATTTTCGGTCAATATTGGCTATTTCCATCAAATTGGGCTGAATCGAAAAATCCATCAGATCCACCCCTTCCTATGGTACCGTTGCAATCAGCACGTCAAACTACGCCAGAAAAAGCCATAAAATCGATAGGTAAAAATGACAATGAAAAGACCATTTTTGACGGCTCACTTATGTATGCGGTAAAAATGCATTTTGGACCAATAGCGGCTATTTTCATCAAATTGGGCTTAATCGAAAAATACATCAAATCCACCCGATCCAATGGTACCGTTGCAATCAGCACGTCAAACTACGCCAGAAAAAGCCATAAAATCGATAGGTAAAATTGACATTTAAAAGACCATTTGTGATTGCTCACTTATGTATGTGCTGGAAGTGCCTTCTCGACCAATAGCGGCTATTTTCATCAAATTGGGCTGAATCAAAAAATTCATCAAATCCACCCGATCCAATGGTACTGTTGCAATCAGCACGTCAAACTACGCCAGAAAAAGCCATAAAATCGATAGGCAAAAATGACATTCAAAAGACCATTTTTGAAGGCTCACTTATGTATGCGGTGAAAATGCATTATTGGTCAATATTGGCTATTTCCATCAAATTGGGCTGAATCGAAAAATACATCAAATCCACCAGATCCAATGGTACCGTTGCAATCAGCACGTCAAACTACGCCAGAAAAAGCCATAAAATCGATAGGTGAAAATGACATTCAAAAGATCATTTTTGACCGTTCACTTATGTATGCGGTAAAAATGCATTTTCGGTCACTATTGGCTATTTCCATCAAATTGGGCTGAATCGAAAAATACATCAAATCCACCCGATCCAATGGTACCGTTGCAATCAGCACGTCAAACTACGCCAGAAAAAGCCATAAAATCGATAGGTAAAAATGACATTCAAAAGACTATTTTTGACGGCTCACTTATGTATGTGCTGGAAGTGCCTTCTCGACCAATAGCGGCTATTTTCATCAAATTGGGCTGAATCGAGAAATACATCAAATCCACCCAATCCAATGGTACTGTTGCAATCAGCACGTCAATCTATGCCAGAAAAAGCCATAAAATCGATAGGTAAAAATGACATTCAAAAGACCATTTTCGACAGCTCACTTATGTATGCAGTAAGAATGCTTTTTAGGTCAATTTTGGCTATTTTCATCAAATTGGGCTGAATCGAAAAATACATCAAATCCACCCGATCCAACGGTACGGTTGCAATCAGCACGTCAAACTACGCCAGAAAAAGCCATAAAATCGATAGGTAAAAATGACATTGAAAAGACCATTTCTGAATGCTCTCTTATGTATGTAGTCAAAATGCATTTTCGGTCAATATTGGCTATTTCCATCAAATTGGGCTGAATCGAAAAATACATCAGATCAACCCCTTCCTATGGTACCGTTGCAATCAGCACGTCAAACTAGGCCAGAAAAAGCCATAAAATCGATAGGTAAAAATGACATTCAAAAGACCATTTTTGACAGCTCACTTATGTATGTGCTGGAAGTGCATTCTCGACCAATAGCGGCTATTTTCATCAAATTGGGCTGAATCGAAAAATACATCAAATCCACCCGATCCAATGGTACCGTTGCAATCAGCACATCAAACTACGCCAGAAAAAGCCATAAAATCGATAGGTAAAAATGACATTCAAAAGACCATTCCTGATTGCTCACTTATGTATGTGCTGGAAGTGCCTTCTCGACCAATAGCGGCTATTTTCATCAAATTGGGCTGAATCAAAAAATATATCAAATCCACCCGATCCAATGGTACCGTTGCAATCAGCACGTCAAACTACGCCAGAAAAAGCCATAAAATCGATAGGTAAAAATGACATTCAAAAGATCATTTTTGACCGTTCACTTATGTATGCAGTAAAAATGCATTTTTCGTCAATATTGGCTATTTTCATATAATTGGGCTGAATCGAAAAATACATCAAATCCACCCGATCCAATGGTACCGTTGCTATCAGCACGTCAAACTACGCCAGAAAAAGCCATAAAATCGATAGGTAAAAATGACATTCAAAAGACCATTTTTTACGGCTCACTTATGTATGTGCTGGAAGTGCCTTCTCGACCAATAAGGGTTATATTCATCAAATTGGGCTGAATCGAAAAATACATCAAATCCACCCGATCCAATGGTACCGTTGCAATCAGCACATCAAACTACGCTAGAAAAAGCCATAAAATCGATAGGTAAAAATGACATTGAAAGGACCATTTTTGACGGCTCACTCATGTATGCGGTAAAAATGCATTTTAGGTCAATATTGGCTATTTCCATCAAATTGGGCTGAATCGAAAAATACATCAAATCCACCCGATCCAATGGTACCGTTGCAATCAGCACGTCAAACTACGCCAGAAAAAGCCATAAAATCGATAGGTAAAAATGACATTCAAAAGACCATTTTTGACGGCTCACTTATGTATGCAGTAAAAATGCATTTTTGGTCAATATATGCTATTACCATCAAATTGGGCTGAATCTAAAAATACATCAAATCCACCCGATACAATGGTACCGTTGCAATCAGCACGTCAAACTACGCCAGAAAAAGCCATAAAGTCGATAGGTAAAAATGACATTCAAAAGACCATTTTTGACGGCTTACTTATGTATGTGCTGGAAGTGCCTTCTCGACCAATAAGGGCTATTTTCATCAAATTGGGCTGAATCAAAAAATGCATCAAATCCACCCGATCCAATGGTACCGTTGCAAACAGCACGTCAAACTACGCCAGAAAAAGCCATAAGATCGATAGGTGAAAATAACATTCAAAAGATCATTTTTGACCGTTCACTTATGTATGCAGTAAAAATGCATTTTCGGTCACTATTGGATATTTCCATCAAATTGGGCTGAATCGAAAAATACATCAAATCCACCCGATACAATGGTACCGTTGCAATCAGCACGTCAAACTACGCCAAAAAAAGCCATAAAATCGATAGGTAAAAATGACATTCAAAAGACTATTTTTGACGGCTCACTTATGTATGTGCTGGAAGTGCCTTCTCGACCAATAGCGGCTATTTTCATCAAATTGGGCTTAATCGAAAAATACATCAAATCCACCCAATCCAATGGTACCGTTGCAATCAGCACGTCAAACTACGCCAGAAAAAGCCATAAAATCGATAGGTAAAAATGACATTCAAAAGACCATTTTTGACGGCTCACTTATGTATGCGGTAAAAATGCATTTTCGGTCAATATTGGCTATTTCCATCAAATTGGGCTGAATCGAAAAATACATCAAATCAACCCGATCCAATGGTACCGTTGCAATCAGCACGTCAAACTACGCCAGAAAAAGCCATAAAGTCGATAGGTAAAAATGACATTCAAAAGACCATTTTTGACGGCTCACTTATGTATGTGCTGGAAGTGCCTTCTCGACCAATAAGGGCTATTTTGATCAAATTGGGCTGAATCAAAAAATGCATCAAATCCACCCGATCCAATGGTACCGTTGCAAACAGCACGTCAAACTACGCCAGAAAAAGCCATAAAATCGATAGGTGAAAATAACATTCAAAAGATCATTTTTGACCGTTCACTTATGTATGCGGTAAAAATGCATTTTCGGTCACTATTGGCTATTTCCATCAAATTGGGCTGAATCGAAAAATACATCAAATCCACCCGATACAATGGTACCGTTGCAATCAGCACGTCAAACTACGCCAAAAAAAGCCATAAAATCGATAGGTAAAAATGACATTCAAAAGACTATTTTTGACGGCTCACTTATGTATGTGCTGGAAGTGCCTTCTCGACCAATAGCGGCTATTTTCATCAAATTGGGCTTAATCGAAAAATACATCAAATCCACCCAATCCAATGGTACCGTTGCAATCAGCACGTCAAACTACGCCAGAAAAAGCCATAAAATCGATAGGTAAAAATGACATTCAAAAGACCATTTTTGACGGCTCACTTATGTATGCGGTAAAAATGCATTTTCGGTCAATATTGGCTATTTCCATCAAATTGGGCTGAATCGAAAAATACATCAAATCCACCCGATCCAATGGTACCGTTGCAATCAGCACGTCAAACTACGCCAGAAAAAGCCATAAAATCGATGGGTAAAAATGACATTCAAAAGACCATTTTGACGGCTCACTTATGTATGTGCTTAAAGTGCCTTCCCGACCAATAGCGGCTATTTTCATCAAATTGGGCTGAATTGCAAAATACATCAAATCCTCCCGATCCAATGGTACCGTTGCAATCAGCACGTCAAACTACGCCAGAAAAAGCCATAAAATCGATAGGTAAAAATGACATTCAAAAGACCATTTTTGACAGCTCACTTATGTATGTGCTGGAAGTGCCTTCTCGACCAATAGCGGCTATTTTCATCAAATTGGGTTGAATCGAAAAATACATCAAATCCACCCGATCCAATGGTACCGTTGCAATCAGCACGTCAAACTACGCCAGAAAAAGCCATAAAATCGATAAGTAAAAATGACATTCAAAAGAACATTTTTGAAATCTCAATTATGTATGCGGTGAAAATGCATTTTCGGTCAATATTGGCTATTTCCATCAAATTGGGCTGAATCGAAAAATACATCAAATCCACCCGATCCAATGGTACTGTTGCAATCAGCACGTCAATCTATGCCAGAAAAAGCCATAAAATCGATAGGTAAAAATGACATTCAAAACACCATTTGTGACAGCTCACTTATGTATGTGCTGGAAGTGCCTTCTCGACCAATAGCGGCTATTTTCATCAAATTGGGCTGAATCGAAAAATACATCAAATCCACCCGATCCAATGGTACCGTTGCAATCAGCACGTCAAACTACGACAGAAAAAGCCATAAAATCCATAGGTAAAAATGACATTCAAAAGACCATTTTTGACAGCTCACTTATGTATGTGCTGGAAGTGTCTTCTCGACCAATAGCGGCTATTTTCATCAAATTGGGCTTAATCGAAAAATACATTAAATCAACCCGATCCAATGGTACCGTTGAAATCAGCACATCAAACTACGCCAGAAAAAGCCCTAAAATCGATAGGTAAAAATGACATTCAAAAGACCATCTTTGACAGCTCACTTATGTATGCAGTAAAAATGCATTTTTGGTCACTATTGGCTATTTCCATCAAATTGGGCTGAATCGAAAAATACATCAAATCCACCCGATCCAATGGTACCGTTGCAATCAGCACGTCAAACTACGCCAGAAAAAGCCATAAAATCGATAGGTAAAAATGACATTGAAAAGACCATTTTTGACGGCTCACTTATGTATGTGCTGGAAGTGCTTTCTCGACCAATAAGGGCTATTTTCATCAAATTGGGCTCAATCGAAAAATACATCAAATCCACCCGATCCAATGGTACCGTTGAAATCAGCACGTCAAACTACACCAGAAAAAGCCATAAAATCGATAGGTAAAAATGACATTCAAAGACCATTTTTGACAGCTCACTTATGTATGCGGTAAAAATGCATTTTTGGTCACTATTGGCTATTCCGATCAAATTGGGCTGAATCGAAAAATACATCAAATCCACCCGATCCAATGGTACCGTTGCAATCAGCACGTCAAACTACGCCAGAAAAAGCCATAAAATCCATAGGTAAAAATGACATTGAAAAGACCATTTTTGACAGCTCACTTATGTATGTGCTGGAAGTGCTTTCTCGACCAATAGCAGCTATTTTCATCAAATTGGGCTCAATCGAAAAATACATCAAATCCACCCGATTCAATGGTACTGTTGCAATCAGCACGTCAAAATACGCCAGAAAAAGCCATAAAATCGATAGGTAAAAATGACATTCAAAAGACCATTTTTGACAGCTCACTCATGTATGCGGTAAAAATGCATTTTCGGTCAATTTTGGCTATTTCCATCAAATTGGGCTGAATCGAAAAATACATCAAAACCACCCGATCCAATGGTACCGTTGCAATCAGCACGTCAAACTACGCCAGAAAAAGCCATAAAATCGATAGGTAAAAATGACATTCGAAAGACTGTTTTTTACGGCTCACTTATGTATGCAGTAAAAATGCATTTTAAGTCAATATTGGCTATTTCCATCAAATTGGGCTGAATCGAAAAATACATCAAATCCACCCAATCCAATGGTACCGTTGCAATCAGCACGTCAAACTACGCCAGAAAAAGCCATAAAATCGATAAGTAAAAATGACATTCAAAAAACAATTTTTGACGGCTCACTTATGTATGTGCTGGAAGTGCCTTCTCGACCAATAGTGGCTATTTTCATCAAATTGGGCTGAATCAAAAATACATCAAATCCACCCTATCCAATGGTACTGTTGCAATCAGCACATCAAACTACGCCAGAAAAAGCCATAAAATCGATAGGTAAAAATGACATTCAGAAGATCATTTTTGACAGCTCACTTATGTATGCAGTAAAAATGCATTTTAAGTCAATTTTAGCTATTTCCATCAAATTGGGCTGAATCAAAAAATACATCAAATCCACCCGATCCAATGGTACTGTTGCAATCAGCACGTCAAACTACGCCAGAAAAAGCCATAAAATCGATAGGCAAAAATGAAATTGAACAGACCATTTTTGACGGCTCACTTAGGTATGTGCTGGAAGTGCATTCTCGACCAATAGCAGCTATTTTCATCAAATTGGACTCAATCGAAAAATACATCAAATCCACCCGATCCAATGGTACTGTTGCAATCAGCACGTCAAACTACGCCAGAAAAAGCCATAAAATCGATAGGTAAAAATGACATTCAAAAGACCATTTTTGACGGCTCACTTATGTATGCGGTAAAAATGCATTTTCGGTCACTGTTGGCAATTTCCATCAAATTGGGCTGAATCGAAAAGTACATCAAATCCACCCGATCCAATGGTACCGTTGCAATCAGCACGTCAAACTACGCCAGAAAAAGCCATAAAATTGATAGGTTAAAAATAACATTCAAAAGACCATTTTTACGGCTCACTTATGTATGTGGTAAAAATGCATTTTTGGTCACTATTGGCAATTTCCATCAAATTGGGCTGAATGGAAAAATACATCAAATCCACCCGATCCAATGGTACCGTTGCAATCAGCACGTCAAACTACGCCAGAAAAAGCCATAAAATCGATAGGTAAAAATAACATTGAAAAGAACATTTTTGACGGCTCACTTATGTATGTGCTGGAAGTGCCTTCTCGACCAATAGCGGCTATTCTCATCAAATTGGGCTGAATCTAAAAAACATCAAATCCACCCGATCCAATGGTACTGTTGCAATCAGCACGTCAAACTACGCCAGAAAAAGCCATATAATCCATAGGTAAAAATGACATTCAAAAGACCATTTTTGACAGCTCACTTATGTATGCAGTAAAAATTCATTTTAGGTCAATTTTAGCTATTTCCATCAAATTGGGCTGAATCGTAAAATACATCAAATCCACCCGATACAATGGTACAGTTGCAATCAGCACGTCAAACTACGCCAGAAAAAGCCATAAAATCGATAGGTAAAAATGATATTCAAAAGACCATTTGTGACGGCTCACTTATGTATGCGGTAAAAATGCATTTTCGGTCACTGTTGGCAATTTCCATCAAATTGGGCTGAATCGAAAAATACATCAAATCCACCCGATCCAATGGTACCGTTGCAATCAGCACGTCAAACTACGCCAGAAAAAGCCATAAAATCGATAGGCAAAAATGACCATGAAAAGACCATTTTTGACAGCTCACTTATGTATGTGCTGGAAGTGCCTTCTCGACCAATAGAGGTTTTTTTCATCAAATTGGGCTGAATCGAAAAATACATCAAATCCAACCGATCAAATGGTACCGTTGCAATCAGCATATCAAACTATGCCAGAAAAAGCCATAAAATCGATAGGTAAAAATGACATTCAAAAGACCATTTTTGACGGCTCACTTATGTATGCAGTAAAAATGCATTTTAGGTCAATTTTGGCTATTTCGATCAAATTGGGCTGAATCGAAAAATACATCAAATCCACCCGATCCAATGGTACTGTTGCAATCAGCACGTCAAACTACGCCAGAAAAAGCCATAAAATCGATAGGTAAAAATGACATTCAAAAGACAATTTTTGACGGCTCACTTATGTATGTGCTGGAAGTGCCTTCTCGACCAATAGAAGCTATTTTCATCAAATTGGGCTGAATCGAAGAATACATCAAATTTACCCGATACAATGGTACTGTTGCAATTAGCACGTCAAACTACGCCAGAAAAAGCCATAAAATCGATAGGTAAAAATGACATTCAAAAGACCATTTTTGACAGCTCACTTATGTATGCAGTAAAAATGCATTTTAGGTCAATTTTAGCTATTTCCATCAAATTGGGCTGAATCGAAAAATACATCAAATCCACCCGATCCAATGGTACCGTTGCAATCAGCACGTCAAACTACGCCAGAAAAAGCCATAAAATCGATAGGTAAAAATGACATTCAAATGACCATTTTTGACGGCTCACTTATGTATGTGCTGGAAGTGCTTTCTCGACCAATAGAGGTTTTTTTCATCAAATTGGGCTGAATCGAAAAATACATCAAATCCACCCGATCCAATGGTACCGTTGCAATCAGCACGTCAAACTACGCCAGAAAAAGCCATAAAATCGATAGGTAAAAATGACATTCAAAAGACCATTTTTGACAGCTCACTTATCTATGTGCTAGAGGTGCCTTCTCGACCAATAGCAGGTATTTTCATCAAATTGGGCTGAATCAAAAAATACATCAAATCCACCCGATCCAATGGTACCGTTGCAATCAGCACTTCAAACTACGCCAGAAAAAGCCATAAAATCGTTAGGTAAAAATGACATTCCAAAGACCATTTTTGACGGCTCACTTATGTATGTGCTGGAAGTGCCTTCTCGACCAATAGCAGCTATTTTCATCAAATTGGGCTGAATCGAAAAATACATCAAATCCACCCGATCCAATGGTACCGTTGCAATCAGCACGTCAAACTACGCCAGAAAAAAAACATAAAATCCATAGGTAAAAATGACATTCAAAAGACCATTTTTGACGGCTCAATTATGTATGCGGTAAAAATGCATTTTCGGTCAATTTTGGCTATTTCCATCGAATTGGGCTTAATCGAAAAATACATCAAAACCAACCGATCAAATGGTACCGTTGCAATCAGCATATCAAACTATGCCAGAAAAAGCCATAAAATCGATAGGTAAAAATGACATTGAAAAGACCATTTTTGACGGCTCACTTATGTATGCAGTAAAAATGCATTTTAGGTCAATTTTGGCTATTTCGATCAAATTGGGCTGAATCGAAAAATACATCAAATCCACCCGATCCAATGGTACCGTTGCAATCAGCACGTCAAACTACGCCAGAAAAAGCCATAAAATCGATAGGTAAAAATGACATTCAAAAGACAATTTTTGACAGCTCACTTATGTATGTGCTGGAAGTGCCTTCTCGACCAATAGCAGCTATTTTCATCAAATTGGGCTGAATCGAAGAATACATCAAATCCACCCGATACAATGGTACTGTTGCAATCAACACGTCAAACTACGCCAGAAAAAGCCATAAAATCGATAGGTAAAAATGACATTCAAAAGACCATTTTTGACAGCTCACTTATGTATGCGGTAAAAATGCATTTTCGGTCAATTTTGGCTATTTCCATCGAATTGGGCTTAATCGAAAAATACATCAAATCCAACCGATCAAATGGTACCGTTGCAATCAGCATGTCAAACTATGCCAGAAAAAGCCATAAAATCGATAGGTAAAAATGACATTCAAAAGACCATTTTTGACGGCTCACTTATGTATGCAGTAAAAATGCATTTTAGGTCAATTTTGGCTATTTCGATCAAATTGGGCTGAATCGAAAAATACATCAAATCCACCCGATCCAATGGTACCATTGCAATCAGCATGTCAAACTACGCCAGAAAAAGCCATAAAATCGATAGGTAAAAATGACATTCAAAAGACCATTTTTGATGGCTCACTTATGCATGTGCCGGAAGTGCATTCTCGATCAATAGCGGCTATTTTCATCAAATTGGGCTGAATCGAAAAATACATCAAATCCACCCGATCCAATGGTACCGTTGCAATCAGCACGTCAAACTACGCCAGAAAAAGCCATAAAATCGATAGGTAAAAATGACATTCAAAAGACCATTTTTGACGGCTCACTTATGTATGTGCTGGAAGTGCCTTCTCGACCAATAGTGGCTATTTTCATCAAATTGGGCTGAATCGAAAAATACATCAAATCCACCCGATCCAATGGTACTGTTGCTATCAGCACGTCAAACTACGCCAGAAAAAGCCATAAAATCGATAGGTAAAAATGACATTCAAAAGACCATTTTTGAAGGCTAACTTATGTATGCAGTGAAAATGCATTTTTTGTCGATATTGGCTATTCCCATCAGATTGGGCTTAATTGAAAAATACATGAAATCCACCCGATCCAATGGTACCGTTGCAATCAGCACGTCAAACTACGCCAGAAAAAGCCATAAAATCGATAGGTAAAAATGACATTGAAAAGACCATTTTTGACGGCTCACTTACGTATGCTGTGAAAATGCATTTTTGGTCAATATTGGGTATTTCCATCAAATTGGGCTGAATCGAAAAATACATCAAATCCACCCGATCCAATGGTACCGTTGCAATCAGCACGTCAAACTACGCCAGGAACAGTCATAGAATCGATAGGTAAACATGACATTCAAAAGACCATTTGTGACGGCTAACTTATGTATGTGCTGGACGTGCCATCTCGACCAATAGCGGCTATTTTCATCAAATTGGGCTTAATCGAAAAATACATCAAATCCACCCAATCCAATGGTACCGTTGCAATCAGCACGTCAAACTACGCCAGAAAAAGCCATAAAATCGATAGGTAAAAATGACATTCAAAAGACCATTTTTGACGGCTCACTTATATATGCGGTAAAAATAGCTTTTCAGTCAATATTGGCTATTTCCATCAAATTGGGCTGAATCGAAAAATACATCAAATTCACCCGATCCAATGGTACCGTTGCAATCAGCACGTCAAACTACGCCAGAAAAAGCCATAAAATCCATAGGTAAAATATACATTCAAAAGACCATTTTTGACGGCTCACTTATGTATGTGCTGGAAGTGCCTTCTCGACCAATAGTGGCTATTTTCATCAAATTGGGCTGAATCGAAAAATACATCAAATCCACCCGATCCAATGGTACTGTTGCTATCAGCACGTCAAACTACGCCAGAAAAAGCCATAAAATCGATAGGTAAAAATGACATTCAAAAGACCATTTTTGAAGGCTAACTTATGTATGCAGTGAGAATGCATTTTTTGTCGATATTGGCTATTCCCATCAAATTGGGCTTAATTGAAAAATACATGAAATCCACCCGATCCAATGGTACCGTTGCAATCAGCACGTCAAACTACGCCAGAAAAAGCCATAAAATCGATAGGTAAAAATGACATTGAAAAGACCATTTTTGACGGCTCACTTACGTATGCTGTGAAAATGCATTTTTGGTCAATATTGGGTATTTCCATCAAATTGGGCTGAATCGAAAAATACATCAAATCCACCCGATCCAATGGTACCGTTGCAATCAGCACGTCAAACTACGCCAGGAACAGTCATAGAATCGATAGGTAAACATGACATTCAAAAGACCATTTGTGACGGCTAACTTATGTATGTGCTGGACGTGCCATCTCGACCAATAGCGGCTATTTTCATCAAATTGGGCTTAATCGAAAAATACATCAAATCCACCCAATCCAATGGTACCGTTGCAATCAGCACGTCAAACTACGCCAGAAAAAGCCATAAAATCGATAGGTAAAAATGACATCCAAAAGACTATTTTTGACGGCTCACTTATGTATGCGGTGAAAATGCCCACTCGGTCAATATTGGCTATTTCCATCAAATTGGCCTGAATCGAAAAATACATCAAATCCACCCGATCCAATGGTACTGTTGCAATCAGCACGTCAAACTACGCCAGGAAAAGCCATAAAATCGATAGGTAAAAATGACATTCAGGAGACCATTTTTGACGGCTCACTCATGCATGCAGTAAAAATGCATTTTCGGTCAATTTTGGCTATTTCCATCAAATTGGGCTGAATCGAAAAATACATCAACTCCACCCGATCCAATGGTACTGTTGCAATCAGCACGTCAAATTACGCCAGAAAAAGCCATAAAATCGATAGGTAAAAATGACATTCAAAAGACCATTTTTGACGGCTCACTTATGAATGTGCTGGAAGTGGTTTCTCGACCAAAAGCGGCTATTTCCATCAAATTGGGCTGAATCGAAAAATACATCAAATCCACCTGATCCAATGGTACTGTTGCTATCAGCACGTCAAACTACGCCAGAAAAAGCTATAAAATTGATAGGTAAAAGTGAAATTCAAAAGACCATTTGGGACAGTTCACTTTTGAGCGGAAAAAATGCATTTTCGGTCAATATTGGCTATTTCCATCAAATTGGGCTGAATCGAAAAATACATCAAATCCACCCGATCCAATGGTACCGTTTCAATCAGCACGTCAAACTACGCCTGTAAAAGCCATAAAATCGATAGGTAAAAATGACATTCAAAAGACCATTTTTGACAGCTCACTTATGTATGCGGTAAAAATGCCTTTTCGGTCAATATTGGCTATTTCCATCAAATTGGGCTGAATCGAAAATACATCAAATCCACCCGATCCAATGGTACTGTTGCAATCAGCACGTCAAACTACGCCAGGAACAGTCATAGAATCGATAGGTAAACATGACATTCAAAAGACCATTTGTGACGGCTAACTTATGTATGTGCTGGACGTGCCATCTCGACCAATAGCGGCTATTTTCATCAAATTGGGCTTAATCGAAAAATACATCAAATCCACCCAATCCAATGGTACCGTTGCAATCAGCACGTCAAACTACGCCAGAAAAAGCCATAAAATCGATAGGTAAAAATGACATTCAAAAGATCATTTTTGACGGCTCACTTATATATGCGGTAAAAATAGCTTTTCAGTCAATATTGGCTATTTCCATCAAATTGGGCTGAATCGAAAAATACATCAAATTCACCCGATCCAATGGTACCGTTGCAATCAGCACGTCAAACTACGCCAGAAAAAGCCATAAAATCCATAGGTAAAATATACATTCAAAAGACTATTTTTGACGGCTCACTTATGTATGTGCTGGAAGTGCCTTCTCGACCAATAGTGGCTATTTTCATCAAATTGGGCTGAATCGAAAAATACATCAAATCCACCCGATCCAATGGTACTGTTGCTATCAGCACGTCAAACTACGCCAGAAAAAGCCATAAAATCGATAGGTAAAAATGACATTCAAAAGACCATTTTTGAAGGCTAACTTATGTATGCAGTGAAAATGCATTTTTTGTCGATATTGGCTATTCCCATCAAATTGGGCTTAATTGAAAAATACATGAAATCCACCCGATCCAATGGTACCGTTGCAATCAGCACGTCAAACTACGCCAGAAAAAGCCATAAAATCGATAGGTAAAAATGACATTGAAAAGACCATTTTTGACGGCTCACTTACGTGTGCTGTGAAAATGCATTTTTGGTCAATATTGGGTATTTCCATCAAATTGGGCTGAATCGAAAAATACATCAAATCCACCCGATCCAATGGTACCGTTGCAATCAGCACGTCAAACTACGCCAGGAACAGTCATAGAATCGATAGGTAAACATGACATTCAAAAGACCATTTGTGACGGCTAACTTATGTATGTGCTGGACGTGCCATCTCGACCAATAGCGGCTATTTTCATCAAATTGGGCTTAATCGAAAAATACATCAAATCCACCCAATCCAATGGTACCGTTGCAATCAGCACGTCAAACTACGCCAGAAAAAGCCATAAAATCGATAGGTAAAAATGACATCCAAAAGACTATTTTTGACGGCTCACTTATGTATGCGGTGAAAACGCCCACTCGGTCAATATTGGCTATTTCCATCAAATTGGGCTGAATCGAAAAATACATCAAATCCACCCGATCCAATGGTACTGTTGCAATCAGCACGTCAAACTACGCCAGGAAAAGCCATAAAATCGATAGGTAAAAATGACATTCAGGAGACCATTTTTGACGGCTCACTCATGCATGCAGTAAAAATGCATTTTCGGTCAATTTTGGCTATTTCCATCAAATTGGGCTGAATCGAAAAATACATCAACTCCACCCGATCCAATGGTACTGTTGCAATCAGCACGTCAAATTACGCCAGAAAAAGCCATAAAATCGATAGGTAAAAATGATATTCAAAAGACCATTTTTGACGGCTCACTTATGAATGTGCTGGAAGTGGTTTCTCGACCAAAAGCGGCTATTTCCATCAAATTGGGCTGAATCGAAAAATACATCAAATCCACCTGATCCAATGGTACTGTTGCTATCAGCACGTCAAACTACGCCAGAAAAAGCTATAAAATTGATAGGTAAAAGTTAAATTCAAAAGACCATTTGGGACAGCTCACTTTTGAGCGGAAAAAATGCATTTTCGGTCAATATTGGCTATTTCCATCAAATTGGGCTGAATCGAAAAATACATCAAATCCACCCGATCCAATGGTACCGTTTCAATCAGCACGTCAAACTACGCCTGTAAAAGCCATAAAATCGATAGGTAAAAATGACATTCAAAAGACCATTTTTGACGGCTCACTTATGTATGCGGTAAAAATGCCTTTTCGGTCAATATTGGCTATTTCCATCAAATTGGGCTGAATCGAAAATACATCAAATCCACCCGATCCAATGGTACTGTTGCAATCAGCACGTCAAACTACGCCAGAAAAAGCCATAAAATCGATACGTAAAAGTGACATTCAAAAGACCATTTTTGATGGCTCACTTATGTATGTGCTGGAAGTTCCTTCTCGACCAATAGCGGCTATTTTTATCAAATTGGGCTGAATCGAAAAATACATCAAATCTACCTGATCCAATGGTACTGTTGCTATCAGCACGTCAAACTACAACAGAAAAAGCCATAAATCGATAGGTAAAAATGACATTCAAAAGACAATTTTTGACGGCTCACTTATGTATGCGGTAAAAATGCCTTTTCGGTCAATATTGGCTATTTCCATCAAATTGGGCTGAATTGAAAAATACATCAAATCCACCCGATCCAATGGAACTGTTGCAATCAGCACGCCAAACTACACCTGAAAAAGCCATAAAATCGATAGGTAAAAATGACATTCAAAAGACCATTTTTGACGGCTCACTTATGTATGCGGTAAAAATGCCTTTTCGGTCAATATTGGCTATTTCCATCAAATTGGGCTGAATCGAAAAATACATCAAATCCACCCGATCCAATGGTACTGTTGCAATCAGCACGTCAAACTACGCCAGAAAAAGTCATAAAATCGATAGGTAAAAATGACATTCAAAAGACCATTTTTGACGGCTCACTTATGTATGCAGTAAAAATCAATTTTTCGTCAATATTGGCTATTTCCATCAAATTGGGCTGAATCGAAAAATACATCAAATCCACCTGATCCAATGGTACCGTTGCAATCAGCACGTCAAACTAGGCCAGAAAAAGCCATAAAATCGATAGGTAAAAATGACATTCAAAAGACCATTTTTGACGACTCACTTATGTATGCGGTAAAAATGCCGTTTCGGTCAATATTGGCTATTTCCATCAAATTAGGATGAATCGAAAAATACATCAAATCCATCCGATCCAATGGTACTTTTGCAATCAGCACGTCAAACTACGCCTGAAAAAGCCATAAAATCGATAAGTAAAAATGACATTGAAAAGACCCTTTTTGACGGCTCACTTATGTATGCGGTAAAAATGCATTTTCGGTCAATATTGGCTATTTCCATCAAATTAAGATGAATCGAAAAATACATCAAATCCACCCGATCCAATGGTACCGTTGCAATCAGAACGTCGAACTACGCCTGAAAAAGCCATAAAATCGATAGGTAAAAATGACATTCAAAAGACTATTTTTGACGGCTCACTTATGTATGCGGTAGAAATAGCTTTTCAGTCAATATTGGCTATTTCCATCAAATTGGGCTGAATCGAAAAATACATCAAATCCACCTGATCCAATGGTACCGTTGCAATCAGCACGTCAAACTACGCCAGAAAAAGCCATAAAATCGATAGGTAAAAATTACATTTAAAAAACCATTTGTGACGGCTCACTTATGTATGCGGTAAAATTGCACTTTTGGTCAATATTGGCTATTTCCATCAAATTGGGCTAAATCGAAAAATCCATCAGATCCAACCCTTCCTATGGTACCGTTGCAATCAGCACGTCAAACTACGCCAGAAAAAGCCATAAAATCGATAGGTAAAAATGACATTTAAAAGACCATTTTTGACGGCTCACTTATGTATGCGGTAAAAATGCATTTTGGACCAATAGTGGCTATTTTCATCAAATTGGGCTGAATCGAAAAATACATCAAATCCACCCGATCCAATAATACCGTTGCAATCAGCACGTCAAAATACGCCAGAAAAAGCCATAAAATTGATAGGTAAAAATGACATTCAAAAGACCATTTTTGACAGCTCACATATGTATGCGGTAAAAATGCATTTTCGGTCAATATTGGCTATTTCCATCAAATTGGATTGACTCAAAAAATACATCAAATCCACCCGATCCAATGGTACCGTCCCAATCAGCACTTCAAACTACGCCAGAAAAAGCCATAAAATCGATAGGTAAAATGACATTGAAAAAACCCTTTTTGACGGCTCACTTAAGTATGCGGTAAAAATGAATTTTCGGTCAATATTGGCTATTTCCATCAAATTGGGCTGAATCGAAAAATACATCGAATCCACCCGATCCAATGGTACCATTGCAATCAGCACGTCAAACTACGCCGGGAACAGTCATAGAATCGATAGGTAAAAATGACATTCAAAAGACCATTTGTGACAGCTAACTTATGTATGTGCTGGAAGTGCCTTCTCGACCAATAGTGGCTATTTTCATCAAATTGGGCTTAATCAAAAATACATCAAATCCACCCAATCCAATGGTACCGTTGCAATCAGCACGTCAAACTACGCCAGAAAAAGCCATAAAATCGATAGTTAAAAATGACATTCAAAAGACCATTTTTGATGGCTCACTTATGTATGCAGTGAAAATGCCCATTCGGTCAATATTGGCTATTTCCATCAAATTGGGCTGAATCGAAAAATACATCAAATCCACCCGATCCAATGGTACCGTTGCAATCAGAACGTCAAACTACGCCTGTAAAAGCCATAAAATCCATAGGTAAAAATGACATTCAAAAGACCATTTTTGACGGCTCACTTATGTATGCGGTAAAAATGCATTTTCGGTCAATATGGGCTATTTCCATCAAATTGGGCTGAATCGAAAAATACATCAAATCCACCCGATCCAATGGTACTGTTGCAATCAGCACGTCAAACTACGCCAGAAAAAGCCATAAAATCGATACGTAAAAGTGACATTCAAAAGACCATTTTTGAAGGCTAACTTATGTATGCAGTGAAAATGCATTTTTCGTCGATATTGGCTATTCCCATCAAATTGGGCTTAATTGAAAAATACATGGAATCCACCCAATCCAATGGTACCGTTGCAATCAGCACGTCAAACTACGCCAGAAAAAGCCATAAAATCGATAGGTAAAAATGACATTAAAAAGACCATTTTTGACAGCTCACTTACGTATGCGGTAAAAATGCATTTTTGGTCAATATTGGGTATTTCCATCAAATTGGGCTGAATCGAAAAATACATCAAATCCACCCGATCCAATGGTACCGTTGCAATCAGAACGTCAAACTACGCCTGTAAAAGCCATAAAATCGATAGGTAAAAATGACATTCAAAAGACAATTTTTGACGGCTCACTTATGTATGCGGTAAAAATGCCTTTTCGGTCAATATTGGCTATTTCCATCAAATTGGGCTGAATTGAAAAATACATCAAATCCACCCGATCCAATGGTACCGTTGCAATCAGCACGCCAAACTACACCTGAAAAAGCCATAAAATCGATAGGTAAAAATGACATTCAAAAGACCATTTTTGACGGCTCACTTATGTATGCGGTAAAAATGCCTTTTCGGTCAATATTGGCTATTTCCATCAAATTGGGCTGAATCGAAAAATACATCAAATCCACCCGATCCAATGGTAGCGTTGCAATCAGCACGTCAAACTACGCCTGGAAAAGCCATAAAATCGATTGGTAAAAATGACATTCAAAAGACCATTTTTGACGGCTTACTGATGTGTGCGGTAAAAATGCATTTTTGGTCAATATTGGCTATTTCCATCAAGTTGGGCTGAATCGAAAAATACATCAAATCCACCCGATCCAATGGTACCGTTGCAATCAGCACGTCAAACTACACCTGAAAAAGCCATAAAATCTATAGGTAAAAATGACATTCAAAAGACCATTTTTGACGGCTCACTTATGTATGCGGTAAAAATGCCTTTTCGGTCAATATTGGCTATTTCCATCAAATTGGGCTGAATCGAAAAATACATCAAATCCACCCGATCCAATGGTACCGTTGCAATCAGCACGTCAAACTACGCCAGAAAAAGTCATAAAATCGATAGGTAAAAATGACATTCAAAAGACCATTTTTGACAGCTCACTTATGTATGCAGTAAAAATCGATTTTTCGTCAATATTGGCTCTTTCCATCAAATTGGGCTGAATCGAAAAATACATCAAATCCACCCGATCCAATGGTACTATTGCAATCAGCACGTCAAACTACGCCTGAAGAAGCCAAAAATCGATAGGTAAAAATGACATTTAAAAGACCATTTGTGACAGCTCACTTATGTATGCGGTAAAATTGCACTTTTGGTTAATATTGGCTATTTCCATCAAATTGGGCTGAATCGAAAAATACATCAAATCCACCCGATCCAATGGTACTGTTGCAATCAGCACGTCTAACTACGCCAGAAAAAGCCATAAAATCGATAGGTAAAAGTGACATTCAAGAGACCATTTGGGACAGCTCACTTTTTTATGCGGACAAAATGCATTTTTGGTCAATATTGGCTATTTCCATCAAATTTGGCTGAATCGAAAAATACATCAAATCCATCCGATCCAATGGTACTGTTGCAACCAGCACGTCAAACTACGCCAGAAAAAGCCATAAAATCGATAGGTAAAAATGACATTCAAAAGACAATTTTTGACGGCTCACTTATGTATGTGCTGGAAGTGCCTTCTCGACCAATAGCAGCTATTTTCATCAAATTGGGCTGAATCGAAAAATACATCAAATCCACCCGATCCAATGGTACCGTTGCAATCAGCACGTCAAACTACGCCAGAAAAAGCCATAAAATCGATAGGTAAAAATGACATTCAAAAGACCATTTTTGACAGCTAACTTATCTATGCAGTAAAAATTAATTTTTCGTCAATATTGGATATTTCCATCAAATTGGGCTGAATCGAAAAATATATCAAATCCACCCGATCCAATGGTACTGTTGCAATCAGCACGTCAAACTTCGCCAGAAAAAGCTCTGAAATCGATAGGTAAAAATGATATTCAAAAGACCATTTTTGATGGCTCACTTATGTATGTGCTGGAAGTGCCTTCTCGACCAATAGCGGCTATTTTCATCAAATTGGGCTGAATCGAAAAATACATCAAATCCACCTGATCCAATGGTACCGTTGCAATCAGCACGTCAAACTAGGCCAGAAAAAGCCATAAAATCGATAGGTAAAAATGACATTCAAAAGACCATTTTTGACGGCGAACTTATGTATGCAGTAAAAATGCATTTTCGGTCAATATTGGCTATTTCCATAAAATTGGGCTGAATCGAAAAATACATCAAATCCACCCGTTCCAATGGTACCGTTGCAATCAGCACGTCAAACTACGCTAGAAAAAGCCATAAAATCGATAGGAAAAAATGACATTCAAAAGACCAGTTTTGACGGCTTACTGATGTGTGCGGTAAAAATGCATTTTTGGTCAATATTGGCTATTTCCGTCAAATTGGGCTGAATCGAAAAATATATCAAATCCACCCGATCCAATGGTACCGTTGCAATCAGCACGTCAAACTACTCCAGAAAAAGCCATAAAATCGATAGGTAAAAATGACATTCAAAAGACCATTTGTGACGGCTAACTTATGTATGTGCTGGAAGTGCCTTCTCGACCAATAGCGGCTATTTCCATCAAATTGGGCTGAATCGAAAAATACATCAAATCCACCCAATCCAATGGTACTGTTGCAATCAGCACGTCAAACTACGCTAGAAAATCATAAAATCGATAGGTAAAAATGACATTCAAAAGACCATTTTTGACGGCTAACTTATCCATGCAGTAAAAATCAATTTTTCGTCAATATTGGATATTTCCATCAATTTGGGCTGAATCGAAAAATACATCAAATCCACCCGATCCAATGGTACCGTTGCAATCAGCACGTCAAACTACGCCAGAAAAAGCCATAAAATCGATAGGTAAAAATGACATTCAAAAGACCATTTTTGATGGCTCACTTATGCATGTGCCGGAAGTGCATTCTCGATCAATAGCGGCTATTTTCATCAAATTGGGCTGAATCGAAAAATACATCAAATCCACCCGATCCAATGGTACCGTTGCAATCAGCACGTCAAACTACGCCAGAAAAAGCCATAAAATCGATAGGTAAAAATGACATTCAAAAGACCATTTTTGACGGCTAACTTATGTATGCAGTAAAAATGCATTTTCGGTCAATATTGGCTATTTCCATAAAATTGGGCTGAATCGAAAAATACATCAAATCCACCCGTTCCAATGGTACCGTTGCAATCAGCACGTCAAACTACGCCAGAAAAAGCCATAAAATCGATAGGTAAAAATGACATTCAAAAGACCATTTTTGGCGGCTCACTTATGTATGCAGTAAAAATGCATTTTCGGTCAATATTGGCTATTTCCATCAAATTGGGCTATATCGAAAAATACATCAAATCCACCCGATCCAATGGTACCGTTGCAATCAGCACGTCAAATTACGCCAGAAAAAGCCATAAAATCGATAGGAAAAACGACATTCAAAAGACCATTTTTTATGGCTCACTTATGAATGTGCTGGAAGTGCTTTCTCGACCAAAAGTGGCTATTTTCATCAAATTGGGCTGAATTGAAAAATACATCGAATCCACCTGATCCAATGGTACTGTTGCTATCAGCACGTCGAACTACGCCAGAAAAAGCCATAAAATCGATAGGAAAAAATGACATTCAAAAGACCAGTTTTGACGGCTTACTGATGTGTGCGGTAAAAATGCATTTTTGGTCAATTTTGGCTATTTCCATCAAATTGGGCTGAATCGAAAAATACATCAAATCCATCCGATCATATGGTACCGTTGCAACCAGCACGTCAAACTACGCCAGAAAAAGCCAGAAAATCGATAGGTAAAAATGACATTCAAAAGACCATTTTTGACGGCTCACTTATGTATGTGCTGGAAGTGCCTTCTCGACCAATAGCGGCTATTTTCATCAAATTGGGCTGAATCGAAAAATACATCAAATCCACCCGATCCAATGGTACCGTTGCAATAAGCACGTCAAACTACGCCAGATAAAGCCATAAAATCGATAGGTAAAAATGACATTCAAAAGACCATTTTTGACAGCTAACTTATCTATGCAGTAAAAATTAATTTTTCGTCAATATTGGATATTTCCATCAAATTGGGCTGAATCGAAAAATACATCAAATCCACCCAATCCAATGGTACTGTTGCAATCAGCACGTCAAACTACGCCAGAAAAAGCTATAAAATCGATAGGTAAAAATGATATTCAAAAGACCATTTTTGACGGCTCACTTATGTATGTGCTGGAAGTGCCTTCTCGACCAATAGCGGCTATTTCCATCAAATTGGGCTGAATCGAAAAATACATCAAATCCACCCGATCCAATGGTACTGTTGCAATCAGCACGGCAAACTACGCCAGAAAAAGCCATAAAATCGATAGGTAAAAATGACATTCAAAAGACCAGTTTTGACGGCTCACTTATGTATGCAGTAAAAATGCATTTTCGGTCAATATTGGGTATTTCCATCAAATTGGGCTGAATCGAAAAATATATCAAATCCACCTGATCCAATGGTACTGTTGCAATCAGCACGTCAAACTAGGCCAGAAAAAGCCATAAAATCGATAGGTGAAAATGACATTCAAAAGACCATTTTTGACGGCTCACTTATGAATGTGCTGGAAGTGCTTTCTCGACCAAAAGCGGCTATTTCCATCAAATTGGGCTGAATCGAAAAATACATCAAATCCACCTGATCCAATGGTACTGTTGCCATCAGCACGTCAAACTACACCAGAAAAAGCCATAAATCGATAGGTAAAAATGACATTCAAAAGACCATTTTTGACGGCTAACTTACCTACGCAGTAAAAATTAATTTTTTGTCAATATTGGATATTTCCATCAAATTGGGCTGAATCGAAAAATACATCAAATCCACCCGATCCAATGGTACCGTTGAAATCAGCACGTCAGACTACGCCTGAAAAAGCCATAAAATCGATTGGTAAAAATGACATTCAAAAGACCATTTTTGACGGCTCACTTATGTATGCGGTAAAAATGCCTTTTTGGTCAATATTGGCTATTTCGAACAAATTGGGCTGAATCGAAAAATACATCAAATCCACCCGATCCAATGGTACTGTTGCAATCAGCGCGTCAAACTACGCCAGAAAAAGTCATAAAATCGATAGGAAAAAATGACATTCAAAAGACCAGTTTTGACGGCTTACTTGATGTGTGCGGTAAAAATGCATTTTTGGTCAATATTGGCTATTTTCATCAAATTGGGCTGAATAGAAAAATACATCAAATCCACCCGATCCAATGGTACCGTTGCAATCAGCACGTCAAACTACGCCTGAAAAAGCCATAAAATCGATAGGTAAAAATGACATTCAAAAGACCATTTTTGACGGCTCACTTATGTATGCGGTAAAATGCCTTTTTGGTCAATATTGGCTATATCCATCAAATTGGGCTGAATCGAAAAATACATCAAATCCACCCGATCCAATGGTACTGTTGCAATCAGCACGTCAAACTACGCCAGAAAAAGCCATAAAATCGATAGGTAAAAATGACATTCAAAAGACCATTTTTGACGGCTAACTTATGTATGCAGTAAAAATGCATTTTCGGTCAATATTGGCTATTTCCATCAAAATTGGGCTGAATCGAAAAATACATCAAATCCACCTGATCCAATGGTACCGTTGCAATCAGCACATCAAACTACGATAGAAAAAGCCATAAAATCGATAGGAAAAAATGACATTCAAAAGACCATTTTTGACGGCTTACTGATGTGTGCAGTAAAAATGCATTTTTGGTCAATATTGGCTATTTCCATCAAATTGGGCTGAATCGAAAAATACATCAAATCCACCCGATCCAATGGTACCGTTGCAATCAGCACGTCAAACTACGCCTGAAAAAGCCATAAAATCGATAGGTAAAAATGACATTCAAAAGACCATTTTTGATGGCTCACATGTATGCGGTAAAAATGCCTTTTCGGTCAATATTGGCTATTTCCATCAAATTAGGCTGAATCGAAAAATACATCAAATCCACCCGATCCAATGGTACCGTTGCAATCAGCACGTCAAACTACGCCAGAAAAAGCCATAAAATCGATAGGAAAAAATGACATTCAAAAGACCAGTTTTGACGGCTTACTGATGTGTGCGGTAAAAATGCATTTTTGTTAAATAATGGCTATTTCGAACAAATTGGGCTGAATCGAAAAATCCATCAAATCCACCCGATCCAATGGTACTGTTGCAATCAGCACGTCAAAGTACGCCAGAAAAAGCCATAAAATCGATAGGTAAAAATGACATTCAAAAGACCATTTTTGACAGCTCACTTATGTATGTGCTGGAAGTGCCTTCTCGACCAATAGCAGCTATTTTCATCAAATTGGGCCTGAATCGAAAAATACATTAAATCCACCCGATCCAATGGTACCGTTGCAATCAGTACGTCAAACTACGCCAGAAAAAGCCATAAAATCGATAGGTAAAAATGACATTCAAAAGACCATTTTTGACGGCTCACTTATGTATGCGGTAAAATTACATTTTCGGTCAATATTGGCTATTTCCATCAAATTGGGCTGAATCGAAAAATACATCAAATCCATCCGATCCAATGATACTGATGTAATCAGCACGTCAAACTACGCAAGAAAAAGCCATAAAATCGATAGGTAAAAATGACATTCAAAAGACCATTTTTGATGGCTCACTTATGTATGTGCAGGAAGTGCCATTTTCGGTCAATTTTGGCAATTTCCATCAAATTGGGCTTAATCGAAAAATACATCAAATCCACCCAATTCCAATGGTACCGTTGCAATCAGCACGTCAGACTACGCCTGAAAAAGCCATAAAATCGATTGGAAAAAATGACATTCAAACGACCAGTTTTGACGGCTTACTGATGTGTGCGGTAAAAATGCATTTTTGGTCAATATTGGCTATTTCCATCAAATTGGGCTGAATCAAAAAATACATCAAATCCATCCGATCCAATGGTACCGTTGCAATCAGCACGTCAAACTACACCTGAAAAAGCCATAAAATCGATAGGTAAAAATGACATTCAAAAGACCATTTTTGACGACTCACTTATGTATGCGGTAAAAATGCCTTTTCGGTCAATATTGGCTATTTCCATCAAATTAGGCTGAATCGAAAAATACATCAAATCCACCCGATCCAATGATACTGATGTAATCAGCACGTCAAACTACGCCAGAA